>JAYESA010000017.1:19437940-19890440 GCA_036927795.1 Iris macrosiphon
CAAGAATACTAATGACTAAGTGTGTGAGTACTAGCTTTAACATGTGATCGGCTTAGGAACTTGTACAAGAGTATAATGGCCTGGCTGATTATACGTGCGGTGTATGATCAACACTCACAAGGAACAAGATATGCACAAGGAGGGTATGATCACATATCTACACTAAAATACTCCCCACCCCGACTGGTATAATAGATCCAACCACGGTACGTTATGGCACTAGATTCCCCAAGAAGATAGCTAGTCTCCCCGAGAATCGGTGTCTGTACATATACAAGATAACCAATAAAATAATACTTGTACCATATACACCATATACCAAGGAATAACATCTCATGACGAGATCCGGATATACCAATCCGTGTAACCATAGTGTCAAGAGAACATGTATATCTACACTAGATACAACGAACATAGAGGATATCATAAATGAGAAACTATCAGAGAATGTACTCGCCTGAAGTCCAATGAACAGTCTCACAAATGTCTGACTCGGTGCCTTGAAGACCTAGACATGGAATACCATATTAATACAAGGTCCCGGAAAGAGAACAAGTCAAACTAGGCAACTTCTAGGTCAATAAGTCAATTCTAAGGTAAAAGTCAACTATGGTCAACTCTAAAGTCCACTAAAGTCAAACATGGTCAAACCCAAAGTCAACCTCACAAGACATCTATAAAATAATATAGAGATAAACTACAATAATTTAGGAATCAAATTAGATTCAAAAAGAACTCACACAAAGTATACTAATAATACAATTAATATATACCCTAAAATAATATATATACAACCCAACATTTATATAAATAACATAATATATTATTACAATTATTATTCCTCACAAAACACATATATATATACATATATATATATATACAATTATAATATATAATATATACATTAAATCTGTCAAAGCGTCATTGAAAAACAGTGAATAAAATAGGATTAAATCAAAACAGTTTAAATAGTGACAGTCGGGACTGTCACCGAAGGACTGTCACCGAAACCCAAATAATAAACTGCCACTGCTTTGGTTTTCGCTGACAGTTAAACTGTCGCGAAAAAGCATCGCAGAAAAGCTGCTGTTTTCCGCTACTGCAATTAATGACAGGTTTGTCATTAATTGCCCGAAGGCTACAGCGGCTGCTATTAGTCGGCTAATTAATGACAGTTTTTTACTGTCATTAATTCACTGTCACTAAACAAGTTGTATATATATAATTATATATATAAAAACAGAATATATAAACAATATATATATATATATATATATATAAACAGAATATATAAAACAGTATATATATATATATATATATATATATATATATATATAAACCATTAATACAAAAATGTACATATATATATTAATATACACATAAACTTATACCTTTAAATATTTAACAAAGAACATATAATTTATATGGCTAGAAGCACACCTAAAATATTTACATTAATATCCAAATAATTACATAATAATTATAAATAATATAATTACACAATTAAACATACAAATATATTTTATAAAACATTTTATGTATAAATTATATTATTTAACAAGTAGTAACATATATATTTGCATGCAAGAAAGCTACATATTATATTGTACATTATATTAGCACACCCAAAATATAGATCTATGCTACAATAATTACTATAATAAATACACAAAATAAATATTTAATATCCATATATATATACTAATTATAAATGAAGAATTGAACCACAATTAATTAGATCTATGCAAAAATACACACAATTGGAGAGTTTCTCACCGTATCCCACTAGATCTAGGATACGCATGCGACACGAGTCCAACACACAACCAAATGCACCCCGAAGGATACAAACAAATAATAAATGATATTTATGAACAAATCAAAGCGTCAAAAGTAGATCTATGTATCCGTGTCAAAATACGACATGTTCAAAGCCCCGTGTCGGAGGAAAACCCCCAAATGACACGTATCACCAAATAGTTGGGATACGAACCACAAGTATCCCAATATGGACACGACACTAGCCTCAAACACAAATCTCATGTTCAATTGATCTATAGGATCAATTGACACACACAACAAAATATAAATTCGGAATTTCAACAAAATTGACACAAAAAATACCATAACTTTCTCCATGGGTCTCCTATGAACACAAAACAAAGTCCTATGGGTAGTACATACATATAGGTTGATTTTACATGATTAAATCTCAGATTTAGAAGCTATTTAAATGAGAAAATCTGAATTATACCTATTGGGAGATGGATTCCCAATGAAACCTCCAATTGAGATGAACTTGCTTCCAAATTATAGATCCTTGCTCCTCTTTGTAGATCCTTGCTTCCTTCTTCTAGATCCTTGCTTCCTCCTTCTCTAATGGTGAATTGGAAAGAATTTGGAATGAATTTGGTAGGGAATTGGATTGGGAATGGAGGGAATTTGGTAGTGGAAGAATTCTAGATCTAGATTTGGAATGAGATGAGATGAGAGGAGAGAGAAATTTCTCCCATCTTTAATAGGTCGACCATAGCCCCTCCCCCAAGCAATTGTAAAATGTCCAATGTACCCCTTGGGGCCTCTCATGAAGAAATAATTAAGGAAGGAAGCTTCTAGTCTAATCATTTAATTAATTTAATCCATCTTCTTAACCATGGGCTTTCTAAATGGGCCAAGTCTAACTAATTAATTCATGTTGGTCCATGGGTCCAAACTAAACTAGTTGGGTCCACTAAAATAAGTCCAAAATAATTAAATAATATCTAACAATAATTAAATAATACAACAAAAATTATTTACCATGCACAATATTTATTTAAATAGGAAATTACTAAAATACCCTTTTTTCTAAAATGTGGTAGTGACAAGTCTACCCTCCTTAAAATAATTTCGTCCTCGAAATTCAAAGACGAAAACTACCCCCAAAAAATCACAGAACAGAACTAAAGAATCACAACTAACTAATGAACAGAACATAACAATGAACAGAACATAACTAAAAATAACATACCTCAAGGTACAAACAAATATGGATAACGCTCTCGCATTTCATCCTCTCTCTCCCAGGTAGACTCCCCCGGAGAGTGATGCCTCCATGCGACGCGCACCAAAGGAATAGTCTGGTTCCTCAGCACCTTCTCTCTCCGATCCAGAATCCCAACTGGCTGCTCTGGATAGCTAAGAGTAGGGCCCACCTCTATCTCTGAGTGATCCAATACATGACTAGGATCTGCCACGTATCATCTCAACTGCGACACATGAAATACGTTGTGCACTCCCTCCAATGCAGGTGGCAAGTCTAGTCTATAAGCAACTGCACCGACCCTCTCTAGAATAGTGAAAGGTCCAATGAATCGCGGACTAAGCTTTCCGCCTCCACCGAAGCAAATCATGCCTCGTGTCGGAGAAATCCTCAGAAACACCAAACCACCCACCTAGAACAAAATACCATCTTAAGAACTTAATCTATAACAAACAACCAAGAACAAGCACACAAAATAAAATCTAAACTATACCTCAAACTCCAAGGGTCTCCGATGGCTATCGGCCCAATGCCGTTGTCTGTCCTGTGCCACTCGAAGTCTGTCTCTGATCAACTGAACCTTCTCTGCTGCATCCACAACCATCTCTGGCCCAAGCAAAACTCTCTCTCCAACATCGTCCCAAGACAAAGGAGTACGACACCTCCGACCATATAGAGCTTCAAAATGTGACATCTCTATACTGGCCTGGTAACTGTTGTTGTAAGCAAACTCTACCAAATGGAGATGGTCCTCCCAAGAACCCCCGAAATCTAGTACACAAGTGCGCAACATATCCTCGAGAGTCTGAATAGTCCTCTCTGACTGCCCATCTGTCTGGGGATGATATGCAGTACTGAATTTGAGCTGAGTGCCCAAACTCTCCCGCAAACTCCTCCAGAAATGAGAAGTGAAACGACTATCTCGATCTGAGACTATGCTGACGGGAACTCCATGTATCCTAACGATCTGCCTCACATACATCTCTGCCAGCTTCTCCGTAGACAAACCCACCTTGAAAGGCAAAAAGTGGGCCGACTTGGTCAATCTATCAACAATGACCCAAATCGCGTCTTTCCCTCCTGGAGATCGTGGTAGTCCGGACACAAAATCCATAGTAATGTGTTCTCACTTCCACTCTGGAATGGGTAATGGCTGAAGTAAATCTCCTGGCCTCTGCCTCTCGGCTTTCACCTGCTGGCACACTAAGCATCTGGATACAAACTGTGCCACTTCCCTCTTCATGCCATACCACCACACACTCTCTCGCATATCCCGATACATCTTGTTAGCACCTGGATGTATGGAATACTGAGAGCGATGCGCTTCCTGTAATATCTCCTCTCGCAACTCTCCACTAGGCACACACAATCTAACTCCATGCCTCAAAGATCCATCCTCTGCAATAGTGAAATCATCCTCCAATCCTGCTCTCACCTGAGCTCTGATACTCCTCAAAGATACGTCATCATACTGTGCTGCCTTGAACCTATCCATCAAATCTGAATGTATCTGCAATCCCCATATCTGCATAGCACCACCCGGAACAATCACCTCAATGCCCAAGCTCTCCAAGTCCTCCAACAAATATCGATCATGCGTCAAGAACATAGCTACCGGATACCTGCTCAAAGCATCGGCAACTATATTGGCCTTCCCAGGATGACATTGCAAAGAGATATCAAAATCCTTCATCAATTCCAACCACCGACGCTGCCTCATGTTCAACTCCTTCTGCGTGAAAACGTACTTCAAGCTTTTATGGTCTGTGAAGATCTCCACACGCTCTCCGTACAAATAATGTTTCCACAACTTCAGGGCGAATATGACAGCTGCCAACTCCAAATCATGGGTAGGATAGTTCTTTTCATGAGGACGCAATTGCCTGGATGCATAGGCAATCACTTTCCCATGCTGCTGAAGAACACAACCTAAACCCTTTTTCGATGCATCACTATAAATAGTGAAACCTCCGGACCCTGATGGCAATGTCAAAATAGGAGCAGACGTCAACCTCTTCTTCAACTCCTCAAAAGTAGCCTGGCAATCTTCCGTCCAAACAAACTCCACATCCTTCCTTGTGAGTCTGGTCATCGGCTCGGCAATCCTCGAAAAATCTTGCACAAACTTTCTGTAGTAGCCTGCCAATCCCAAGAAACTCCTGATCTCTGCTACCGAACTCGGAGTCTTCCAAGATTCCACTGCTGAAATCTTCTTCGGATCCACTGAAATACCATCACCAGTCACAACATGCCCCAAGAATTCCACCTTGTCCAAGAAAAACTCACATTTGGACAACTTCCCATACATCTTCTCCTTCCTCAGCACATCCAACACAATCCTCAAATGCTCCTCATGCTCCTCCGGTGTCCTCGAGTATATGAGTATGTCGTCGATGAACACCACCACGAACTTGTCAAGGTACTGGTGGAACACCTTGTTCATCAAGTTCATAAAAACCGCCGGTGCATTAGTCAAACCAAACGGCATCACCATAAACTCGTACTGACCATACCGAGTTCTAAAAGCAGTCTTCGGTATGTCCCCCGGCTTCACCTTCACCTGATGGTAGCCTGATCTCAAATCTATCTTAGAAAATACCTTGGCACCACCCAATTGATCAAACAGATCATCAATCCGTGGTAAAGGATACTTATTCTTGATAGTGAGATTATTCAAAGCCCTGTAATCAATGCACATGCGTACCGATCCATCCTTCTTCGGTACAAACAATACCGGGGCTCCCCATGGTGAAGAACTCGATCTGATAAACCCCTTATCCTGCAATTCGTCCACCTGCTTCTTCAACTCGACCAGCTCGCTGTTGTTTACTCTATAGACATGCTGCGAAATCGGTTCTGCACCTGGCACCAAGTCTATAGAAAATTCAACATCTCGATCTGGCGGCAATCCTGGCAATTCTTCAGGAAACACATCCAAAAATTCTGCTATCAACGGATGTGGCAACTCCTTGTCTTCCACCATAGCTCCACAAATAATGCCTTCTTCCTGCTTCGCAGTTCCTCTAGCAAACTCGAACTCTGGCTCTCCTGGCGGACCAAACAAAACTCTACCTCCTCTACAATCTATGCTAGCACGGTGCCTACTCAACCAATCCATCCCGAGTACAATGTCGTAGCTCGGAAGTGGCATTACAAGTAGACACGCACTCAACTCTCGGCCTCCCAGAGTAACTCTCCGATCCTTGCAAATATCATTAACCAGGATAATGCCTCCCCCGGTCATGATCTTGCAAGTCCTAAGCAAAGACTCAGCTACCAAACCATGCTTTAGAGCAAAAGAAACAGATACAAAACTATGGGAAGCACCACTATCAAACAAAGCTAAAGCTGGAATGGAATCAAGAAGAATAGAACCTGCGATGACATCTCCTGTGGGTTCCTCCTCTTCGACTATCATAGCAAACGCTCGTCCCTGCCGAGCACCTCCCTGCTGCTGATGCTGGACAAAACGCTGCTGCTGTGTCGGAAGCGGTCCCCTCGATTGTGCTGCAGGTGGTCTTATCTGTGCCCTCGGAGCTGGAGCTGCTCCCTGAACTGCACGACGAGGACACTCCCTCAATTGATGCCCTTCAGTACCACAATACAAACAAACTCCTAGCCTCTTTCTGCAAACTTCCCAGATGTGGCCGGGCTTCTTGCAAAAGTTGCATAGAGCTTGCTGTAACTGCCTCTGCTGCTGAGGTGCCTGATGAAAAGGCGCTCTAGCTGGAGTCTGGTTCTGCTGTGGCTGCTGGAAAGGTCTGGACTGGAAATGAGGACGTTTGGCAGATACTGCACTGCCGTTGGCCCCCAGAAAAGAATCACGGTCTCTCTTGGTCTTCAAACCCAGATCCCGCTCAACCTTGCGTGCCTCCGCAAGTATCTCCGAGTATGTCTCATAAAAAGACGGAATGAGAATCTTCACCTCCCAGTTTAGACCCTCTCGGAAACGAATAGCTCGAACCCCCGGCTCCCTCACCAGATACTCTGTAAATCGGCTCAGCCTACCGAACTCTGCAGTGTATTCCTCCACAGACATGCTTCCCTGAATGAGACTCTCAAATTGTCTCCCCAAGTTAAGCCTGTCTATCCGGACGAAAAACTTCTTCTTGAAAAGGTCCCTGAATACCTCCCAAGATTGTCCTGCATCAACTAGAACTGGCTCATTCCTGAACCAGGTACGAGCGACGTCGAACAGTTGAATTCCTACCGCCTCAACCTTCAGATCTTCAGAAAGACGGGACACCCTCATAAGACGCTCAATGTCCTCGAGCCAATCATCAGCATAGACGATGCCCTCCGTCCCTTTGAAAACCCTAGGCTCCAGTTTCTTGAAGTCCTGAATGTTGCCTGGCCGAAGCTGAGCAACCTGAGGAACAACCTGCTGCTGGACCGGAACTCCTCTCTCAACTACAGCACGAGCAAGCTGATGAGCACTCTCGATGCCCTGCCGTAGAACGTCGGTCTGCCTCTGATGTGCCTCCGACTGAGCCCTCTGTGCCTCGAGCATCTCACGAAACAGAGTAAACATCTGTGATGCCTCTGCTGGCACAGGAGGTGGAGGTGGAAGCCCCTCAGATACAGCTGGCACAGTCCTCTGAGTGGGTGGTGGACCTCCGAAAGCAGCTGACACTCCAATCACCGGAGAAGTGACTGGTGTAGGCCCTCGGGATGTCGCAGACCTCTCAGAAACTGCTCTCCCTTGCTGTGATCTAGTCTTAGGCGGCATCCTGAGACAAAGCGAAAGAAAGAATCAATATGGCACAAGATGTAAGATATTCAAGGAAAGGACAGTTTAAGAGATCAAGTATCAACGTCAAAGGAGAATAGTTGAATCAAAAGAATTTTCCTAGATGTGATTGAGTATCTCAGCCTATATCCTATATCCTATTGCAGGCTCGTAGTAGTACAACTAAGTTGTCGCACTACCACGACATCACATACTTGTGAAGCTAGACCTGCATGGGCCACCACCAAAAATGTGTCACGACCCGCATCCGGGGTAAGGGTACTAGTCGGAAACAACGCCCAGCCTACGCCGCAGAATCGGCGGTAGAACGCTGTCTAGAAAGTCTATCTAATATAATGAACCACCAAAAGATAGTGTACTCAATCACAGAACTAAGATAGAATGAACACGAATCAGATAAGAATAGAATAGTCACAATACAACTCATGAGTCTAAAATAATACATCAATGAGTCTGAAGAAAAATACAGAAATATGCTGGAGACAAATCCAGTACAAAAGAATACTACAAAACTATAAAGCTACAACTCCAGGGTCAACTGTCTCAGTTGGGATAAGTCCCTCTTGAGCCAGGGTCTCAGAATCTAAACCCACAATATCCTGGGGTCCATAATAGGTAGGGTACTCCTCAGTGTCATCTGGAAAAATATATCCAGTCAGGAAAGGAGCAGAGTACAACCCTAACAGCAGTTCTCAAATAATGATAAAAACTATGTAACAGTAAATAGTTGTGGATAAACAAGATGCATAAATAGATACAAGAATGTATAGACAATAAGGAAATACTGGAAAGAAATACAATAATGAACAATATGCTGATAGAACAAGAATACTAATGACTAAGTGTGTGAGTACTAGCTTTAACATGTGATCGGCTTAGGAACTTGCACAAGAGTATAATGGCCTGGCTGATTATACGTGCGGTGTATGATCAACACTCACAAGGAACAAGACATGCACAAGGAGGGTATGATCATATATCTACACTAAAATACTCCCCACCCCGACTGGTATAATAGATCCAACCACGGTACGTTATGACACTAGATTTTCCAAGAAGATAGCTAGTCTCCCCGAGAATCGGTGTCTGTACATGTACAAGATAACCAATAAAACAATACTTGCACCATATACACCATATACCAAGGAATAACATCTCATGACGAGATCCGGATATACCAATCCGTGTAACCATAGTGTCAAGAGAACATGTATATCTACACTAGATACAACGAACATAGAGGATATCATAAATGAGAAACTATCAGAGAATGTACTCGCCTGAAGTCCAATGAACAGTCTCACAAATGTCTGACTCGGTGCCTCAAAGACCTAGACATGGAATACCACATTAATACAAGGTCCCGGAAAGAGAACAAGTCAAACTAGGCAACTTCTAGGTCAATAAGTCAATTCTAAGGTAAAAGTCAACTATGGTCAACTCTAAAGTCCACTAAAGTCAAACATGGTCAAACCCAAAGTCAACCTCACAAGACATCTATAAAATAATATAGAGATAAACTACAATAATTTAGGAATCAAATTAGATTCAAAAAGAACTCACACAAAGTATACTAATAATACAATTAATATATACCCTAAAATAATATATATACAACCCAACATTTATATAAATAACATAATATATTATTACAATTATTATTCCTCACAAAACACATATATATACATATATATATATACAATTATAATATATAATATATACATTAAATCTGTCAAAGCGTCATTGAAAAACAGTGAATAAAATAGGATTAAATCAAAACAGTTTAAATAGTGACAGTCGGGACTGTCACCGAAGGACTGTCACCGAAACCCAAATAATAAACTGCCACTGCTTTGGTTTTCGCTGACAGTTAAACTGTCGCGGAAAAGCGTCGCAGAAAAGCTGCTGTTTTCCGCTGCTGCAATTAATGACAGGTTTGTCATTAATTGCCCGAAGGCTACAGCGGCTGCTATTAGTCGGCTAATTAATGACAGTTTTTTACTGTCGTTAATTCACTGTCACTAAACAAGTTGTATATATATAATTATATATATAAAAACAGAATATATAAACAATATATATATATATATATATATATATATATATATATATATATATATATATATATATATATAAACAGAATATATAAAACAGTATATATATATATATATATATATAAACCATTAATACAAAAATGTACATATATATATTAATATACACATAAACTTATACCTTCAAATATTTAACAAAGAACATATAATTTACATGGCTAGAAGCACACCTAAAATATTTACATTAATATCCAAATAATTATATAATAATTATAAATAATATAATTACACAATTAAACATACAAATATATTTTATAAAACATTTTATGTATAAATTATATTATTTAACAAGTAGTAACATATATATTTGCATGCAAGAAAGCTACATATTATATTGTACATTATATTAGCACACCCAAAATATAGATCTATGCTACAATAATTACTATAATAAATACACAAAATAAATATTTAATATCCATATATATATACTAATTATAAATGAAGAATTGAACCACAATTAATTAGATCTATGCAAAAATACACACAATTGGAGAGTATCTCACCGTATCCCACTAGATCTAGGATACGCATGCGACACGAGTCCAACACACAACCAAATACACCCCGAAGGACACAAACAAATCACAAATAATATTTATGAACAAATCAAAGCGTCAAAAGTAGATCTATGTGTCCGTGTCAAAATACGACATGTTCAAAGCCCCGTGTCGGAGGAAAACCCCCAAATGACACGTATCACCAAATAGTTGGGATACGAACCACAAGTATCCCAATATGGACACGACACTAGCCTCAAACACAAATCTCATGTTCAATTGATCTATAGGATCAATTGACACACACAACAAAATATAAATTCGGAATTCCAACAAAATTTACACAAAAAACACCATAACTTTCTCCATGGGTCTCCTATGAACACAAAACAAAGTCCTATGGGTAGTACATACATATAGGTTGATTTTACATGATTAAATCTCAGATTTAGAAGCTATTTAAATGGGAAAATCTGAATTATACCTATTGGGAGATAGATTCCCAATGAAACCTCCAATTGAGATGAACTTGCTTCCAAATTGTAGATCCTTGCTCCTCTTTATAGATCCTTGCTTCCTTCTTCTAGATCCTTGCTTCCTCCTTCTCTAATGGTGAATTGGAAAGAATTTGGAATGAATTTGGTAGGGAATTGGATTGGGAATGGAGGGAATTTGGTAGTGGGAGAATTCTAGATCTAGATTTGGAATGAGATGAGAGGAAAGAGAAATTTCCCCCATCTTTAATAGGCCGGCCATAGCCCCTCCCCCAAGCAATTGTAAAATGTCCAATGTACCCCTTGGGGCCTCTCATGAAGAAATAATTAAGGAAGGAAGCTTCTAGTCTAATCATTTAATTAATTTAATCCATCTTCTTAACCATGGGCTTTCTAAATGGGCCAAGTCTAACTAATTAATTCATGTTGGTCCATGGGTCCAAACTAAACTAGTTGGGTCCACTAAAATAAGTCCAAAATAATTAAATAATATCTAACAATAATTAAATAATACAACAAAAATTATTTACCATGCACAATATTTATTTAAATAGGAAATTACTAAAATACCCTTTTTTCTAAAATGTGGTAGTGACAAATCTGCCTGTGGCTTAATCTGTGCCACCCTATCCACTGCTGTCATGGCCACCTGGTGGGCGTTCTCAATGCCCAATCTCATCACATCAACCTGACGGTGCTGCGCGTCCATCATCTCCCTGAAGAACGCAAACAACTGCGCGGCATCTACTGGAGCAGGAAGTGGTGGAGGAACCACCGGAACGACTGGGGTAGTCCTCGGATCGACAGGTGAAGGAGGATCCCCGAGAGAAGCAGATGCTCCCTCAACCGCAGGAGTGGTGAGTGGAGCGGTAGCAGCTGCCTGAATACGAGCTGGACGAGAGGTAGCAGACCTCTCAGTGGCAACTGCTGGAACGGTACGATGGGATCGTGTCTTCGGAGGTATCCTGAACACAGATCAAAAGAAGTCAATACGGCGCAAGATACGATATCATCAAGAAAGGACAGTAATATTTCAAAAGAAACAATTTCAGAATAATTAGATAGAAATTGTTCCTAGTCGTGATTGAGTACACTCTCATCCTAGATCCTAGATCCTATAACAGGCTCGCAGCAGTACAACTAAGTTGTTGTACCACCACGATATCGCACTAATTGCGAATCTAGACCTGTATGGGGCCGCCACCAAAAATGTGTCACGACCCACACCCGAAAAATCGGGCATGAGTCGTGGGTACGTCCAGCCTACGCCGCAGCATCGGCGGTAGAACGCTGTCTAGGTCAACTATCTAGATAATAATCTCACACAAAAATTGGCCATGACCTCTCCAAAAGGAGGGCAACCACGCAATCAATATATAAACCTGTCAAGATCTCAACTCCAAACGGAGGAGCAAATATCATAATGATAAATCTCAAGTACTCAATCACGAATCTAAGCACGATAAGATAACAAGAAGGCTAACAGCTAAAAGTCTAACCAACAACAACTACTACAACAATCACAACATCAATAATAATACAACATCCAAAATAATATACAAACAAGATCTCAATCCAAAACCGGAGACAAATCCGGTGCTAAAAACTAATAAAAACAACAACAAGGTCTCAGTGATCCCGGCTACCAACCCGAAAATCGCCGCTAAACTAGAGGGTCCATGTCTGCACCATCAACAGGCTCAGGTCCGTAAAACGTCGGACACCACTCCTCCGGATACTCTGAAAAATATGTCCAGTCAGGACTGGAGCAAGTACATCTCTAACAGCAGTTCCATTTAAATGATAAAAACTATAAAACAGTTATAGCAAGTAGCAAAAAGAATGAAGCAAGTATGAAACAAGGAAATATGTATAACTGGTGCATAAAGGTAAAGATGCATGGATATCAGAGCAAGATAGTAATAACTGCAAGATACAAGAAATCTACACTAAGAGTAAGTCTGTGCACAAGAACGTGTAGTGAGTCCAGCATGAAAAACATGTAGTGAGTCAAGTCCAGAAACATGTAAGTGAGACAAGTCAAGAAATGCATGAGAGTCCAGACTATAAAGAATAAACTCGGTGTCTTTGAAATACTTGTTTCGACATGTAAACGGCTAGGGGTAAGTACGGCTCACCGCGCACTGGGTGCGCGGCTGCTATCATTCCAGATTAGACCAGAGGGAGTGATTCCTGATGATGCCAGATAGGAATATTTACATGTCTACTCGAGTATTTCCCCGCCCCGACTAATACAAGTGGATCCAAGACCCGACACGCAAATCAAGATGAGTCCAGCCTGAACATGAATGATGCCTGTAGTGATGCCTGTAGGTGATGCCAGTAGTGATTCCAGAATAGAGGCCAGAAATATAAAATGTACGTGTCACAAGTAAATGAATCCAGAAATATCAACCAGTGTCCCGTGTTGTGCCCGAATAATCAGATGATACTATACTAGAAGCTGAATCATAATAATTATCAGATAATGAAAACTATCAGAGAATGTACTCGCCTGACGTCCTGAGCAACTGACGATCCGAACCGGTGTCGCAAGGACCTAATGCAAGAAGCAAGGTTAAACAGGGTTCTAATGAGTTAAACAGATATAAAATAACTAAAAAATAGGCTTATAGGGTCGTTCTAGGTCAAACGGATCAAACCGGTGAAATCTGGGTCAAAAAGTCAACTCTATGTCCAAAAAGTCAACTTTGGGTCAAAACTAGGTCAAAAGTTGACTTTGGCGGTCAACTGAGTCAACCACGGTCAAGTCTGGGTCAAACTAGGGTGCTCCTGAAATTCTAGGTCAAACCGAGGTCATTAAGCTAGAAAACTCTCAAACTCGCCTCCTTGAGATACCGGGATACCCTCGGTATCCGATACCTCAACCTACGCTACGCACCCCGCCTATACCCTCTAAAACCTATGCTAGCATGCGTAATTACATATATATAAACATATAAAAATCATTCCAATACTATTCTTAGGCTATTGCTCAAATACCCCGCTCAAAACCCAATACCTTGGTTATCTTAAGGTATTGAGATACCTTGGTATCTCAAGGTATTGAGATACCGCTCTAAACTCAACCCGACTACCCCTCTAGCTAACTAACTATGCATAAACATATATATCTAGCTATAATCTAGGCTAAAATATAGATATCTAATACATATAGGCATATACCTATATATCTATATATATATCTCACAACACACATATACCTTACAACACACATATACCTTACCTTATACCCATTCTCAATACATATATATCTATATCTAGTCTCTATACCTTTATATAACTATATGTATAGGCTATTATACATATATCTAACACATATAAGTATCTACATAGCTATATGTATCTATATTCACACATACACACAATACACATATACACATACCTTATATCTATATACCTTACCTTACCTTACCTTACCTTACCTTACCTTACCTTACTCTCAAATATATAAATATATCTATCTAGATATCTAACTGTCTATCTACCTAAATAACTATGTAGTTATCTAGCTATCTATCTAAGTATCTATATATATAACTATCTATTATCTAGTATCTACCTATCTAATATCTATCTAACTAGATACCTATCTATTTATATCTAGATATCAACTACCTATCTATCTATCTATCTAACTATCCATCTATTATCTATCTATGTATCAAACTATTTACCTATCCATCTAATATCTATATAGTATCTAGATATCTATCTATTCATAAATCTATCTATCTATTTATATCTAGCTATCTACTTACCTATGTATCTATGTATCTATCTATTTATTTATCTAACTTATCTATCTATCTCACTATAGATATATATATCTATACATATCACTCTCTCCCTCGCTCGCTGCTAGCTGTTGCTGCTGCTTACCCTGCTGCTGCTGCTGCTGCTTAAAACTGCTGCTGCTGCTGCTTTTTATTGCTGCTGCTGCTTTTTACTGCTGCTGTTGCTGCTTTTTACTACTGCTGCTGCTGCTTTTCACTGCTGCTGCTGCTGCTTATTCTGCTGCTGCTGCTTTTCATTGCTGCTACTGCTGCTGCTTTTTAAATGCTGCTGCTGCTGCTGCTTTTTAAATGCTGAAGGCTGCTTTTTAAATGCTGAATGCTGCTGCTTTTTAAATGCTGAATGCTGATTTTTAAATGCTGAATGCTGCTGCTGTTCATGCTGCCTGCTGCTGCTGTTCAGTCCACCCCCCTCTCACTCACTCTCTCTCACACACACACACACACACAACCACATACAGACACACATATATATACATATATCTATATATATATATATACAACCATATATATATATATATATATATATATATATATATATATATATATATATATATATATATATATATATACACACAAGTCTCTCTCTCTCTATATATATATATACACACTAACTCATCTACTAACATATATACTTATACACACATATAACTATATATATACACAACTAAATACCTATATATATACACTTATATCTACTCTCTAACACTCACACTAACACACTCACAAACACACTAACACACACACACATACAAATATATACATATATATATATATATATATATATATATATATATATATATATATATATATATATATATATATATATATATATATATATATAAACACACATATTAGTATATAGAGAATAAGTGAGGTGAGATGGCACCTCACTCTCAAAACAACGGTGGCGGTGATGTGGCACAATCCCAACCACACAAATAAGAGGAGGGGGTTAAGTACAATTTGTCAATTATGAAATGTGTGGTTGGGATTGTGCCACGTCACCGCCACCCTTGTTTTGAGAGTGAGGTGCCATCTCACCTCCCTTATTCTCTTAGTATATATATGCACACATACAAATATATATATATACCAATACACACACACTCTAAGATATATATACATACATATACACACACATATATATATATATATATATATATATATATATATATATATATATATATATATATATATATATATATATATATATATATATATATATATATATACATATACACACACAAGCACACTTACACATACATATATATATATACACATAGACATGTACACACACAAGCACATAGATATAAATACACACATATATATATACAAATATGTATACATAAACACACATACATATAATTATATACATATATATATATATATATATATATATATATATATATATATATATATATATATATATATATATAGACACATATACACTAACACAACACAACACACAAACAACACGCCCCACTCACGCCCAACGACCCCGACACTCACCAACACCCTAAAATATATAAAATATAACTCAAAAACTCTAGCACACACTCCCCGATACTAACCCAACGCGCACACAAGCCCGAAACAAGGAAACCAAGTCGAAATGGCCGTTCGGTCATTTCGACGAACACGTGGTGCGCGACTCAGAAAATCTCCTGAAACGCATACCAAACGAACTCGAAATCGGCCCAAAATTTATCCACGCGCTCTACACGATGTCTAGATCCTAGAAAATGTGCTCCCGCGTCGATTCTAGGCCCGTGGCGGAAACGCACACGCACTTAGAATCGGCGACGATGAAAACCCCCAAATTCGCCCGAAACGCCCGTTTCTCCGCGACGTGACTTCCCGTGTCCGAATGGAGACACGCACTTACCCTCAAGACACCCGACAATGTCTACCTAGGTCCGTCTAACCTAGGGCATCACCCAAAATTGGGCCAAATTCGGATTCCATCCGAAATTGACACAAAACCTAGTGTTAAAGTCTCTAAACTCACCCAAACTAGTTCCAACTTTCTCCCACGGGTAGCCTAAGGGTCTAGGAAGGTTCTAAACTATTAATTATACTATAAAAGAGTAATTACAAGGGGAAAATTAGGGTTTACCTCTTGGAAGTTGGAATCCCAAGCAAAAATCTCTAAAATGCTCCAAATCCTCCAAACCAAGCTTCCAAGCTCCCAAATCTAGCTCCAACACCAAATCTTAGCTCTACCCACCTAGGTTAGGGAAAATGTAGGGTTAGGGTTCAAGTAAGTAGAAGAAATGGAAAGAGGAAGGAAGAAAAATAAGAAAACTTACTTGTGAAGGAGAAAGGAAGAAGAAGAAGTAGTGGAGAAGAAGAAGAAGAAGAAGAAGAAGAAGAAGAAGTGAAGAAAAAGAAGTAGAACCAAAGGGGAGAGGGGGTTGCTGGATGCTCACGGGTTGGGGGGGGGTAGGTAGGGGCCGGCCAACACATAAAAAGGGTTTTATAAGTTTCCAAATTCCCAAAATGCCCCTACTCACTTGGTTTCGGGTTCCGGGTTCCAAAAGCACTCAAACTAGCTCCAAATCTCTCCCACTAACCTTCTAAAAATAAAATAAATATTCTAAACCCAAAAATAAGTCTCACAGGGGTGTGGGCTGGGTCGGACATGGGTCCACTAGGGTCTGACATGGGTCCAGGCTAGCCAAAATCTTAAAACAATCAATAAAAATATAATGCAATCAATAATTAATTATAAATACAATTAAATAAAAATAATGCATAATTAACTAAATTAAAATAAAAAAAATACCCGGCTCTGGAAATGGGGTGGTGACAGTACATATTACAGAATAGTGTTGATCATGCACCGCACGTATGATTAGCCAGGCCGCATTGCATCTTACCCAAGCCGATCACATGTTAAGCTAGTACTCACACACTTAGTCATTAGTATTATTGTTTCATTGGCATATTATTCATTATTGTATTTATTTCCAGTATTTTCTTATTGTACATATATCTCTTATATCTATTGTGCATCTTGTTTATCCACAGCTATTTACTATTACATAGTTTTTATCATTAATTAGAACTGCTATTAGAGATGTACTCTGCTCCTTTCCTGACTGGATATATTTTTCCAGATGACACTGAGGAGTGGTACCCTACCTATTATGGACCCCAGGATGTTGTGGGTTTAGATTCTGAGACCCTGGCTCAAGAGGGACTTATCCCAACTGAGACAGTTGACCCTGGAGTTGTAGCTTCGTAGTATTCTTTGTACTGGATTTGTCTCCAGCTTATTTTGTTACTTCTTCAGACTCATTGATGTATTATTTTAGACTCATGAGTTGTATTATGACTATTATATTCTTTATCTGATTCGTGCTCATTTTTATCTTAGTTCTGTGATTGAGTATACTATCATTATTGGTGGTTCATTATATTATTAGTTAGATTATCTAGACAGCGTTCTACCATCGATTCTGTGGCGTAGGCTGGGCGTTATTTCCGACTAGTACCCTTACACCGGGTGCGGGTCGTGACACTTCGTAAGCCGATTGGTCGAATTAGACGACCAAGGTCTTCTTCGTTGATCCTACGGATACAACATCGTGTTAAGCAATGGTTTTCTCGTCAGATAAGAAAGTAGTCCCCAGCAGAGTCGCCATCTTGTGTTTGATAATAAACGAAATAAATTGAAACTATGTTTATATGAAACCCTTTCTTTGGTTTATAAACAAGAAAAGAAGTACAATCAATCATATACGAGGATGTTAAGTACAAAAATTTAATTATGGGAAAATATTGCTATAGGAGTCTGATCTGCGGTCGATCACTTTATCCCTTGGACCACACGATGACGAAGAAGTGCTGTAGAAGACGAAAAAGAAGCTTCAAAGACTGCAGGAAAAGTTGAACTCTCGTTGCCAAAGCTCTCTCCAGGTGCTTTCTTGACCTTGAACTCTGTTATTCTCCTCTCCCGGATTCGACCTCTTTTTTCCGACTTCCCCCCTTTCGCTCGCTGTGTCTCGACCTTGGACCTCCGTGACCGGGAGTCTCTATTTATAGAGTCCAGCTACAGTCGGCGTAGAAACCGAACAGCGGAGAGAGCTGCATCTTTTATGCGGCGGTTATAATAATTGCTACCCACGTATGTATGATCTCTTGAGTTGGCGTGTGACGCGTGTCCCATTATGAGGAAATACGTATAATCGCTCATCGAAGATCACGACATGCAAGCCACGGAGATAACTGCCCTTCGCGTAGAGATGGTTGGCATAAAAGCCAAATAACTGACTCGTTGGCGTAAAAGCCAAATAGCTGTTCTGATGGCGTAAAAGCCAAGTAGCTGTCATATTGGCGTAGAAGCCAAGTATCTGTCATGTTGGCGTAGAAGCCAAATAGCTGTCATGTTGGCGTAGAAGCCAAATAGCTATCATGTTGGCGTAGAAGCCAAGTAGCTGTCATGTTGGCGTAGAAGCCAAGTTCTGTGTAAAGCTTGATGCTTTGCAAATATAGTCCGAGTCGGCATATTTCAAGGAAATAGCTTACGGCATGCTCATATAGCTGAAAATAGCCTGGTTGGCGTATTTCAAGGAGATAGCGTACGGCGTGCTCCTATAGCCGAAAATAGCCTGGTTAGCATAATGTGCGGGGATGGTGATGTGGACGTATTAGCCCTAATTATAGCTCACCCAGTCTTTGAAAGTAGAACCAAATCTTGTGCATTAAATGCAGAGATCTGCCCCCATCTCGCGCATTAACTGCAGAAACGTGCCTCGAGTTTTGTACGAAGAACCGCTTTTGACGTGGCAGTTAGTTTCGTCTCTTCCTGAGCGTAAAGGCTCGTCTTTGCCTGTGTAAAATAGGCAGCGTATTCCTTGAATGCGTAAACGATGTCTTATATCAAGGATTATGTCACTAAACAACAGTCTGGGGCTCTATGTAGAATCATCATTACAGCCGTCCTCTCGATCGTCGTGCAGTACTCTTTGTTAGGAGTCAGGTTCACTTCTTCAACTGACATGTTCATTCGAGGAATACGAAGAGATCCTCGTACAACTTCCCGCTACATTAAAAGCAGATAGGTTTTACGCCGAAATGGCAATGTAGAAACCTTTTTACGCTGAAGCAGTCTGAAAATACTGCATTAAGCGAGTTATTCAGGAGCTATGTTTTACGCTGAACTAGCGTTGAAGCTCTGTTGTACGCCGATGGCTCTGAAGTTATGTTTTACGCCACCCAGTGCTGGAGCTCTGTTTTACGCGGGCTTCCTGCATGTCGAAGATTTTACGCGTATGATTTCCCAGCGTATTTTTCATGCTTCTACAATATGCTTAGCTATAATTATGACTCGCTACATCAGTTAGAGGTCATGACCTTGCGTGACATGGACATGAGATATCGTGGACATAAGACGTATGATTACATTAGGTGGGGAGAGACACACATACTACATGCTGATTTTATATATATGGTGCCGTAGGCCCATTACATAATAAACTACATAGTATAACTACATAGTATAACTGCTACCGGCTCCCCGACACAGAGCTTGTAGTAGTCTCAGCCTGAGTCCTAGTGATGCTCTCATTTGCATATCACTTAGCTGGTTACATAGTTTACCCTATTGATTCATTTATTATTGCACTACATTTATTTGGCTTGACTTATTCTTGTACCTTGCTATGTCCCCTGAGGACCTGGATCCGGATTATGTCCCCAGGTTTAGCAGAGGAGATCTACCCCGAGGTGTGTAACACCCTGTTCCGCTCAAGCGGACTATCGATTCAAACGATAAAAGTGCAATGTCACGACCAGCTTTGCTCAGGCGAGAATACTCATTTAAGGCAAAGGATATCCAGACTTGTCCCTACAGGATTCTGGCTTAGGCTTTCAGAGGCTCGCTCGGAGTATCACTCGACCGAGGCGAATCATCGCTAAGGTGGGTGGTTACGGTGAACTTGTCTTTGCTTAGCCAGTACACATAAAATCTGGAATGATACGTGCTAGTCGCTAGGTGAATCACCCCTGCATGCTAATAAGAATACAACGCACCTAGATAAGGGAATAATCCCAACTTGTATTGCTTGTGCTAGAACATGGAAATTGAAATATTGCTTATATTCAGACCCTTGCATGCTACCCTAGATCTTGTCGCTCGAGAAGTCCCTTACGGTTTCACCTCTCGGCTTACCTTCGGGTCCGAGCTAACGTGAATGCTTATGGTTATACAAATGCATGCTTGTCTGCTTGTATGTTGTCTTATTTTCATCCAAACCCTGGAAGACTACTAAGTAGTCGTTCCGTGCAAGAATGAATCTGCAAGTATCCGGGACCGTTAAGGTCACTAAGGCAGCCCCGAACCAGGGGAATGCATCAAGGCAAGTTATTCACTGAACGAGAATTATGTCAAGCAAAATATAAATAATTATCTTGTACTCATGTTGCCTGAACGGCATGAAAATGAAAATGATTGGCAAAATAATCACGTACTCGTGTTGCCTGCTTGGCAAAATAATAAAATTGGAAAGACCGTATAGTGCATATCGCGGATAACTCGAAAACGAGGTATAGTTCCATGGGAGGTCACCGGGGCACTAGGACCGTTCCGATCCGGATGGAACTCACGTTTAGTCTCACGTTCTTGGACGGGATAGTTTATAGTGCCTCACGTTCTTTCGTTGCATTCCATCCTCGTCATTGACTTGTGTCCATTATGGCTATGTCAGCGACTCATGTTCATATAGATAAGTCATCCTCGTTTAGCGGCTATCCGCATGCGAGTCATTGCATCGCATTAATGAACAACTAAACACTTGAACGATCATGATATAATGACTCTCGTGTTGCATATGTTATTGCCTTGGTCTTTATTATGAATGCTCCTGAATGTTTATACTTGCCCGTGCTTGAATTAACAATGTTTGCCTTGGACAGGAAAGGCCAAAGGGTAAGTCTCGCCGTATTTTCTCTCATGTCGCACGGTGCACTGCCACACAAGTTAGGCTATTCAATGTTTGCATGAAACTGATCCTAAGGCAACTAGAAAGACAACTTAATAGTTGGTGCACGGAACCTATATTACGTATTTGGATTTGTCGAGCGAGCGAGTAGCTTCCCCACCAGTGCATTCAATGTACTGATAATCCACCAGATTGTATGCAGGGTGCGGGAGAACCTCGTTCGGTGCGGATGCTCCTTCATGCGTGCTAAGGTGTGGAGATCACTCCGAAGCAGCACTGCGTCCGGAACTGAAGCACGTATACAAGACATAATATTGGAACATCGCCTGATCATCGCCTGTACAATCATTCAACAATTGTAGCCACTTGGCACGCTTTTACTGTTTCAGAGAAAGAGGCTTGAGCGACTTGTAATCTCGGCTATACGCCGCCTGTAACACTTATTTATATCAATAAAAGAGTTGCTTTGCTTCAACTTGTGTCATTCAATGCTTCCTCTATTTTGTCGACTCAGTGAACTTGTTATCGATCGCCTATGCGTTCATGACTCCGCTGCACTCGGACAATCTGTGCGACTCTGTGGCTTAGAACTCTTACCGCCAGCCAATGAACCACGGCCTTATACGGGCGTGGCTTGTCACGCCCCGATTCCGTGGAATCGATAGTCGTCCCCCAGGCGTGACCGCCGTGCGGACCTAGGTTGTGCACCACACAAGGCTAAGTATTTTGTTTTGCATAGCGAGCACATATTCAGAGTACGCAGATAATTGAAACACATATTGAAATATGGAAAAGTTCTCTTTTATTGATAATATGAACATCTATTACAAACTCCTTGAACTGAGTCATAAGGATTGCCTCTATGGGCTTACAAAAGTGTTGACACAAAATGAGATAGCAGTCCTGTACATTACATCCTTACTAAACTCAAAATATAAGACCTTGTGTCGGAACGACTGCTTTGCCACGAAGCTACATGGTTGCTTGGTGTCTAGCTTCTTCTTCAAAACGCTTCTTCTTCAAATGCTTCAAAAGGTGGCACGGTCGAGGCGTGCCTACAGCTGGACTGGATTGGGGGTTTGTCTCCTGCTCCTCGCTTGGTTCTCCTAGCGCGGGGAACCTGTTTCAACGAGGGTCAGTACATCGAAACATACTGGTGAAGGCAAGCTAACCCAACTATACCAATCAACACGTTGTTTTAATGAAGCATGCATATTTATTGTGGGTTTCTATCTTGCCTTAGTTCATTTTATAGCAAGACATAGATATAGAATCATTGAAATAACCCACCATCGTTCGGTGACATTTACCTGCCCGTCTGAACCACCTACATAATACTTACCTTGCCTTCCCTGCCAAGAAGACACAAGTTAGTAGCAACAGGTTTAAATATACGAGGGGATCACTGGCACGTTGCCATAATGGACGGGCTAGTCTCGGTACGGAGTGCCGTGCGACGTATAGATCAGGACGTCCCAAGGTATTCCGTCCTATAGCAGGCGACTATCATGAGTTCCGTCCGGATCGGACCGATGTCGGTACCCCAGCAACCGTCCGCAGGAACTAAGACCTTGTGCACAAGTTGTCCGTGATCAACGCAGTACACTAAGTTAGCAATCGAGGCAAAT
The DNA here is from genome assembly GCA_036927795.1 of Iris macrosiphon. NCBI lineage: Eukaryota > Viridiplantae > Streptophyta > Magnoliopsida > Asparagales > Iridaceae > Iris > Iris macrosiphon. The sequence goes on from JAYESA010000017.1 coordinate 19,461,208, forward strand.
CAGGGCATATCAGGAGCAGGGCACTACAGGGCAAGAATCACTTTTGCATAGCCTTGCTATTCAGTTTATGACATTCAAGAAGAGTTCTATACATAGCACAAATTTAAGAAGAAATATGTATTCTAACTTGTAATCATGCATATGATGAACAATTCAAACGAGCAAGCATATAAGTAAGCAACCGTTCACAAGTTTCATTGACAAGCATGTTGATCCAAGTCTATTCCCCTATTATCTTGATATCTTTTAGTTATTTACTTGGTATCGTTTGATCGGGCAAGCACGAATACAAGATTCAGATGTGAAGACTAGCAAGAAGGGCTAGCTAATCGGGTTGGTAGCCACTCACTTTAGTAGTTGGAAGGAAGAAGGAAAGAAGTGCTTTAGGAGTCCGCTCGAGCGACGCCTACTGCTGGATCACCTATATTGCCACGAACAGCTGATCAGTACTTCTTCTTCTTCTTTTAGTTATCGGAATTGAAGTACAGTCCTACGAACGAAAGTAATAAAATCCATCGAAACCGTTCAAGAAAACCCAAGCAAATCCAAAAACCAACTCAAGGCACGAAAGCAACAAGCGACAGCGAAAACTAGGCAACAAAAGAATACAGCGGAGAGGTCCCTCCTGACTCTGCCGCTAAGTCGATCCCGGGGGCATGGTCCACTGAATATGGGAATCGATTCCGAAGAGACAAATCCATAACGAGGATGAGTTCTTGATTCAATCTATCCCGATCGAACGATACCGTCTTGTATTTCTTAGCCGCGCTCCCCGAATAGGGGGAACGGGGCACCACATCCTACCCAACTAATTGGAAGTTTCATCCCGAAACTTAAGAATAGAACCTACCACTAGGAAATAATGAGGGGAACCTTTCCCTCATTTCTGATTTGAGCTCCGAAGTAGATTCTTCGTCAGAGTGATTCCTCCAAAGCACGCGCACTAGAGGAACCAAACGGGTCCGAAGCAGCTTTTCTTTTCTATCCAAAATTTGTACAGGTTGTTCGACATACGTCAAGTCGGGCTGAAGGTTCAGTTGTTCCAGGTCTACCACGTGGCTTGGATCGTACACATATTTTCTAAGTTGAGAAACATGGAATATATCATGTACGTCGGATAGGGATGGTGGTAGGGCAATCTGATAAGCAACTGAGGTAACCCGCTTTAGTATTTTGAACGGGCCGATAAATCGTGGACTTAGCTTTCCCTTCGCTCCGAACCTGCTGACCCCTCGCATGGGCGAGACCTTAAGGAATACCCGGTCGCCTACTTGAAACTCTAGCAGTCTCCGATGAACATCCGTATAGCTCTTTTGACGGCTTTGAGCTACCTTTAATCTTTCCCGAATTAATCGAACTTTCTGGACGGTCTGCTCCACGAGCTCAGGGCCAAGTACTTGCCGTTCACCAACTTCGTCCCAACAGATAGGAGATCTACACTTCCGCCCGTATAACGCCTCATACGGCGCCATTTGGATGCTTGATTGATAACTATTGTTGTAAGCAAATTCGGCTAAAGGTAGATGAAGGTCCCAACTAGTCTTCGTGTCCAAGGCATAGAGTCGCAGCATGTCTTCGAGGATCTGGTTGACGCATTCTGTTTGGCCATCGGTCTGTGGATGGTAGGCGGAGCTGAACTTCAACTTCGTCCCCATTGCTGACTGCAGGCTTCCCCAGAAACGTGATATGAATCGACTATCTTGATCGAAGACTATGGTTACGGGCACGCCATGGAGTCGAACGATTTCGTTGAGATATATCTAAGCCAGGCGGTCGGCACTCCAAGTAGATTTAATAGGCAGAAAGTGAGCTGACTTGGTGAGTCGATCGACGATAACCCAGACTGCATCATGTCCTCGTTGCGTCCTTGGCAAGCCAACAATAAAATCCATCGTTATATGATCCCATTTCCACTCCGGAATAGCAAGGCTCTGAAGCTCTCCGCCTGGTTTCTGGTGTTCGGCCTTTACTAGCTGACAAGCCATGCAATACGACACGAACTGCGCCACATCATGTTTCAAGCCGTGCCACCAAAATATCGTACGAAGATCCCGATACATCTTAGTGCTACCCGGATGAGAAGTATAACTAGCATAGTGGGACTCCGTGAGTATCTCTCGTCGGAGGGCCGCGTCGTGTCACGCCCCAGTCCCAAAATACCGTGGGACCGGACGCGTGGCAATGGCCAGCAGTACGCACCGATGGACCAACTCAACATAATGGATCCATCAGGGCATACTTAAGCTGTAAAACAAGTCTACGACAATCATGGCACAACTAATCTCATCCACACAAGATATAAAATATGATCCACAGGATAAATAAGGAATGTAAATCATCATCTAGTCTCACAAAGTACTTCGGGGAATAACCCGATAAATATCTGATACAATGGTTCAATAGACCAGAATATAAAAGACTGAAATAAATGATAAAAGCTGAGCATAAACATGGATGCTCAAGAGAAGTCTTCAGCTAAGACCTCGTCCTCGGATGGTGGTACAGCTCCTGGATCAGCTCCTGCTCCGGTCCCGTAAACCTCGGGATAAACCTCGCCTGCAAAATCTGGGGACAAAATCCGGATCCAGGTCCTCAGGGGACATAGCAAGGTACAAGAAAGCTCATGCCAATAAATAAATAAACAGTGCAGCAAATAAATAACTAAATGAAACAATGGGGTAAATATGTAACCATCTAAGTGAAATGCAAGTGAGAGCAGCACGAATACTCAGGCTGAGACCACTACAAGCTCTGTGTCTGGGAGTCGGTAGCAGCAATAACTATGTGTTTACTATGTGTTTACTATGTTTTATATATATAATCAGCCTATAGCATGTGTGTCTCTCCCCACCCAATGTAACCACGCATATCATGTCCATAACGTCTCATGTCCATGTCAAGCGCGATCATAGCTAAATGCAACAAGTCATAATGTATATAGAATATAAAATCTATGTCAAGTCCTGTATCCTATACAGAATCACCACGAATATCTCGGGAAAATCCTGTCTCATGAATAGTGTCAAGTGTCCAGGGTCATATGGTACTTGATAAGACAAGTACGAGAATATAAAGTGTCACGGATGTCCATCTCTAGATGACCGTACCCAACACTGCGTACAGTGTCGGCACCCGACTGATAATCGGACGCTAAGTACGTCACACGGCCCTAGGTTGAGCATGCACAGTAATATATATATAACAAGGAAAATAAATAACTAAGCTGCAGAGTTTGGCAAGGTACACTTGCCTGATGTTTGAATATCAACTGTCGTCCTGGTATCGGTGGATCCGGTAGGTACTACTCCGAAAGCTATAATAAATATCACCAACAGTCTCAGAAGATGTCAAACTGCTAGAAATGCCTGTCCTTACGTCCAATTTGGACACAGGGGCAAAAAGGTCATTTTCGGGCCAAAGCGGGTTCCACATGTGGGCCACTTTGCTCCGAAAAGCGTGTCGAGGATAACAGTCTCTAAATGGGACAAACTATGGGTCAAATAATTCTAAATGTCAATACGATCCCAACGGTATGTCCAAATTTGGATTCCGATGAGCCGAACATAATTTGGTCCAAAAAGTCAACTGTGGGGCCCGCCAATTGGCGATCTGGTCAACCGTCTCAGAAATGCGTGAAAATTGGGTCACAGGACCAGCGTGTTACCACGAGTCCAGTGGCGCAAGTTTCGTCGCAATCTGACAAGCGTGCACAAAATACTCGCGAGTTCCACAAAAGTGGCGACACGGAATATGTTCGCGGATACGGCCTGATTCCGGCGCGCACACGCGTCCAAATCAGTCCCCACGAATTTTCACGTGTCCGATTATGCTGCGTGCACCATTCGGTACACTTGGCACACGGCAGGGCAGTCCCGTTTGGCGGGGCGCGCTCCGATCTCCAACTTTTAGAAGACCGGAAAAAGTGGGTGCGCACAGTTTTGTAACGAATACAATTTTGTCCACAGCAACTAATAGCACAAAGTTATAATACAGAAATTAAACTAGGTCATGAAATCTACAGGTATCAAAAAGAATCGTCGAATTCGGATCTCTGTGGTGGGAGATACGAACTCGACAATATAGGTGGTCATCGCAAGTTTCTGCGATTGCAGAATTCTGTCTGCTCGCGCTGACTTGGGCGCTGTTTTTCACCTAGGGGCACACGTTTTCCGAGGTTGACTATAAAACAAGTATTGGAGAGGGTTGAGGGAAGATCATACCTATGAAAACGGATCTGCGTTTGGTCGAGCGAGTCAACAGGAAATTACGCCGGAGCGAAGGTGCCTCGAGTGGGAGACTGCAGTTCGCGATGTCGACGTCGACGGGATGGTTGGATGGCTTGGGGAGGCTTCTCTGGCTGCGGTGACGGCTCTAGATGGGAAGGAGAAGTCTGGAGTTTTAGGTTAGGGTTTTGGGAAGCTAACTATATATATATATATATGTTATATATATTAAGGGAAAGAGAGGGGGAGAGATCGGATGAAGCCGCTGAAGAAGGGTCGGCCAAAAGGGACTTTGGGTCCTGGTGCCACTATGGGCGGGTTAGTGGCTGTAGGAAATTCGTAGTGTTTGTTGGCTAAGGGTTCTAAAGCAAATGAATAGTGGTAGAATTAAAGTAGTTATTAATATACTAATAATATTATATTATTATTATTATTCTATTATTCTATTAACTTTTCTTTTCCTTTCCTTTCTTTAAATATAATATATATACATATATATTTGTTTATATATATATATATATATATATATATTTATTTTCACACATAAGAAAATTTAGGATAGGGTATTGCACATCGTTAGGCTAGCAACTGCTCAAGGGGTCTCCTACATGGAATAAATTCCGAAAAATTCCTGATGGTCCCCTAAGTCCTCTAAGTGCCCGAACACCTAACATAAAAATTATTAAAAATCTATTTCTCCTATTTGGACCTAATTACTATAATTTAATTAATAATTAATAAATAAAGGATATATACAATTTTCTGGGAAGGGGGTTTTACACGTCGTTCGGAACGCACAGTCTTTCCTTCACTCGAAGCATCCCGTCTGAGCCTACCGCAAAGTCGGACGCCTTTCCTGCTAAAATAAGGGCATGAATCTTTTGCAGGTATGGGTCGTCCTTCTGAGCGGCCTTCACTTTTTGTAGCAAATCAGGTTCGAGGCGCAGTTATGATACTTGCGCCCACTTCTTATATCTTATTTTCAGTGTAATGCCCAGTGATTCAAGATCCCGGTGCAGCATATCGTTGATAGGCAAGCTCCCTACGAACACTCGACTCAGTGCGTCAGCTACTACGTTTCCCTTGCCAGGCGTGTATCTGATCATGATATCGAAATCGCTAAGGAGTTCAAGCCATCGCCGCTGCCGAAGATTCAAATCCTTCTGAGTGTACAAATATTTCAAGCTCTTATGGTCCGTGTAGATTTCACACGGCACGCCATAAAGGTAGTGGCGCCACAGCTTCAGAGCAAAGACTACCGCAACCAGTTCTAAGTCATGCGTCGGATAATTCTTCTCGTGAGGCTTTAACTGCCTCGATGCATAGGCTATGACTTTATCTCGTTGCATCAGGACACATCCTAGTCCTTTACCCGATGCATCACTGAAAATTTTGAAATCATCTGGTCCGTTCGGCAGAGTGAGAATTGGGGCAGAGATGAGGCGCTGCTTTAACTCCGTAAACGAAGCTTCACAGTCGTCCGTCCAAGTAAACTTCGCACCCTTCCGTGTGAGTTGAGTCAAGGGCAAAGCAATTCTAGCGAAATACTGTATAAACCGGCGGTAGTACCCTGCCAGTCCAAGGAAACTTCGGATATCGCTAGCTGACTCCGGACGTTTCCACTGCGTAATTGCTTCTATCTTCTTCGAATCAACTGAAATACCTTCCGAGGAGATGATGTGTCCCAAAAACAAGATACTGTCTAGCCAAAAGTCACATTTACTTAATTTTGCATACAACTTGTTGTCTCGAAGGGTTTGCAGTACCATCCGCAGGTGTCCTGCGTGCTCATCCCTAGTCTTCGAGTACACCAAGATGTCATCGATAAAAACTACCACGAATTTATCGATGAAAGGCCGAAATACCCGGTTCATCAGATCCATGAACGCAGCAGGTGCATTCATCAGTCCAAACGGCATTACTGAAAACTCGTAATGTCCGTACCGGGTTCGAAAAGCAGTCTTTGGCACGTCTTCTGGCTTAATCTTCAGCTGGTGGTAACCTGAGCGAAGATCGACCTTAGAAAACACTGCTACCCCTTGTAGTTGATCGAACAAGTTATCTATCCGTGGCAGAGGATATTTGTTTCTGATTGTGACTTTGTTCAATTCCTTGTAGTCAATACAGAGGCGTAGAGTTCCGTCCTTCTTCTTCATAAAGAGCACGGGCGCACCCCAAGGAGACACGCTCGGACGGATGAACCCACGATCAAGTAGTTCCTGAAGTTGGCGCTTTAATTCATTCAGCTCTGCAGGGGCCATTCTGTACGGAGGCTTGGAAATCGGCTGCGTGTTTGGGAATGTATCGATAGTGAATTCAATCTCTCGATCTGGCGGCATGCCGGGTAGTTCGCTCGGAAACACATCGGGGAACTCCGCCTCAACGGAAGTAGACTCGACGTTTGCATAGCCCTGCCGTATGTCCCGAACCGACGCTAAGAATCCCTCACAGCCTGTGTGGAGCATTCGTCGAGCAGATTTTGCCGAAATCACCATGCAGGACCCAGTTGCCCCAGTTGTCGGACTACTTGTGTAACAGAACTCGGCTTCTCCAGGCAGGTGAAAAATGACTCGTTTCTCTGCACACTCTATAGTTGCCGAGCACGCGCTGAGCCAGTCCATTCCCAAAATGATATCGTAGTCCCGTACATCAAGAACTAAAACATCAAGTGACAGCTTTCTCTCCCCAATACAGATATAACCGCCTAGGCATGCTGAACAGACAGGTATTTTTGTACCAGATGGGGTGCTAACGCTTAAATCTAAATGCAACAGAGTCATTTTTACATTGTTCTCCGTGGCGAAGTTTGTAGAAATAAAGCTATGGGTTGCACCTGAATCAAATAGAACACGAGCAGGTATGTTATTGAAAAGCAAAGTACCTGACACGACGGTATCCGAAGCTAGAGCTTCTTTCCGTGTCATGGTATAGACCCGGCCTTGAGCTTGATTACGCCCTTGCTGAGGCGTCGCTCGATTCGCCTGAGGTGCCAGTGTCTGATTCTGTTGTTGAGGCGGGGAGAGCGGACAGCTGCTAATTTGATGGGTTGGATCGTCGCGACGGAGGCAAGTCCCAAGCTTGCGGCGACAATCTTTTTCGATATGCCCTGACTTCCTGCAAAAGTTGCAGGTCTTGTTGGTGTCTCCACGCTGTTTACCGCCATTATTTGGACGCTTTACAGCGTTGTTTCCTCTATCGTTGCCTTGGCGTTTGTGATTGGAAGTTTGCACAGCGCCGGCAGCAACGTGAGGATACTGCGGTTCGAGCGAAAGGACATGGTTTAAGACTTCCCTCATCGTCTGATACTGCAGAATGACTACGTGCCCGTGGATACCAGGACGTAGCCCTCCCTCGAATCGTCTGGCACGACTCGCTGCATCCGGTAGATAAGCGGTAGCAAATTTGGCCAGTTTGTTAAATTCTGCCGAGTATTGCTTTACCGTCATGCTGCCCTGCCGGAGTTGAACGAACTCGTTTTCCCGTTGACGGCGTACAGGTGGGGGTATAAACTCCTCCTCAAACGCAGCACGAAAAGTCGTCCACGCGATCGCCTCCTCTCCATGGCCAAGTTGAAGAGATCGTCGATGCACGTCCCACCAGTCGTGCGCATTGAGGCGAAGCAGTAGTTGGGCACAGGTGACGCGCTTGTCTTCCGGCACTTCTAGGAGAGAAAAAAATAATCTTCAAGCTCGGCGAGCCAATCTAGGACCACGATCGGGTCCTCAGTCCCATTAAATAGCGTGTTGCAGACCTTCTTGAAGTTGCCAAAGGTGAAGGCAGTCACTTCCCTCGTCCTTGGCACTAGCGGTGTCTCGACTTCAAGTGCTGGCTGCTCCACTGGCGTAGCTGTTGTCGCAGCAGAATGGTTGGAGGCCAGGGTCTGAACAAGCTGCTGCAGGGTATCTACCTGCTTTTGTTGGACTGAGAGTCGTGCCTCAAGATTGCTCTCGAACTTGGCTTGGCGGGCATCATCTCTCTGTCGTTGCTCCGTTAACATTTGCATCACCTGATGAAGCGAATCTGATCGAGACATGCCCCGTTGGCTCCGAGAGCTTCCTGAAGTTCCGGAACTGCTCTCCTGAGTCCTTGTCTCGCCTGGTGCTAGCGCTGATGGTTGCGCTTGCGTCATTCCTTGTAAAGAAGGTAAATTACATCAGGATCATAATGTATTATGGACTTATTGCATGAACGTATCTCATTTTGGCCTTAACGAGTTCAAGAGTTCGTACAGGGATTTATCGTTAAAAGAACTTTTCCAGTTCAAGAGTCAAAGGAACTTTGAAGTTGTGCTCTGATACCAACATGTCACGTCCCGATTCCGTGGAATCGATAGTCGTCCCCCGGGCTTGACCGCCGTGCGGGCCTAGGTTGCGCACCGCACAAGGCTAAGTATTTTGTTTTGCATAACGAGCACATATTCAGAGTACGCAGATAATTGAAACACATATTGAAACATGAAAAAGTTCTCTTTTATTGATAATATGAACATCTATTACAAACTCCTTGAACTGAGTCATAAGGATTGCCTCTATGGGCTTACAAAAGTGTTGACACAAAATGAGATAGCAGTCCTGTACATTACATCCTTACTAAACTCAAAATATAAGACCTTGTGTCGGAACGACTGCTTTGCCACGAAGCTGCATGGTTGCTTGGTGGCTAGCTTCTTCTTCAAAACGCTTCTTCTTCAAATGCTTCAAAAGGTGGCACGGTCGAGGCGTGCCTACAGCTGGACTGGATTGGGGGTTTGTCTCCTGCTCCTCGCTTGGTTCTCCTAGCGCGGGGAACCTGTTTCAACGAGGTTTAGTACATCGAAACATACTGGTGAAGGCAAGCTAACCCAACTATACCAATCAACATGTTGTTTTAATGAAGCATGCATATTTATTGTGGGTTTCTATCTTGCCTTAGTTTATTTTACAGCAAGACATAGATATAGAATCATTGAAATAACCCGCCACCGTTCGGTGACATTTACCTGCCCGTCTGAACCACCTACATAATACTTACCTTGCCTTCCCTGCCAAGAAGACACAAGTTAGTAGCAACAGGTTTAAATATACGAGGGGATCACTGGCACGTTGCCATAATGGACGGGCTAGTCTCGGTGCGGAGTGCCGTGCGACGCATAGATCAGGACGTCCCAAGGCATTCCGTCCTATAGCAGGCGACTATCATGAGTTTCGTCCGGATCGGACCGATACCGGTGCCCCAGCAACCGTCCGCAGAAACTAAGACCTTGTGCACAAGTTGTCCGTGATCAACGCAGTACACTAAGTTAGCAATCGAGGCATATCAGGAGCAGGGCAGTACAGGGCAAGAATCACTTTTGTATAGCCTTGCTGTTCAGTTTATGACATTCAAGAAGAGTTCTATACATAGCACAAATTTAAGAAGAAATATGTATTCTAACTTGTAATCATGCATATGATGAACAATTCAAACGAGCAAGCATATAAGTAAGCAACCGTTCACAAGTTTCATTGACAAGCATGTTGATCCAAGTCTATTCCCCTATTATCTTGATATCTTTTAGTTATTTACTTGGTATCGTTTGATCGGGCAAGCACGAATACAAGATTCAGATGTGAAGACTAGCAAGAAGGGCTAGCTAATCGGGTTGGTAGCCACTCACTTTAGTAGTTGGAAGGAAGAAAGAAAGAAGTGCTTTAGGAGTCCGCTCGAGCGACGCCTACTGCTGGATCACCTATATTGCCACGAACAGCTGATCAGTACTTCTTCTTCTTCTTTTAGTTATCGAAATTGAAGTGAAGTCCTACGAACGAAAGCAATGAAATCCATCGAAACCGTTCAAGAAAACCCAAGCAAATCCAAAAACCAACTCAAGGCACGAAAGCAACAAGCGACAGCGAAAACTAGGCAACAAAAGAATGCAGCGGAGAGGTCCCTCCTGACTCTGCCGCTAAGTCGATCCCGGGGGCACGGTCCACTGAATATGAGAATCGATTCCGAAGAGACAAATCCATAACGAGGATGAGTTCTTGATTCAATCTATCCCGATCGAACGATACCGTCTTGTATTTCTTAGCCGTGCTCCCCGAATAGGGGGAACGGGGCACCACATGGCTCACGCTCGTACGACATCACTCCCGGATGGGTACAAGCGATCGTTCCGCGGGAGCGCTGGCACGGTAATTCTCGCCTAGCGGGAACAGCCGATATAGCCTGCGGGAGATCGGGGCGTGACAGGTTGGCATCAGAGCCTGGCTTCTACTCCTTTGGACTTCACTTCGATTATTACAGTTTCGAAAGATCGTTCGTGGGTTTTGTGTGTGCTCTCTCTCAATGTCCCAAACTGAATATTCCAATAATAAGTCTAAATACTTTCAAAATGCGTTTTAAATGATATGATTGCTTGCATGATATTGTGCTGCGAGTGGCCTTTGTGCCAACCTGAGTGAGAACCCTTGAGATTATCGCAAGTAGCTTGTCTGATTTTACTATCTCTAAGTTTGGTTGAATGCATATGTTTGAGGGACGCCTTGAACTTGTGCATAATCCAAGACTCAAGAAAATGTGAAACTCGAGTGCTAAAACTTCGCTATCGCTAAGTTGGCTAGCATGCTCATGCTAGAGGTGCACTTCGAATATGCGCACGATCCAGACTAGCAATATGCTGACTCGAACGCTTGTGCAAGTGAATATCCAAATGGACAAGTACAACGACTTGTGTAGGTTTACCTCAGCCTTGTATCGTTAAATCAAAATTGATTAACGTACTGCTTGTCTTCAGTAAGTCTCAAGAATGAGACTTTTGCTGAGTTGGGTAGGATGTAACACCCCGTTCTGCTCAAGCGGACTGCCGATTCAAACGACAAAAGTGCAATATCCCGACCCGCTTTGCTCAGGCGAGAATACTCGTTTGAGGCAAAGGATATCCAGACTTGTCCCTACAGGATTCCGGCTTAGGCTTTCAGAGGCTCGCTCGGAGTATTACTCGACCGAGACGAATCATCGCTAAGGTGGGTGGTTACGGTGAACTTGTCTTTGCTTAGCCAGCACACATAAAATCTGGAATGATACGTGCTAGTCGCTAGGTGAATCACCCCCTGCATGCTAATAAGAATACAACGCACCTAGCTAAGGGAATAATCCCAACTTGTATTGCTTGTGCTAGAACATGAAAATTGAAATATTGTTTATATTCAGACCCTCGCATGCTACCCTAGATCTTGTCGCTCGGGAAGTCCCTTACGGTTTCACCTCTCGGCTTACCTTCGGGCCCGAGCTAACGTGAATGCTTATGGTTATACAAATGCATGCTTGTCTGCTTGTATGTTGCCTTGTTTTCATCCAAACCCCGAAAGACTACTAAGTAGTCGTTCCGTGCAAGAATGAACCTGCAAGTATCCGGGACCATCAAGGTCGCTAAGGCAGCCCCGAACCAGGGGAATGCATCAAGGCAAGTTATTCACTGAACAAGAATCATGTCAAGCAAAACGTAAATAATTATCTTGTACTCGTGTTGCCTGAACGGCATAAAAATGAAAATGATTGACAAAATAAATCATGTACTCGTGTTGCCTGCTTGGCGAAATAATGAAATTGGAAAGACCGAATATTGCATGTCGCGGACAACTCGGAAATGAGGTATAGTTCCACGGGCGGTCACCGGGGCACTGGGACCGTTCCGATCGAATGTAACTCACGTTTAGTCTCACGTTCTTGGACGGGATGGTTTGTAGCACCTCACGTTCTTTCATTGCATTCCATCTTCGTCATTGACTAGTGTCCATTATGGCTATGCCAGCGACTTATATTCATATAGATAAGTCATCCTCGTTTAGCGGCTATCCGCGTGCGAGTCATTGCATCGCATCAATGAACAACTGAACAATCATGATACAATGACTCTCGTATTGCATATGCTAATGCCTTGGTTTTCATTATGAATGCCCCTGAATGTTTATACTTGCCCGTGCTTGAATTAACAATGTTTGCCTTGGACGGGGAAGGCCAAAGGGTAAGTCTCGCCGTGTTTCCTCTCATGTCGCACGGCGCACTGCCACACGAGTTAGGCTATTCAATGTTTGCATGAAACTGATCCTAAGGCAACTAGAAAGACAACTTAATAGTTGGTGCACGGAACCTATATTACGTGTTTGGATTTGTCGAGTGGGTGAGTAGCTTCCCCACTAGTGCATTCAATGTACTGATAATCCACCAGATTGTATGCAGGGTGCGGGAGAACCTCGTTCAGTGCGGATACTCCTTCGTGCGTGCTAAGGCGTGAAGATCACTCCGAAGCAGCGTTGCATCCGGAACTGAAGCACATATACAAGGCATAATGTTGGAACATCGCCTGATCATCGCCTGTATAATCATTCCACAATTGTAGCCACTTGGCACGCTTTTACTGTTTCAGAGAGAGAGGCTTGAGCGACTTGTAATCTCGGCTATACGTCGCCTGTAACACTTGTTTATATCAATAAAAGAGTTGCTTTGCTTCAACTTGTGTCATTCAATGCTTCCGCTATTTTGTTGACTCAGTGAACTTGTTACCGATCGCCTATGCGTTCATGACTCCGCTGCACTCGGACAATCTGTGCGACTCTGTGGCTTAGAACTCTTACCTCCAGCCAATGGACCACGGCCTTGCACGGGCGTGGCTCACGCTCGTACGACATCACGTCCGGATGGGTACAAGCGATCGTTCCGTGGGAACGCTGGCGCTGTGATTCTCGCCTAGCGGGAACGGCTGATATAGCCTGCGGGAGATCGGGGCGTGACAAGGTGTATGGGACAAGAGCAGACGTTGGAGCAGTACCAGAACCCGAGGACGAGGTGATCGCCGATGATTTCTCCTGAGTATCTACTTATTCTATACTTAGTCGTTTCTGTTGTTAGACTCTTATTTCCTGTTTATTGAACTGCTGTATCAGACTCATTATCAGGTTGTTCCCCGAGATATACTTTTATTGAGACTTGTTGTTTATTATTTGATCTTGAATATTCTGCCATTTATTTTGTAATTATCTGTTGTGGATGAGATTAGTATCTTAGACCCTGACTGTTGTTTTACAGCTTAAGTACACCCTGATGGGTCCATTAAATTGGGTTTACCCATCGGAGTGTGCTGCTGACCATTGCCACGTGTCTAGTCCCTCGGTATTTTGGGACTGGGGCGTGACACCGAAACCAAACCAAATAATCGATTCGGTTTGTTCGGTTGGACAATTTGTTTATTCGGTTTGTTCGATTAGGCTATTTATATTGTTTGGTGGGCCGAACCTAAAGATGGAATCATGGTTAAAAATTATATTAAAAATTATATTTTTTTACATACATTTGTTTTATTTCAACGTACCCAAAGTTGGATTAGTTGTTAAATTATCAAAGTTGGTCTTCAAAATATATACACATATATTTTTTTTAAATTTACATATTTTTAATCATAAAATATGAATATAATTGATGGTATTTATATAATTGATGGTATTTATATAATTGCACAAATTTTATTAGTTTTTGGTTTTACACCGAACTGAAACCAGTTTTACATCGAACTGAAATCAAAAATCAAAACGGAAAACAAAGATTTTTTTTTTTTTTTAGTATTTTCAAAGTTGAAATTGAATCAATTTTTTTTCTCAAGCGGCTCGCTCGGTTCGGTTTGGTTTCGGGTCCAAAACTGAATAATGCTAACACCCTATTCATATCGGAGGTAGACCTAACCTTAACCCTAATCCATAAATCGGAAGTGTCTCCTTCCTCCCACCACTTTGTCACTCTCCTCTCCTCTCCTCTCCTCTCCTCCATGGGATACTCAAAGGACCAATTGCTCCATCGCCTAAAGGTCTTTCTCTTCCCTCAATTTTCTTCTTCTTCTTCGCTTCTATTTCCGATTTATGTTGCAGAATTTGGTCGGTGGTCTGTACAACCGATCTTTTCCGTCCTAAATCGATTTGGAACTAAATGTATAAAATTTATGTTGTAGGATCTTGAAATCAACTTTCTTTCCTACGAGCATCCTGTTGTTTTGACGGTGGACGCTCAGGTTAGTAGTGGGTGATTGATGATTGCTCCTCTCTCTCTCTCTCTCTGTCTCGTTTATTTTGGAAGAAACAAACAGTTTGAGGGTTTGATGGAACGTGTACTGTCATCTTTATCAGGCACAATATGTTGGGCATCTGGGAGGCGGGTTGAGTAAAAACTTGCTGTTGAAGGTGATGTAATGTGGCTTGAGCTTTGCTATTAGTTATTTGGCTAAATTATCCTAATGGCACCCCAAACTATATCGTACTTACGCTTTTGGCTGTCTACTGCTCGATTTTGGCATACAAACTTTGTAAATTGCTCTTTTGAAGTACATTTCGTCAATTTTGAAGCACATCGGAACCACTTCAAAAGAATATCAGGCTAAACAAGTATTTAAAAAGCATTTTGTACTAAAATATATGCTTTTGAAGTGGTCTCTATGTGCTTCAAAATTGGCGAAAGGTGCTTCAAAAGAACAATTTATGAAGTTTGGGTGCCAAAATCGAGGAGTAGAAAGTTAAGGTGCCAAAAAATCCCCAACGCTCTAGTTGGGGTGCCATTAGGGTCATTTACCCTAGTTGTTTTTCTATTCAAATTGTACTCGGAACATCTTCATGTTTAATGTTCTTGAACACGACTTGGTATGCATTTGCAGGACAAGAAACAAAGGTATTATCTTATTTCAGCTCTAGCTGGCACTACTATTGATCTAAAAGGTGCACTGTGTTTTTTCATTGTAAATGCTATTTTTATATGTATTGTTGTTGGGCATTTTGTATTGTGTTTTGATTGGCCAGTCGGCTATTTTTCTTTATACATTGTCATGCTTTTAAACTATGTATCCAATAGGGAGGCTCTATTAACTGGTTTCTAGCAACTCCTCTCTTAGTTATAGTTGTTGCCTTGGGCAGAGATTTGGCAAAGTTTGGCAATTTTTTGATGCTTTCTTGACTTTAGTCTTGCTCCATGTCTGGCCCAGCCTTGGAAATCTATGATAATGATGACGACTATAATAAACAGGAAAATATCTTTTTCTTTCTTTATTTTGATTGGGTTATACATGTTCTATCTAGGTATGCATTCTCTCTTTTTATTGGTGCCTGCTGTACTTAATCACGCTTTTAAAATGAACAGTTTTGTCCCAACGGCTTGGCTTGGGCAAAGGAGGGTTGCGAATGGCTCCCGAGGAAGCTCTGCCAGAAATACTGCAGGTTAATGTCTTCGGTTTGATCTGGTTTGATAAATGAATTCCCATTTTTACTCAATTAAATGTTCTGTTGTTTAGCTTGAAAGTGTTGTAGCAATATGCTATCTTGGCAGAATAAGTTAGATTAGATTTTGCTCTTTGCAAATTTTCATCCTCAACTGATATTGTTCATAGGAAAAGGAACCCTCACACACACACACACACACACACACACACACACACACAAATGTTTTACAACTTTGGAATATTGGAAGAGTGCATCAGTAGGAAGCTTATGGGAAGTGATGGAACAGTACATGAGGTACTGAACATATTTATCGTTAAGGAACCTAGAACTTATCATCAACAAATTAACAACAGGTGCAAATTTAGTAGAGGAGAGAACACTCTTCAGGCCATTAGAAACACAAAAGCCATCCAAAGAAGTTTAGCTCCAAGTCTCGACATTTTAGTTTGTCACCTGCCTCTAAATTATACAACATCATCACACGGCCTTCCCCTCCCAAAGGAACTTCCGTATCATATATGAAAGAAAAAGCTAAAAGAAACTTCAGATCTAATTTCTCAATACGTACAATTTCTAGTAAAGTCTACCACCAGTTCATTTATATTTCTTAGCTAAATATACACATATGTACATACATAATAAGCACGTCTATGCAAGGATGGGACTGCTGGGTGGGGGAGCCTCCTTGTCCAAGTACTGAACCTTTCTAGTCCCCAAGGACATCATTACATAGATTGTGCATTTTGTGCAGTTGTCACCATTTAGTTTGGCACACAATACAATAGAAAGAAAAATCAGCCAATGTAGACGATTCCATCTGTAACAGCATTTTAATCATCCTCAGACCTAGGCACATGAAATCCAAAGATTTTAGAAGACCACTTTTAAATAGGAAGAAACACCGACAACTCCACCGGTTGGTTTTAACAACAAAGGAAAAGTTTTCGAGGATCATCAATAATCACAAATATAACCATAACTTGTCATAGAGGCAGGCTAAATCCCTGAAGAAAGAACTATCTAAGACTTTCAAAACCTAGATTAGATTAGAGAAATGAAGTAAATGGAGAAGAAATATATGTAGATGGAAGAAAGTACAGAGGTCCAAGGTTCTAAACTGCGGTAGGCGGGTGTGCGGTGGAAAGAGTCCGCCTATCGCGTAGGCGGTTGATACATTTTAGACATTTTTTATTTACCACAGTTTTTTTGCATTATATACATATTTTAAGGATGTTTCATGCATAACTATGTTGTAGAACAAAGATTTATTAAGTTTTAGTCTTATAAAGTGAACCATAGGTCCATAATGCTTGAAAAATCGTTTGGCCAAAATATCTTGTTAGATATTACTCCGCCTAGGCGCCCGCTTATGCAGCCAAAGCTCCGTTGGCCGCCTACTCCACAGCCTACCGAAAAGCGGTGCGGAGAGAGACCGCCTACCGCCTAGGCGGTACCTAGGCGGTCGAGGCGGCCGCCATTTAGAACACTGCAGAGGTCTGAAAGCCTACATGCTCTGATACAGGAAAGAGGAGAAAAAAGGTAAAAGAAGAGGAAGGAAACGAGAAAAAAACTAAAGCTTTTGTTGCTTGATAAAAAAAAAGAACCTGGAAACATATATCTACTTGCTGATTTTTGACGACCATTCAACTGCCAATTGACGATTGACACACTATTCTGCAGCAGACAGCAACTTGGTTTACCTCCCATTGGATGGCAGTTGAGTACCCACTGATACAGTTTTTCCCCGGAAGAGTAATAAATCAATTGCTCCACGTGTTCGTAAAAATGATATGATGGATCGATTGAAACTTTTGTACTCATACACTTGATGATGTTAATTGAAGCTCTTGTAATGACAATTTGACACTTCCATACTTTGTGTTAGGAGGCTAGTGACACTAGGATACCCTTTTATGGATTGCTTCATCTTTCTATTGTTGAAAGCAACACCCCTCTTCGTTCATGCCACTAAGACGTGCTAATTTAATGTTAAATGTTCTAATAACTAGTGTGCAAGTCTATCTTTCATTAACTGGAGGAACAGATAATTGAAGAGTGAACTGAGATTTGTGCTTGTAATTGTATTATAAATTATAATGGCATTGATGGGCTGACCTTGAAGGGCCTGGTGTGTAATCAATAATATTTCTCAAGATATCTATCTAATGATCTCGCTGTCTGCGTACTCGAGAAGAAAATGGATAATGACTTAGAAGGGACTCCAAAGAGAAAATTTCAAGCTATTGTCTGGTTTATATGGTGATGCAGAAATTCAGATTTAATTAGATATTATTAACATGGAAAAAATGTTGCTATTTTAGAAGTTAAAAGAGGTCAGAAGAAGTACGGGTATTATTAATTGAAAGCACAGACGCTTATATTCTATCATCAAGCAATAAATGCAAAATGTTTCACAGATTCATTATAGAATACAATCATGTTAGCGCAATTGGGCATGATTTGACTAGATATATGGATAGTCCTATCATCACATCTTATTAGCTAATATCAATCCTTTGTGATCCTTCATATAACCCAATTTCATTTATCTACCCCATTAAAATGCTGATTTGCTATTGAGTATTTTCCTATATTGTTTTATCATATTGTCTCGCCTCTCATCTGTTGTCTAATAGTTAATGCAGATTTGTTTACTGCATTTCAATATATACTGTCATTCTATGTAATAAAAGTGCACATTTACTTCCTCTGTTAACATTTTCTTACGGTACCGTGTTATAGGTGCCACCGGGCTGTGTCACTCCGCTCGCATTAATCAATGATTCTGCACGGTTTGTCTCTTAACATAATCAAACCATAAATCGTGCTTTCTTCTTTTCAGTACTTGGACCTCTGAAACCCTAAATTTGTATAGTTCCCAATATAAAAATTACTGAGTTATTTGTTTTCTTTTATGACATTGCTTGTTACAAAGCAAGATAAGAGTCTTTGCAGTGATTTATTTAAGAGTAACCCTTTGTGTTCACTAGTGTGGGTGACTTTTAGGAAAACTGCAAGCTCCTTTGATATTCAAAGAATAGTACTTTGGATTTGTTACAATAGTGAAACTAAGTCTCTCAGAACTTTCTTGCGAATGCCCGTCTTTTAGTATTCTTCCTATATGCTGGCTTGCCAAGCTTGCCTATGAAACCACGAATAGGGATATGTGTAAATTAGTAACACTTGGGTAAAGTGTGTTTGATATAATATGTATTTTCAAATTAAGCTCCCAATTCCTCTTTTCTGATGGTAAAGTGCTATATTTATTGTTAAAGTATCGTCTTTCATGGGAGAAGGATATGGTCTTTCATGGGGTAGGCCTCAAAGAACATGGTTTGAAGCTGTAAAGATGGATATGTTTTTTTAGAGTTACAGAGGATACCCTTAACAGAGCTTAATGGAAGAAAATGATTCAAACAACCTGCCAAATTTTTTGGTATAAAGGCTTTGTTTTTGTTGTTTACTTTATTCTGTTGCGAATGTTTTACATTCAGTTCAGCCTCATTGGCGAATCTGACTTTAGAAAATTCACAAGATTGGCATAAGTACATAAGTCTTTATGGTTGCATGTCTGATACAACAATTGTAAAGATTTCCATGCCAAAGTTTTAGTAAAATTTCATATTTTAGTTCTTATTAGTTGTTAAATTTTTGATGCAGGACTGTTTCCCTATTGTTGGATCAAGGGTTTAGGGCTAAAGAGTGCTGCTTTTTTCACCCACTCTCGAATGACATGACTATATGTGAGTGAGGATAGTTGGTACCTTTCAGTTGCAGTCCCATATGGACGATCACTTCTATTAAGTTAATTTATCTAACTGTGCAGAGTTCACAATTAGAGTCCTTTATTGTATAATTGCAACGTTCATGATTCAGACAGACATGACAGCATGACCCAAGTAATTAACTTGCTACTTGCAAATCAGTAAACATATCTCATTTCTGTTAGAAAGAATTTGAATTTCCATACACACATTCACATTTATCAGGTTATATTTTGAACACCATAACTTCTTTAGTAATTTCTTTTGTCTTAGTCTCAAGAAGTTCATATTTTACACATGATATCATGTCATTATCTGGGGGTATCAACATGTTATTAGCCCTAATCAGTAATCCGATTAATGTGAATGTGTGTATGGAAATTGTTTATCAGGTTATACAAGATGTCTTTTCTGTCAGATAAAGTGCAAACATCAGATAATGACATCATGTCTCTTCATTTACGAGGTTACTCAAGATGTCTTTTCTGTCAGATTGCAAAGATTCATCTTTTTTCTTCTTTCTGATTACTATTTGTATCTCGTATGGAACTTCCATGTTCTAAGTTACATTTTCAGTCTCAATCAGCTTGTGGCAACTTTTGTGATAATTGTTGTACAGCCATTTTTTCTTTCTTTTGAGGATTGTACTATTATAAAGGAATTGCAAGATTTAGCAGAACAAGGTAAGACACCCGTTTTTTTGATTTTGACTAATAGGTACAAGTTTAAATGGTTAATAAAGAAGTATCTTGTTGTTGGAGTTTCAGTCTAGATGAGTTCTGTGAGGACCTGACCGAGTTCAGTCCGAATTCGACAAGTTTCAAACAGAACTTATGGGTATGCGACCAATCGAATTCGGTCCGAACTTGGTTATGTCAGACTGAACGTGGTTCAGGTTTTAATCAGCATCTTGGATTTCGTACGAGCGACCAGGATTGATGCGGGGCTATTTTGGGGATTCCCTAAACCCTAAAATAGGTTTCTTAACCTATATATGTGTTAAAGGGGGTTGCCAAGAGTAGCTCAATACGGGAGATTCAAGGGTGCAAGTCCACAGAAAATCTAAGGGAAAGTCCATACTTTGTTCTTAGGACTCGCCATTTGAGACAGTTGGAAGATGAAATCTGTTTGGGGAGTCGTCTTCTTCGTTAAGGGAGATCACTACGGTGTTGGGTGAGTGATTTTGGTTGTATCTTTTTCTTTCTTCTTGAGTTTGGTGAGGAGTTGAACTTGGGGGCAAAGGGTTTAACATTTTTATTCAATCTTGTTTGGAAGTTATATAGATTGGAATTTGTCCAGGTGACGGTCACCGAAAATACTGTTTGATCTGTTTTGGTGCTTTTGTTAGACGTTGGTTCCGTTATCTTCATGTGGGTTGACATCGCTTCTGCGTCCGTGTTTGTGGCCAACTTCGGTTCGAGTCACACCGTATTCCCAACACTTGTAACATGAGAAAGAACAAAATCTAGTAGCAAGTCCTAGATTGTTCTTATTGACAAGCTTTTTAAAATTGTTTTTGCTTCTATACACTTGCCCCCCCCCCCCTCCCCCCCCCTCATCTTAGGAATATTCTTAAAATATTTCTTGCACAACTGGCTGGAGTGGTCTCTTGTAAGGACTGTAATAAAAAGTCATATAATAATGAGGTTTTTTGTGAAAATTTATGGAGGGGGAAGGACCAATCACTAGCAAAGACCTCTCTCTCTCTCTCTCTCTCTCTCCTTCCTAGTCATAATTTCAAATAGTTATGCACTGATTATTTTTTCACCCACACCTACCATCACTCTCTTCCTCATCCATCCAAACCCGAACACCAAGGCTTGGTTTGGGATTGATGCTTTTAAAAAATAAGCAACTTTAATCCTCTCTTAGTTCTATTTTACCCTCACATCCACTCTTGGAAAGTAATAGAATACATTAAAAAAAAGTATAGGATTACATGACATGAAAAAAAAGAGTACATAGAGTTCTCAAACACCCTTTATCCAATTGTTAGACACGCTTCTCTTTTTTTTAGTTGTAAATTTTCGAAGTTAAAATAAATTTTACAAAATCCTCCAAACTAGTAATATCCGGTTCCCGTAAAACCGGGGATACGATGTTCAGCCGCATAGAAGCATGACTCTAAGAATAAACCAATAAATGAAAACCTAACAACAAAACAACTTCAAATATTGTGTATTTATGATCAACATGTGTGAATTTCTAGGCTAGACTTGAAGGACCTGAGTCCATAAACAGTAGTTAATGCAAACTTATATGAATATAAAAATTTATAAGAGTCGTGTTTCTATGTGTCGGAACATCACATCCTCGGTTTTAAGTTATGAGGGTTTTTAAAAATTTATTATGACTTCTAAAATTTGCATCTAAAGAAAAGAGAAGCATATGTAACCATTGGATACATAATTTGATAAAGAGTGCTCGAGTAATCTATGTACTTTTTTATGCCATGCGATCCTATAAATTTTTTTTAGTGTACTCTTATGTACTTTCCAAGAGAGAGGGTCTCTTTGAGTAAGGTTGAGAGTAACAATATGATAAGAGAGAGAACTAAGATGAAAGCTTCTTGTGTTGTGGCTAAAAAAAAGCAACAATCTTAAACCAAATCTTACTGTTCGGGTTCAGGTGCGGGTGGGTGAGGAAGAGAGAGATGACTGGTGTGGGTAAAAAAAATAAAACCATTGCATACCTATTTGTAATTATGACTAGGAGAGAATATTTTCCTCCGTAATTTTTCACATAACCCCTAATCATTATATGATTTTTTACATAACCCCTCCGTAATAAAATAAGAATGGTCTTTTCTAGTGACCCGTCCTTTCCCTCCGTAATTTTTCACATAACCCCTCATCATTATATGATTTTTTATGCAAGGTTCTACAAGCTACTAGTCTGGCTTTTTGCGCAAGGAATATTCTGAGAATATTTCTTGCATGAGAGGGAGACAAAGTGTATAGAAACAAAGCACTTATTCTTGAAATATATTTTGGAAAAGTAACATACCACTGGTGAAAGCTCCAAAAAGAATTGGCAAAGTTTTCACGAATAGTTGTCAACTTGACTTTGACCCTTTCTGTTGATGCCAAAACCCTAGCTAAGATAGCTACGAAAAAGAGGGGGTTTGCAATAAATTAAGAATGCCAGTTGGCATGTAGGTAGACCTTGGTTTTTTTATCCCACAGTTTAAGCCCAAGCAAATCACAATGTAATCATTGCAGAAACAATTTATTCAAATCCAAATTCCAATATCTCTTTTATGCAATGTGTTGGTGGTCCTGATTCCTGATTCCCTCCATCACAGTTGAAGATAAGTTTGCATGCGCCACTACTAGCTCACATGCTACTTGCAGTTAGACAGGTATCTTGTCAAATCAAGTATTTGACTGCCTTGTAATGTCTGACAAATGAACCTTCTGAAACCTGACCTCACCTAGATTTTTGGTCTGCACAAAAATATATGACCAATGAATAAAGGTTAAGTAGTAGCTGATGTCTTGATAAAATCGATTTAAATATTTGCTTTATACAATCTGGGTTCTCATCTTTCTTATAAAGTGCAAACAATTGAATGGTAATGGCAATTTCTTCATAATTTTAGGAGCTAGATTGTTGGTGGATTGTCCTGAAGTATCTGTAAAGTTTCCTATGGTGGCACTGGATACATTGAAATTTTGAAATCTGCAATATACTCTAGATAACATTGAAATTGCGACAATCACCATTGGCTGCCTGAACCGTAATGTAGCTTGTTGATTGCAAATGTTGACAATTAGAGCTGCTGGTTACTTCCCCATACTAAACTCATTGATTATCGTCATCCAAGCTTTCTCCCATCTGAATGGGTCTGCTGTGGAGCATAAAAGCTCCATAAAAGAATTGATGGTTTTATGACCGACAGTCAACTCTCTATGCTCCATGATAGCTATGAGCAAGAGAGGGCCATACAATAAAACCTAGATGGCCAATTGTCAACATGTCCTAGAAGATGAAACTTATGTACTTTTTCACCCTTGAGAAGCTTTGTTCCTTTTCCTAAATCCACGCATTTCCCTACAACCAAATGAATATTCTTTATTTATTAAAAGGGATCCAGTGCCTTGAGGCAGGGTATAGGTAGCGCGCAAGATCTTAGAATATTTACATTATGGACTTTAATAGTTAATCCTAGCATTTTAGTCCTTATGAAGGTATTTTACTTCTTTATAGTTTATGCTTGAGAAGTTTGGTCGTGTGAACATCCTGTTTTAGATTGAATCATTTGCCTCATTGTCAATCCTGTTAACTACTACAATAGTTCCAATTTGTAGTAGATGGTTGTTATTAATGGCCGTCTAAATTCTTTAGAACTTGCATTCTATACTTAATCTAGCAAGTAGAACTTTTGCCTTGGATATCAATTGTAACATACTCTATTTCCAGTTTGAAGTTAGTTTCTAGAATTTTTATTTACTGATAACATTTCTGTCAGCCGTCACTCCTGCTGACCTTGACAAGTTTCTAACTTCAATTGGAAGAAAACCATCGTATGTAGACCTGGAGGTAATTGCACTTGAATATGCTTCCTGTTTCCCCATTAAATTTCCTCTAACTTGTGTATGACGAAGTTACTTGGGAGTATAGGCAAATCCAGTGGTAGGAAAGGACAATCCACCTGATCTTGCTGATCTTGTCCCATCTGGAGCTCCCACTTTGCCAGAACAAAGTGAGAAAGAGGTTACTGCTCAAATTTCCGTTCAGAAAAATGTACCTGTGGAGAAAAAGGCAACAATTTTGAAAGGTGATCATTTTTGTGAATGACAAATACAAGAATATCTTACCAAACTGACTATAATTGTGATATTTTTAGTAACAGGAGCTTGGTCACTAATCTATAATATTGTTTTATTTTTTTTATTCTTCTTATTTACTTGCATCCATAATCCTAAGATTTAGCCAAGATAAAAGCACAGTAAAGTGTGATATTCACGTTTTCATGGATTGATAAATTCAGAAATAATAGGGTACATTCAGAAATAAGGTTTTTGCAGTTGGTGTTATTTACATCATAATATGGATCAAAATTGGTTACACTTGACAGAATATGATTCTTGTAAGTTTTTTGGTTTAATCTGTGTCAACACAAATCATTTACATTTCCTTTTGTCAGATTCTCCTGCTTTAGGAATTTAGTTTTTTACATATTGCATGACCCTTTTCTGCATGACCAATGGTGTCTGATCATTACAACAGTGTGAAACTTGTGACAACTATGAGAGCGTGTTTGTTTGATTTATGTTGTGCCTCAAATTTTAGTGCATTCAAATATTTCTTCTCTTTTTATCTTGACTCTCTGCCTAGGGGATTGTAGAGGGTGGCTCCAATGTTGCACGATCTTAATCTTGTGGTATTCTCCCTACATGTCTAGTGGTCTTGTCGACATGGCAGAGCCTTCCTCTTTTGCAGTCAGTTCGCCTTGGCCAGGAAATTGGCATCGACTCATGTCGCGCCTATTTTCCTATGAAGTTTTACTGAAGCTTTGCTCCCTATATGACACCACTTTGTAGGAAAATTATTTGGATGCTTATGCCGAACAACTTTGTTACAACATAGCTGTGCAGGTTCAACTTGGTTTTTAGTTATTTTAATGGAAGTCTTCCATAGATGAATTAATCTATAGTAGTAGAACAAGCCTCATCAGTGAGTATATTTTCTTAAAGAAATATGTGAGATTGCTGCCTTGTTGTGATTAGTTCAAGTTCTGCTGACTACAACATGCATTTAACAAAATTTATATGAAATGTGTGGCATTTAGAATCAGACTCATTGTTATCAAATATCATTAATTCTCTCTCTAGTTTTATCTATGTAGTGTTTTATAAGGAAAAAGGTATACATCTCAATCGTGTATAATTTGTACTGGAAACATCCCACTGTACTTATATCCAGACCTGACCCTAATAGAAAAGTTAGTATTTATATGCATCTGCTCAGTGTGTTGGTAAATTTTGGTACTTGCCTCCTGGAGGATTCCTGGAGGATTCAAGTTTTAGTTGCGGAGATAGCCTCTCCACATGTAAGGCTGCTTACATGATGATTCTACCCAAACCCTGCATTAGAAGTAAGAGCACTCTTGGTACTGGCCACTGGGACACCCTTTTAATCTATATATGTGGATGCATAGGTATCGGCGTTTGCTTGACTGTTTGATAGGTGGACTTGATTCCGTTTCATATGCAAGTACTTATTATATTAAAAAGTTCCAATCCATTTATTCCAATTGTTTAAATTATTATTGTGGGTAACTTCTACAGATGCTTCAGGATATTTATAAAATGGTAATGCAACCATTGAAAGATATAAGTTGTTTCCGCCATAAAAGATTTTTTGTATTATGTCTTGACCTGTGTAATCTTTCAAACCACAATTTGTTAGGTCCTACTAGACAAGGAATGTTCGAACTGAAATTGCGCTTATGTGCACTTACCTATGTTGTCATAGGCGATGCCTAGGCGCGCCAAGGCGGCCTAGGCGTGCATGTAAGAGTGGAATTGCCTCAGTGTGGCGATGCGCGCCTAGGGTCGCCCGGAAAAAATAAAGGCGGTATTTATGCGGGTTTTTCCTGATGGGTATAAATGTAAATTCCATGTGTCTTTTGATTGGGTTTTAGGTTTATGGTCCAAAGAGGCTACAACTTTGCAAAAAAAAAAAGAAAAGAAATAAAACCTGCCGCTACTGTTGCTGAAAAGAAAAGAAGAAGAAGAAAATAACAACTCCCAATCTCCAATCAAGGTATGTTCTTCTTCAATCCTATGTTTTTTGGTTTCTTCTTCTTCTTCTTCTTCAATTTTTACTTTTTGTTTTATCTTCTTCAATCCTATGTTTTCTGTTTTCTGCTTCCTCTTCTTCAGTTCTTCTGTTTTTTTAACTTTTGATTTCTGCTTCGATTTCTTCTTCATCATCATCATCAATTATGTTCTTGTTTCATGTTTTTTAACTTTTTTTTTTCTTAAAAAACTTCATGTTTCTTGTTCTGCTGCTGCCGTCTTCTTCTTCTTCTTCTTCTTCTTCTTCTAGCAAGAGCAGCAGGGACCTAGAGAAGCATCCACAAATGCAGAAATCCTGGACGAGCGCACAGGTGAGGCGGGTGGTCTGTCGCCTTGCCTATCCCCCAATACAATATAGGCAACATATGCACATACTGAATTATGTATTGTCCTCTCCATCTATGAGGATTATTTGACAAGGGATACATATCCAAGATACATGTTGTTTGCATAAGTGGTGGTGTCATGTATGCATTTTTGGATCATAAGATATGATTTTTAGAAATGCTGGATCAAGTGCCCATTTGGCCATATGTATATTCATCTACTTAACCTGGTATAACTAAGCCAACTTATTTATTTGAAAGCAGATGTAGCGTAGGGCAAATGCAACCAATCTCGGGTTAAGACTAGGGAGAAAAATGTTAAAAATTGAGAATGTGTGTGTCAGAGAAAGTAGGGTTATAGTCTTATAGATTAGGAACAATTTGGACAAGTTGATTTGAGGATCTTAGTATTGATGGAAGAAAAGGGCTACTGGACTGAATCGGGAAACTGGTCTTTAAAGGCCACAGAGAGGTGGTTTTTGAAAAGGAACTATTTTAATGTTGGAATTTGATGGGGCTTAAGGTATAAAAGGTTTAGGGTTGTTTTGGAGGTATTTGGAAGGTTTTCTTTAGGGTTTCAATGTGCATAAGAGGCTACTTTGGTAATAATTGGATAATTTCATTAAGTGCTTTGAGTAAACGTGGGACTAAACATAGATTTAGGGATCCACCCACTCAAACACACCCACTATCTATAACATTTCTCTTTAAGGTTGAGCAACTGAAACATGTCCGACTTGTTACATAGAGTAGAAATAAAAGTAAACTCGAAAATCTAAACACGATACTAGAAGTAACATAGGTTGAGTCTAGCAGGAAAGGTTGACACATGACCCAAGAAAGATAGGACTCGCCAAAAGTAGTTGAGATATATCGAGAAGAACATCACTAGAAGGTGACACTCCCAAGGAGAGAAACAAGGAGAGAAATACTGGATGTCGGTGCATGTGGACCGAGAGAGTTGTCGGTGCACAAGGGACTTGACTGGGAACTGTCGTCTCATGAGGGTGCTCGACTAAGAGCATTCAACTGAGAATTGCCGGCGAACAATGGTGCTTGACTGAAACAGTTGGTTGACACATGAGAGCGCTCGACCGGGTATAAAAATAGAGTGGTCTTTGCGAATGATAGTAATCCCGATTTTGATGAGTAGAGCTCAACACCAAAAGTTGCACATGCAAGCATGTCATAACTTGAAGTAAAGAGTTGGCCGACTTGAGTGAGTTGCGACCAATTTTGTGGATAGGGGGCGCACACTACACGGTGCTGGAGTAGCGAGTTGGTCGAGAGGTTGGAGGGAGCTCGAAAATGTGCTAGAACTAGTCATGGAAGCAGGGGATTGTTAGATAACAACAAGATGTTGAGATCGGTTGCAATGGAATAACCATGGCTGCTCGGGGGTGGTTGAAGTCAGGGAGCGAGGCTGGTCAAAGTCAGGAGCAAGAGCAGGGAGATGGTGGCGCGAGCGGAGTGGTCAGAAAAGCGGCTACTCGACGAAGGTGCTGGTGGAATCCATGTCAGATTTTTTTAGGTATCGGCAACAGTCTCTTATTTTCATTTGATTAGGTATCAGTTGGATGAATGCTTATTACATAATGCGATTATCTATTTTTCCTTGTTCCTAATTCTAATACGAGAATAGTATTATCTTGTAAATTGAAAGATTAATTGTAATGAATATGTTATTTATATCAGAACCTATAAGTTTATGTTTCTTGAGTCCTATCATACTTTAAATTATAACAAGGTAATGCCAATTATCTCTTTGGAAACATTTCTTGTGCTTGTTGAATTCCTGTACCATTAACTATAACTGCTTCAAGTCTCTAGCTAGTTTGTGTAACAATTTGAAAATAGCTTTCACTTCATTATTGTAATATGCTATCTGATTAAGAGTTGGATCTAAACCTGGTTTTCTAGTGTCATGACAGTAGAGCCATTGATGCCATGGATAATGGACTGAATACAAATGCATGCTTTTGGTTTTTTTCCTATTTCCTAAACATTATATATTTCTATAGAGGGAAATTCCGGCCCCAATCATCTCAAAGTCACCAAGGAGAAGTCCCAGAGCTCTGTTAATCGTCTTGCTGAAGCAACTGATGTGAAGAAATTTGTCGGGGAACTTGTAGATAAAGTGTCTGCAGCGGTTCTCTCTGAGGTTAATTTAACCCTATATCAAATGCTCTTATCCTTGAGAAACATTTATCCTCTCGTAGTCTGGACTAGTATATTATTGAAACATGCAGATAAAAGCTGATGCAAAAGGACAACAACAAGAACTTCTTGATACCTCTGTACTGGTTGCTGTTAGGAAAAGAGTCACCTCAGATTTGGAGAACCAAACAGTTAGTATTGTGAAATTAAAATCCTACTTCACTTGTTCATGGGGAATTATCTGATAGTGTAGTTTTGATGTTTGGCATCATTTTTTTGGGTCTTTTGCTTTGACTTTTTCCTGGTGGTTCACTATTGCAATTTTTGTCTTTCCCTTTTCATGGGAATGTATTCTAAAGAACTTATTACTACTCTGCTTTTCATATTTTACAATTGCAGATGATTTTAAAGAATGCAGCATACACACAGGGTTTCCAGTCAGGTTCTAAGAGTGCATTACTGCAAAAATATTGGAATATATGGTAGGTAGAGAAAAACATTTTTTGACCATGTCAGTTCTTAATGATTTATATATTATTGTTATTGCATGTAACCATTGTTAGATTTCTTATCTACTTGTGCAAACATAATTACCAATTTTTTTTGAGTGGATACAAAGATCCCACAGTTAACAACAGCTACACCAATAAATAAAGCCTGTGGCCTAGGTCCTTTAAGTGCTACATGGATCCTTTTCCTGTTCACCTTCACAGGGACAATCATAGTGATTGTGTTAACAGTCACATATCCTTATTGCTTCATTCAAGGCTTGTTTATCTCTGCTGCACATCATAATAGCATCTTAGTTATTATCATGCTATACTCTCTACTGGTGTATTCATCTATCCATTATGTTCAAAACATCTCAAAGAATTCCCTTTCGTCCTTTAGAGCATCATTAGTAAGGCCCCTCCCACATTCTAGATTCTAGATTTAAAATGCAGGAGCTCATTTTGTAGAAGAGTAAGTCCCATCCTAGTTCCAATTTCTAGATTTTGAGTCCCATCCCATCCATGAGAGCTATAGGTTGGGCCTCCCAATTTCTAGATTCTAGATTGTAGGAACCCATTTTGTAGAATAGTAAGTCCCAATTTGGAGCCCAACTTTCTAGATTTTAGATTTTTACATTATTTTTTTCCCACATCAATTTTTGATCACACAATCTTTGGGACCGGAGCTCACTTTATCATTTCCTACTATTCTCATACAAACCCAACCCATTATACATTTACTTTTTTTTTTGTTTGAAATTTTAGGCCCCAAATTGCATTGGAGAGTCCCAACTACTAATGATGCTCTTAGTGTACATGCCCAGATCATTATAGAGCACTTAGGAAACTGCTTGTAACTTTTTGAGTCATTTGTATTTCATGTCTTGTATGATTTCTTAGCCATCTAAACATGTTTATTTTATACTTTTAGTTAAACCATGTTGCATAACATGGATATGACGTGACGTGAACTACAACTTTTTGGTTTTGGAAACTTAAATTCTTTTGGGTGGGTTGGTAAGACTTGGGAAGTACATATTGGTGGATGTGAGTTCGTGTTTCAGAAACAGGCTCTCTGTTGCTTGATGCATTTGTCCCTCGTTGGTGGGAGTCTCATAACACTTAGATGCCCTTTTACTCTTTTCAACATGTCTCCTAGCTGTATTTATGCCATAGCTTCACGACCATGTTCAAATAGTAGGATGCTATGAGAGGACAGAGAAAAGAAGGATACAGATAAGGGAACCATCTTTTATTACTACCATTAAACGTAATCCAACCACTACAACCTAAAACTTTAGTACTTATCCTCCATCAACCAAGCTTTCTCCCATCATAACGTGATGTGTTACAGAGCAATATGAAGGATCCATAAAAGAACAAAGAATTTTTTTATGATTGGTTGTCAACATGACGTCATCAAACCACTATGCCTGTACCATACTCCTAAACAAGATACCTATGAGCAAGAGAGGGTCATGCCATGACAAGAAAGCTAGTTGGCTGTTGGCTGGTAGGGAGATTTACATTTTAGGTTATGCACTTTAAGTGCAACCAGGGAGTACCGTCCAAGCTTTCTAGATTGTCTAGTAAGGTAGTCAAAGGCACAAGGTGCACTCGAGGCGCAAATAGTCCATATCGCCTGAGGCGCAAGGTGTACTTAAGACGCGCGTCCGAACAAAACAAGGCACAAAAAAAGAAAAGAAAAGAAGTAATGTAAGAAATAAAATCAAAAAATATTTTAAAACATAACCAAGTGAACTAATAGAGTAATAGTCAACAGACAAGAATTTGTGTTCTTTAACAAATAACAAAACAGAAGCAACACAAATTGTAAAGTAAATACAGGACCAATAGAACAATCATTTATTTTCATCAAACTCCATCAAATTATCATCATCATAAATACTCTCGTCACTATCATTTTTTGCCATGTGAGACCATAGAGCCAAAATAAAAAGCAAATACAGAAGGCGCGTCTTTACTTGTTGGCGCCTTGCTGTGGGTCGTGTCTGGAGAAAGGTGCTTCACCTAGCGAAGTGCGAGACAGCTTGTGCGCCTTGCTGCGAGATGCGCCTTTTGACTATGCTGCTGTCTAGAGATACTACAAAAAGAGAGAAGATGAGAAGATTAACTACAAGAAATTGAATTAATCTGAAGAACACATTATAGAACGAAGAGGAATGATATTCCATTAAACATAAACCTCTCGCACTACTATTGTCAAAACTATATCTTAACCATGACCAACATTATGGTCAACAGACCATACAACCTCAATCCAGTTTGTTGAGGCTTACTGCTAGTCCTAACAGCTCCTATGCCTAATATATTATGTTGCACTTGTTTAAACCACCTCAGACATTTTTATCTCGTCTTTCTTAATTGACTTCACCTCTTAACTTCCCTCAAATACACCTCTTATCCTCTCTTTCAATTTCAATTTCAATGCATTGCCAGCCACCCATCTCAACATTCTCATTTCATTTACACTCGTTTTCTGAACATGTTTTATATTGCCTAGTAAACATGAAACAACATCATCAGCCATAGCTTGGTGATGAATAACAACCTATCGCTGATTCCTAATGGCTAATGCTAGGTGATGGCACTGTCTTCTGTCCTTCTGCTGCTATTTATATTGGTATTGGTCATGGTAGTCAAAGACGTGCATCGGACGCGCTTAAGGCGCGTCTCGCAGAAAGACGCAACAGCTGCGCCTCACACCTCACTTGGCAAGACGTCTTTCTCCCGGCACACCCATGACGCGCCTTAGACTGCCTTTCTGCAAGGCGCAACCAAGAAAGCGTCGCCTTATGTTTTTTTTTTATTTATGCAAAAAACTTTAAGGCCGGAGGATAACCCTTACCTCATAGCAGTAGTTGGTTACAATTGAACTGGAAGAACTAAAATTGACTAAAAGTGTGGTAGGGATAATACAAACTCTTGTTAGTTCTGTTGACTGCTAGTGATGCTTTGCTTGTTCATTTGGTTATGTTTTAACATATTTTTGTTGGTTTTAATATGTTATTTGATTTTATTTCTTACATTACTAATTAATTTATTTATCTACGTATATTTTTATTATTTTTTATATTTGCGTCTTGCTTCGCTCGAATGCACGCTTTAAGTGTGTCTTGCGCCTCGGACGATATAGACCTTTTGTGCCTTGAGTGTGCCTTGCGCCTTTGACTACCTTGGTAGTAGCGTCATTGCTGCTATTCTTCTTGGAACACTACTGGTTATTATTCTATTCATCACTGATGGCTAATTCTAGGTTATGACACTCTTCAGATGCTACTTGGTAGTGGCGTTATTGCTGTTATTCTTCTTCCAATCCGACTAGTTATTATTCTATTCTTGTTCCACCAGTTTCTTTTTTCCCCCTTTTTCATGAAGATACTTCTCTCTGCTTTCTGCTGCTGCGATCAACATCCTTGCACCTCTACTCATGTTATCATTGATGACCAAACTCTGAATTTTGAAGTATTTGATTCTATCATCGAAGACCATATTGTGTTTTAAGTATTTCATTTGAGTAGGTAGCTAGGTACTGGGGTGCTCCCCTGGGACATCGACATTCAAAGACTACTGCAGAATTGCCTCTAAAACAAAACTTGTTCCTTTCTTTTCCTCCCTTTGCTAAAAAAGGTTAATATTACTGTCAAAGGCAAAGGCTGCATTAATTTGTTTTTAATCCCTTATTGTTCGTTTCTTTTGAGTATCTTTTTCATGCATGCTTCCGCTTAACTGCCATAGTTTTGGGTTTAATTCTATTTGGGAGAAGTAGCAAATTATTCAGCTGCTTCATTTCAGAAAGCCAACCTATCAATTTGCCCTGAGCTTGTAAGAGCTAACCTGATTCTAAAACCCCTTTCATTCAGAAGCTACTGGAATATCTTTCTAATCCAACACAATAAGTTGGTCTGTTGCATTATTTTTGAAAAGATATCCTGTACCCTGTGTTTTATTTTTAAGGAAGTATTGGATTAATTAGCTGTAATTGCGATAAGAGGCATCTCTTCCTAGTAAGATTAGAGCATATAGGGCTGACAACGGGTCAGATTCAGGTCCTATCTATGTAAAATCTGAACCCAACACAGAATCCATTCGGATTTCAAATATGGATCCGAAACCCGAGCCAATTTCTATTCGGGTTCCTATTTTAGGATCCGAAGCTGATTAGGCTATTTTTTTTTTTTTTAGCAAATGAGTCAGCTAGTGATTGAACATTGAACCACTAATAACAAACCCCAACTCCATACCAGCTAGACACAAGCCCATTTGGAACTTTTTTTCTCATATTTGTTCAAATCCGAATCAGATCCGAAATCTTTTTGGATCTCATATGTTAACCCGACCATAAATTTATTTGTATTTTATTTTACACATTCTGACGCAAAGTTTTAGCAATAATTTGGGTTGGGTATCAGTTTATATATATATATATATATATATATATATATATATATATATATATGATAAACGGGATATGAGCCCTCATATTCCTATATGAGTCATGCACATGTGGACCAATATGAATGGATTTCTACATCCCATGTGCACCCATGTGCATTAGTACACTTCATTCTTATTGGTCCATATGTGCATTGGCTCATGTAGGAATATGAGCCCATGGCTTATATCCCATTTTTTTTCTCTCTCTATATATACACACATAAATGCTCAAGAATCAATCGGGTGGTTTCATATTATGAAACCACCCTATGTTACATGAGTTGTATTCGGATTGGGTGGTTGAGATTAAAAGGTGTAAACCACACCACCTTTTAATTTCAACCATCCAATCCAAATCCAACCCATATAACATAGGGCCACCAGGGTGGTTCTATAGCACTCCTCTCTCTCTCTCTCTCTCTCTCTCTCTCTATATATATATATATATATATATATATATATATATATATATATATATATGAGGGATCCGCATCCTCGATTATTTGCATTCCCTAGCATCCCATGTTATCAACCGTTGGATCCTTGTTTAAGTCATCTAATCTTAACCGTTGGTTTGAACCATTCAAACAAATGATTAAGATTAGATGACTTAAACAAGATCCAACGGTTGTAAACATGAGAATGCTTGGGGATGCACAATAGGTGGGGTATATATATATATATATATATATATATATATATATATATATATATATATGAGGGATCGAGAACCCTGCACTTAAGCATCCCCATATGTTTTCCAGAATAGCAGTCGTTGGATTATTTTTTTGGACCGTTAAAATTAGATCATATTTAAACTATTCAATTTTTCATGAGATTTTGATCTAATCTGATCGATCAAAAAGACAATCCAACGGCTGCTATCAGGAGACATGTGGGACATCCGAAGTGCGGGGATTCCGAACTCTCCTTTTATATATATATATATATATATATATATATATATATATATATATATATATGAAGAATGGAAAAAACTATTTGCTGAAGTATACTACTAACTTACTGAAGATGAATTTTTGTAGAGGACACAAATAGTAGGATGGAACCAATTTGGGAGGTCACCATGTCATTCATTTGGAGGTCGATGATGGAACATAAATGGTCTATTGAAGAGCATTTGTACTGCATCTTTTCAGCCAATCACCTTGACTGTACTTATTTATTATTATTTTTTTTTATCGGAGGACTCGGTTCCTCCCAAATAGATGATGTGGATTGTTTTTGTGTTCATCTAACTCTGCAAAACTCAAAACTATTACAGGTATAATTAGATTTGCGGTATAGTTATGATATTCTGAACTTTCTAAGCATCTAGCAAATGATAATTTTGAGTAACAATTCTCAAACAAAAATAAAGAAGCATTCAACTCTTTTTTTAACTCAAAATATTGGGGTTATAGTTCTCTCACTCATCCTATAGTTTCACTTTTCTACTCCACAAATTATTCACTTTTTCTTTTAATTTTCTGGATCTTTTTAAACAACGAATTTTTTTTAATGAAAATTATAATTTTTCAAAAAAAAAAATAAAGAATTGATATTTTTTATCCTTTCGTGAACGAAACGAATCCTAAAAGTTAAAATGAATAAAAAAAAACTAACAAAGTAAAAATATAAATCTTCTTAAACGAAAGTCATCATGGAGTCAAATAGACTCATTTATAGTTGAAGAAGTTGGAGGTTGGTATCTTTACCTCTCTCCCAATTGACCTTCTAGGTTATATGGAAATAAATGCTTCTCTTACTCGAAGCTGGACGTGAAATTTGACACCAGTTAACGCCTACTTTCATATTTGAACATTTCAAAAGTTACGGTAAATTGATAATATGGAAGCAAATATGTTTACGTTTGCTACTATTTATACTCAATAGTTGCTCCTTTTCAGGTTCTTTCTTTTGTATCAAGTAATTATATGGTTCATAGTAATTTGTATCAAACATCTCCGCCATGGTCGTCATGAAAGTCTCATAATCCTAACCGTATCCTTCGTGGCAGTATGGACGGAACCACGTTTTGGGCTCATTGGGCAGGGCTCCAGCTAGCCCTAATATTTCCGTATGAGTTCACATCTAGCCTAATTCAGTTCGAATTTTTGGTTCCGTCCTCGGTAGCAGTTCTCGTGCTTTTGCGGCTCACTATCGGTGGCACGGGCGATGTTTTCTTGGCATCGGATGACCGGGCATGCGATCATGATGTTGCCTCTACCGACCGCATGAGCTTAGCGACTTGTGCTCGGACGAAGGGTGCAAAGTGGCACTTTGATGACGCACCTTGCATGTATGCATTGGACGTACGACGCTTGTGTGCATTTGCTGCGCTCGTTTTATGCGTGAGTTGCATGAACGGTTGCATGCGTGAGTGCATGCGCAAGCACTGTGCGGGCTATGCTCGGCTATGAGCGTATGTGCGCATGGGCTACTGTAATGTTGCACATATGCGCACATGAGCTGCGGTTCGTATGAGCTGTTGTGCTGCTACGTGCATGGGCGACTAAGCTACTGTGCGGCTGAGTGCATGTGTATATGTGTGAGTTGAGGAGATCTTCTGCTGATTGCGAGATTTTGAATATAAATCCCAATTTTTGGGAGTTGATATTTTAGTCCCACATTGGCTAGGGTGAGAGTTGGGTTTTCCACCCTTCTTTATAAATAGACTCTTCATGTCTCCTTTTGGAGAGAGAGAAGAAAAAAGAGAGGTCCAAGTGAGTCTGTTTGATTCGTACTCAGAGGTGATTGCGAGCGTTCTAAAAGTTCTCTTGTGAACTTGCTGGTTCCTGAGAGAAGATCGTTGTCAGAGGGTGAATCTTGCTTTGAGCAAGGTGGTCTTCATCACCCCACCAATAATAATTTTTATTCTATTTTCTTCTTCTTCTTCTTCTTCTTCTTCCTCAATTTTTTAATACATTCTATTTCAATTGCAACTGCGTTTGTAAGGAAGAACGTGTCTGGTTATTGTCAGTTTGTAACATGAGTTTCAACATGTTTCATTGGATTCGAGTTCTTTAGAGAGCAAGTTCCTTGCGTGAATCTCTGAACCTCGATAACAACATCATGATCAAAGAGAGAACATACTGAAAAGTTTTATGTGAATCTCTGTTCCTGGCTTTTGTAATCCATCTTTGATCTCTTCGGGACTAACAATCTCAAAGTAAGATTCGATAAGATGGAGAACATCCGTACAATCCTTCTCGATACAAGTTTTAACAAACTTGAGAAGATTGACGGACAACACTTCAAACATTTGGATGAGGAAGAAGTTCTGTCAAATGTTGGATGTGTGTTGTCAATTCCTGACTAACTTATCGAGAACTGATGTTGCACAGAAGTTGACAAACATTGTGATCAAGCAGCAATAGTGGATGGAGATAATAACTTATTGCAGGGAAGATGTCTAAGGAAAATTGTAGATCGGCTCTATGCGCGAGCAGTCTCTACGCATGGCAGGTCTGCGCATAATAGGTTTCTGCGCTTGGCAGATCTCTACACATGGCAGGTCTCTGCGCATGGCAGGTTTCTGCGCATGGAAATCTCCGTGCATGGCAGATCTCTGCACATGGCAGGTCTCTACGCATGGCATGCTTCTGCGCATGACATATCTCTGCACATGGCAGGTCTTTGCACTTCGCAGGTTTTTGTGCATGGCGGTCTCTGCGCATGGCAGTATCTGCACGACAGTTTCTGATCGTGGTCTATGCGCGATCAGTATATGCGCGTGGGGTTCTGTGCATCTTTGCGCATGTCTTTTTAGTTACTCCAGCAATATAACTTTCCATGCTGGAGTCAGCTTCATTTAAGCCCAAGATTGACGGGATTTGTTACAACTATGACATGGGAAACCATTTAAAGGAGGATTGCAGATCCAATTCCAAACCAAAAGAGCAAGGTACAACTTAACTTGATTGCTATGATTGTGCTGGTTGAGTTATCTAGCGTGCTTGCTGACTAGTGGGTGGACATTGGTGTATATGGCTACGTGTGCTCTTAGAAGGAGTTGTTTACCAAGGACGAGCCTATCTTTAAATGTCTCGATGGAGAACAAGTCTCAAGAAGAAGATTTGGGGATCTGGATAGTGGTTTTAGACTTCCGGGAAGTCGCTGACAGGGAATTCGCTGACACTGGAGTGCGTTTAGCACGTATTAGTGATTTCCGAGGGCCCGATCTCAGGAAGTCTGTTGTCCTATGTAGGCTTGAGGATGGATATTCATGCTGGTGAGATGGTGACGTCAGGACAATGAACATGCTTCGAAAAGGCTTTCAGTATCGAAGGGATGTTCAAACTTTTGCTTATAATTGTAATTTTATTATTGAGTTGTGGCACACTAGACTAGGACATATGTTCTGTAAAAGGTTTAACAAAAATGTCTAGTCTAGGTCTTATCTCCAAATGTGGGGGTAAGGAGGTAGAAAAATGTGAAGTATCTGCGCAGACAAAGATTGTCAGGAAGCTGTTCAGATGAGTTAACCGAAGTACAAATCTTCTAGAGTTGGTACAATCAAATATTTGTGACTTTTAGCAATTCTTCACAATGAGCGGAATGAAGTTTTTATTACTTTTATCGACGACTTCTAGAAATACGCATTCGTGTATCGAAATATGAAGCGTTCGAAAAGTTCAAAGACTTCAAGGTTGAAGCTGAGCGTCAAACCGATCAAACAACTCAAGAGACTCAGAAGTGATCATGACAAAGAGTACATTTCTCTTGAATTCGTACCGTTCTGCAAGCAACATAGAATTGTCAGTGAAATGATTGCTCCGTATTCTCCCCAATCCAATGGAGTTACAAGAAGGAAGAACATGACGCTGATAGAGATGATGAATTCTATGCTACTAACTGTGGGTCTTCTAAGATGCTTCTGGAGAGAAGTTGCGCTTACGGTTACTTTTATTCTTAATAGAGTACCGTACACAACTTCTGAAATTACTTCTCATGAACTCTGGTTCAAGATCAAAACCAACTTGAATATCATTCGAGTGTGGGGGTGTCTGACATATGTGAAGCTTTCATATATCAAGATTAAGAAGCTGGAGACAAGGAATACGAAGTCCATATTTCTGTGATTTGCTGATAAAAGCGATGCTCGAAGGTTCCTTGATATTGAATCAAATAATATCATTGAATCTCCTGAAGTAGAGTTCTTTGAAGGTAAGTTTGCTAGGGATAAGCAATTATTCTCATGGATGTTCCAGAGAACATTGTTAGCTTCAGAGATGTAAGTACTTTCAAAGAAGATGTAGCCTTGGAGGAGGTTGTCGTTGATAAGACAATATTGAACCAATACTCGCTGAGCCATAAGCAAAGCGAGTGAGGAGGTTGAAAGATTTCAGATATGACTCTATCACCTATCATGTGGAGACTAAGCCGCTTACTTATGATATGGCAATAAAATCCAGAAACACAATCTAATAGGAGGAGGCAGTCCATGACGAGATTGACTCCATAACATCCAATAACATTTGGGTTTTGGTAAATCTTCCTGAAGGAACTAAACCCATCGGATGCAAGTGGATCTTCAAGAAGAAGATGAGAGCCGACGGAACAGTTGATAAGTTTAAAGCTAGGCTAGTAGCCAAGGAGTTTTCTCAGAAGCAGATGATTAACTAATTTGACACATATGCCTTAGTGGCGAGGATGTCAACTATCAGGATGCTGATTGCCGTGTCTGCTATTCATAAGCTGATTATTCATCAGATGAATGTCAAGACATCTTTTTTGAATGGGAAATTGACAAAAGAGACGCCAGAAGGATTTGTCGCTCAAGGTCTTGAAGACAGTTTATAGGTTGGTGAAATCTCTGTATGGCCTGAAAAAAGCTTCCA
The DNA here is from genome assembly GCA_036927795.1 of Iris macrosiphon. Classification (NCBI taxonomy): domain Eukaryota; kingdom Viridiplantae; phylum Streptophyta; class Magnoliopsida; order Asparagales; family Iridaceae; genus Iris; species Iris macrosiphon. The sequence continues at coordinate 19,500,489 of JAYESA010000017.1, forward strand.
AGCTGTGGCATGAGAAGTTTGACAAAGTAATCAGGCTACAATGTCAGCGAGATGGACATGTGTGTTGACACTATGTTCGCTGATAATAGAGGAGTCATCGTATGTCTTTATGTGGACGATTGCTAATACTAGGTACAGATTTAGAATGTGTCACAAGACGAAGATATTCCTCTAGTCCAAATTTAGTATGAAGGACATGGGAGATGCAGATGTCATCCTAGGGATTAAGATGATCCGGATGGAAGCTATACTTGCTTTTTCACAAGCTTACTACGTGGAAAAGATGCTCACATGCTATGGATATCAGGATCTTCCTGGGATCGATACTCCTTATAGGTGTGATATGAAGCTGAAGTCAAATCTAGGAAAAAATGTTAGATAGCTGAAGTACCCTAGTGTCATTGGAAGCCTGATATATACAACGAGTGCCACAGACCTGACATAGCTTTTGCCATAGGGATGCTGAGTCGGTTCACGAAAAATTCAGGTTTTGAGCACTGGAAAGATGTAAAGAGAGTCATGAGATATCTCAAGAGGACTCAGAGGTTTGCTTTGTACTACGGGGGGTTCCCGACAGTAGTGAAGGCTTTAGTGATGCCAGTTGGTTCTTAGAAGAAGATAGCGAACGATTCACAGGAGGATACGTCTTCTCCATAAGAGGTGCTGATGTAGAAGCATGGAAAATTCTGAACTATGCGCCAAATACAAATGAATTCTGATGCAGCAAATGTAGTTAAAAGCCATGCGGCAAGAGCTGCCAAAAGCCATGCGGCAAAGGCAGTCGGCAAAAGTCATCCTCTGCGGCACTGACAAGAGAGCATTTAATGCTCGGTAGTAAAAAGTTGAGCCACTATGCTTCGTAGGACGTGCAACACCGATGACAGCACAACGAGTACTCCCATGCGACAATGTTCCCATGCGACATAATTGTTATGCAGTAGCATGCCCATACTCCCATGCAGAAGTGTTTCCATGCGACAAAATTGTTATGTGGTAGCATGCTCATATTCCCATGTGACAATGTTCCAATGCGAAATAATTGTTATGTGGCAGCATGCCCATATTTTCATGCGGTAGCATTCCCATGTGGCAGAATTGTTATGTGGCAGCATGCCCATATTCCAATGCGACAACGTCCCCATGTCTCCATGCGACAGAGTTGTTATTGTCACGCCCCGATCTCCCGCAAGTAAATCGGCCGTTCCCGCTAGGCGAGAATCACCGCGCCAGCGCTCCCGCGGAACGATCGCTTTGACCCATCCGGGCGTGATGCTGCACGAGCGTTAGCCACGCCCGTGCAAGGCCGTGGTTCGTTGGCTGGCGGTAAGAGTTCTAAGCCACAGAGTCACACAGATTGTCCGAGTGCAGCGGAATCATGAACGCATAAGCGAATGGTAACAAGTTCACTGAGTCGACAATAGCGGAAGCAAGATTGAGTACACAAGTTGAAGTAAAATAAGCTCTTTTTATTCATATTGAAACAAGTATTACAGGCGGCGCATAGCCGAGATTACAAGTCGCTCAAGTTCTCTCTCTGAAACATAAAAGCGTGCCAAGTGGCTACATTTATGGATGATATACAGGAAATGTTCAGGCGATGTTCCAACATTATGTCTTGTATATGTGCTTCAGTTCCGAACGCAGCGTTCCAAGGCTTCTGAGTTGAACTCCACGCCTTAGCACGCACGAAGGAGACATCCGCACCGAACGAGGTTCTTCCGCACCCTGCAAGCAATCTGGTGGGTTATCAGTACATGAATGCACTAGTGGGGAGGCTACTCGTCCGCTCGACAAATCCAAGCACGTAATATAGGTTCCGTGCACCAACTACTTGTTGTCTTTCTAGTTGAGGCTTAGGATCAGTTTTATGGCATATTATGAAAAGCCGACCTCGTGTGGCAGTGCGCCGTGCGATATAAGAGGAAACACGACGAGACTTACCAACTTACCATTTGTCCTTCCCTGTCCAAGGCAAATCAAGTTAATTCAAGCAGAAACATGTATAAGCATTCAGGTGGCATAGCATTGCAAGCACTGTGTTGTGAGCGAGGTTATGCTACGAGTGCACAAGTTACAGGAAATATCAGGTGCATTGCATACGATGATCAAGTGCTCTATTATGCACAAGTGTTGTTATATCATAATCGTTCAGGTGTTCAGTTCTTCTCGATTCGATGCAATGACTCGCACGCGGATAGCCGCTAAGCGAGGATGACTTATCTATATGAATATGAGGTCACTGGCACGGCGCCATAGTGGACGGCGTAGTCTCTTGTCGGAATGGTGTGCAAGCAAAACAGGAGGCATTGCACCACATCCCGCTCGAAGCAGGCGACTACTCAGGAGTTCCGTCCGGATCGGATCGGTGCCAGTGACCCAGCAACCGTCCGCGGAACTAAACCTTGTTTTCCAAGTTGTCCTGTGACCAGGCAAGTCTCTAATCTTCAGGGTCTGTGGTCAGACACAGGAACAAGTTCGAAGCAGAATATATATATATATATATATATATATATATATATATAGAACAAGTTTCATGGAACGAGTTCAAGTCAGGATATATATATATGGAACTTGTTGAGGCAGGATCAGGATTACTCTCAATGTTGAGTATCGGCTCCACGAGCCATTTGATTTAGTACAGGACAGTATTGCTCCACGAGCTGGGATTTGGGATCAATGACTTGGTGCAAATTCCCTGGTTAGGGAAATGCCTTAGTGACCCGACGGTCCCGGATACTTTTAGGTTTATTCATGCACGGAACAACTATCAGGTAGTCTTCCGAGGAGAACCTAAATGAATGCATGACAAGCAAAGTGTTTCACGGTCTGGGCATAGTTATGCAGCAAGCATTGATCTAGGCAATATATAAAAGCAGGCAAGCATGCACTTGTATAACTTAAGCATTCAAGTTCGCTCGGGCCCGAAGGTAAACCGAGCAAAACCGTACGGGGCCTTTCCGAGCGAAGTTATCTAGGGTGGTGCAGTGTTAGGGAGTGAACAGTGCACTACTGAATATACATATGTGTCGTTCTACCCGAGGCATAGCGGGTCTGGTTGAACAAGGCAAGGGTTGCATGCGAGGGTCTGAATATACAAGCAATGTTTCATTTCCAAGTTCTAGCATAAGCAATACAAGTTGGGATTATTCCCTTAGCTAGGTGCGTTGTATTCTTATTAGCATGCAGGGGGTGATTCACCTAGCGACTAGCATGTATCATTTCATATTTTATGTGTGCTGGCTAAGCAAAGACAAGTTCACCGTAGCCACCCACCTTAGCGATGATCCGCCTCGGTCGAGTGATACTGCGAGCGAGCCTCTGAAAGCCTAAGCCGAACTCCTGTAGGGACCAAGTCTGGATATCCTTGCCTCAAACGAGTTGCCTCGCTGAGCAAGGCAGGTCGGGACGTTTGCACTTTGCCGTTTGAATCGGCAGTCCGCTTGAGCGGAACGGGGTATTACATTATCCACCACTCAGAAAAAGTCTCGGCCTCGAGACTTCCTGAGGGCAAGCCATACTATCGAATTTTCGAATCTAGCCCAAGCGTAGCTATCGGTACCACTAGATCCATTGGAACACATTCTCCTACTCGATGCTTACGCCGTGTTGTGTGTATACTGAGTCAGTCTCATTTGCGCCTTGGCGCTGGACAAGTTTCTTAACACGAGGTACGTTTCAATCGATCTTGGATAGCGGTCTAAGGCTGTGGCAAACTTATACAAGTCATTATACTTGTTCAGGAGGATTTTCACTTGCACTAGCTTTTGAGATCAGCATATCGCATGTCTGGATCGTGCACATATTCGAAGCGTCCCTCAAACACATGCATGTCAACCAACTTAGCGATAGCGAAGTCTTAGCACTCGAGTTTCACATTTCTTAAGTCTTGGATCGTGCACATATTCGAAGCGTCCCTCAAACACATGCACTCAACCAAACTTAGGGATAGTGAAATCGGACAAGCTACTTGCGAAATTTTCAAGGGTTCAATCCAATTCCATATAAATCACCAGGATACTTCCAACAGGGTCAATCAAATCTGATTTCCATATCATTTCCATTTCAACCAAGTATTTGTACTACCGTTAAACACGATCAATCTGATACCGACTAGCGTCCATCCATTCGGGTCAACTTAGCATACGTTATCGTTCCCAAGTCTAACCCTAAGTCTTGCTGCCCCAGTTGTGATGCTTTATACAAGCAATATGGTAAAGTCGGTAGCACAGGTTCATTCACTCGGCACAGGGTCGTCTGCCTATCACTAGGTCAGCTCACAAGGTCATAGGTACAGGTTCAAGCATATTGCGATTCATCGTACAAATGTGTCGTACGATGCTCGTCCCAATTCCTAGGGTCAAACCATTGTTCATTTACATGGGGTATTCTACCCAAGCTCTTTTCACTCAGATTTCTAAACATCGAGCACAGATTTACCTACTCTCATTAACACGTTCGTTTGCACGGGGGACGAGTCCGTTCAATAAAATCCAATATATATCTAAGTTGCAGGACAAGCCTAGTGGTTTGCATATTCTATCTCCTCAATTATATTTTGATAGAATCATATCCATTCCAAACCTAGTCCACCAAGCCAAGATTCAATTCTAAACCTTAGACTATTTCTCCAAGTCGTTCAACCTGATTCACGTATTCGTTCACAAAAACCATTCAAACATGATTTATTTCAGGTTCAAGGCTAACTAATCCATTGAAACATTTTCAATCACCTGCATTCCAAGTTCGTCTTATCGTGTCGAACCAGAAGTCAAGACGATCCATAATTTGTCACGCCTCGGTCTCCCGCAAGTTCGATCATCCACGTTGGATGTGAGATCATCACGTCAACGCTCCCGCTGGATAATCATCCTAATCCGGACGTGACGCATGTGCGGGCATAGAGTTATGCTCGTACAAGACAAGAACGTTTGAATATTATGGCTATCTTCGACACGATCGAGACACCTTATCCTTTAACCTTTTAATTCCATCCCACAGTATATCCATCAAGTCAGATCCGTTTATGCAGTGATTATAGTTCCTCAAGAAACAAGTTTCTATATTCGAGCCCAAGTTGTTTCCATTTCAATACGTTCCATTCATCGAGTTCGTTCGGAATAATCACTGAACATGTTTCCTTGAGTCCGATTATCCCCGCCGTACGCGAATCACCACGCCGGCGCTCCCGCAGGATAACCGTTCTCGTTGGGACTGATTTCGAGAGTTACCTTTCCAAACTCGATTTCAAGATTGTTCTTACAAACATTAAGCCAGTTCCATTATCGCTTATATCTCTCATCGAACCACAGTATTTATTCTCGGGCTAACTTATATTGAGCGATATTGTACTCAAGTTCAATCCGTTGGTTTCAATCCAAAATCGCTCGCACGATTCTCTAATTTCCAACAAGTTTTTCTTAACCAAGATATTGGTTTCCATTTCCGAGAATTTCTACTCGATATAAGCTATATCATTTATTCAAGTTATTCTCAATATCGTTCAGTCTGACTATCACACGGGTTATGGATTCGTTTGGACGTTTCTAAATGATTCATCCACCACTCGGAATCGAGTCATTCCATCAAGTTCTTAATCGGTGCTCGCATTATCGTTAGCTTATTCACCAATTCGTTCCTCAATTTCTAGCACGATACTCAGGTTTTGCCTGATAAAAAATCTAATCTCAATATATATATGTTCTGGATTGATAGTCATCCAAGCAACGATATTTGATTGTGTCTTCCAACATGAATTATCGTTCGTGCTATTTCCCATAATCAAGCATGATGATTCTTAATATTCGCATAAGCGATAAACTCGATGAAGTCTATCGATTTGCAGCTCTAGGTCTGACTTGTATCATTCCTGAACGATATCCAAATCTCGTTTATAACTGGCTTGCACCAAAAGGTCTTGGTGCAAGATATTCTACACAACTTAGCCGAAAGGCTGAGTGCATAGCTAACCGTTCGGCCAATATTCGTTTTCGCACTAACCAGTTGGGTAAACATGTATAGGCATTTCAGGTCACACATAATGCACGAGTCTAGCACGAATCTAATCCCATAAGGACTAGTACAGGTTGGCACAAAGGCCCTTGTAACACAATTTTATACAGGCAATCATACCATTCAAATGCAACTCTTTGAAAGTATTTAGACTTATTGTTTGGAACATCCCATTGAGGCATTGAGAGAGTGTGTGCACATAACCCACGAACGAGCTTTCGAAACAGAGCTATTCAAAATGAAATCCAAAGGCGTATAAGCCAGGCTCTGATACCAATCGGTCACGCCCCGATCTCCCGCAAGCAAATCGGCCGTTCCCGCTAGGCGAGAATCACCGCGCCAGCTCTCCCGCGGAACGATCGCTTTGACCCATCCGGACGTGATGCCGCACGAGCGTTAGCTACGCCCGTGCATGGCCGTGGTTCGTTGGCTGGCGGTAAGAGTTCTAAGCCACAGAGTCACACAGATTGTCCGAGTGCAGCGGAATCATGAACGCATAAGCGAATGGTAACAAGTTCACTGAGTCGACAATAGCGGAAGCAAGATTGAGTACACAAGTTGAAGTAAAACAAGTTCTCTTTATTCATATTGAAACAAGTATTAAAGGCGGTGCATAGCCGAGATTACAAGTCGCTCAAGTTCTCTCTCTGAAACATAAAAGCGTACCAAGTGGCTACATTTATGGATGATATACAGAAAATATTCAGGCGATGTTCCAACATTATGTCTTGTATATGTGCTTCAGTTCCGAACGCAGCGTTCCAAGGCTTCTGAGTTGAACTCCACGCCTTAGCACGCACGAAGGAGGCATCCGCACCGAACGGGGTTCTCCCGCACCCTGCAAGCAATCTGGTGGGTTATCAGTACATGAATGCACTGGTGGGGAGGCTACTCGCCCGCTCGACAAATCCAAGCACGTAATATAGGTTTCGTGCACCAACTACTTATTGTCTTTCTAGTTGAGGCTTAGGATTAGTTTTATGGCATATTATGAAAAGCCTAGCTCGTGTGGCAGTGTGCCGTGCGATATAAGAGAAAACACGGCGAGACTTACCAACTTACCATTTGTCCTTCCCTGTCCAAGGCAAATCAAGTTAATTCAAGCAGAAACATGTATAAGCATTCAGGTGGCATAGCATATGCAAGCACTGTGTTGTGAGCGAGGTTATGCTACGAGTGCACAAGTTACAGGAAATATCAGGTGCGTTGCATACGATGATCAAGTGCTCTATTATGCACAAGTGTTGTTATATCATGATCGTTCAGGTGTTCAGTTCTTCTCGATTCGATGCAATGACTCGCACGCGGATAGCCGCTAAGCGAGGATGACTTATCTATATGAACATGAGGTCACTGGCACGACGCCATAGTGGACGACGTAGTCTCTTGTCAAAATGGTGTGCAAGCAAAACATGAGGCATTGCACCACATCCCGCTCGAAGCAGGCGACTACTCAGGAGTTTCGTCCGGATCGGATCGGTGCCAGTGCCCCAGCAACCGTCCGCGGAACTAAACCTTGTTTTCCAAGTTGTCATGTGACCAGGCAAGTCTCTAATCTTCAGGGTCTGTGGTCAGACACAGGAACAAGTTCGAAGCAGGATATATATATAGAACAAGTTTCATGGAACGAGTTCAAGTCAGGATATATATATATGGAACTTGTTGAGGCAGGATCAGGATTACTCTCAATGTTGAGTATCGGCTCCACGAGCCATTTGATTTAGTACAAGACAGTATTGCTCCACGAGCTGGGATTTGGGATCAATGACTTGGTGCAAATTCCCTGGTTCGGGAAATGCCTTAGTGACCCGACGGTCCCGGATACTTTCAGGTTTATTCATGCACGGAACAACTATCAGGTAATCTTCCGAGGAGAACCTAAATGAATGCATGACAAGCAAAGTGTTTCACGGTCTGGGCATAGTTATGCAGCAAGCATTGATCTAGGCAATATATAAAAGCAGGCAAGCATGAACTTGTATAACTTAAGCATTCAAGTTCGCTCGGGCTCGAAGGTAAACCGAGCAAAACCGTACGGGGCCTTTTCGAGCGAAGTTATCTAGGGTGGTGCAGTGTTAGGGAGTGAACAGTGCACTACTGAATATACATATGTGTCGTTCTACCCGAGGCATAGCGGGTCCGGTTGAACAAGGCAAGGGTTGCATGCGAGGGTCTGAATATACAAGCAATGTTTCATTTCCAAGTTCTAGCATAAGCAATACAAGTTGGGATTATTCCCTTAGCTAGGTACGTTGTATTCTTATTAGCATGCTGGGGGTGATTCACCTAGCGACTAGCATGTATCATTTCATATTTTATGTGTGCTGGCTAAGCAAAGACAAGTTCACCGTAGCCACCCACCTTAGCGATGATCCGCCTCGGTCGAGTGATACTGCGAGCGAGCCTCTGAAAGCCTAAGCCGAACTCCTGTAGGGACCAAGTCTGGATATCCTTGCCTCAAACGAGTTGCCTCGCTGAGCAAGGCAGGTCGGAGAGTTTGTACTTTGCCGTTTGAATCGGCAGTCCGCTTGAGCGGAACGGGGGTATTACAGTTATGCGACAATGTTCCCCTAGAAACTCCACACAACATAATCTTTCTGTTGTAAACGACCAAGATCTTCGAACAGTCGGCGCATGCCACGTGTCACGCAGACCAAGTCATGAACATGATGGATGCCAACAACCCAAGATCTCAGCAACAACAAATTCCAACCATTGCCATAAGTCAGTTGCAACGCAGCATGCGCCCACGAGTTACAACTGCATTCGGTTCAAGAGGCCATGAGGCAGCTCAAAACCCACGCGCATGGACTAAAAATGCATGCACACATATGATCCTCCTCTGTCTATAAATAACATGGACATGTGCTTCACGAACACACACGGAGACGTACAGTGAGACGTATACTCAGACACCTAGAGACTTGGGAATTCTCTTCGTCATCGGACCGTCAACGTAGTAAAGGAGTCAGTTGCAGTGCTCGATCTCCACCGTCATGCTTTTCCAGATTTCTTAAATTTCTACTTAGAATTTGTGGTGTCATAGTTCTTTGTACTTGTTGTATTCAGATTAATACAAAAGTTAGCAAAACTTTCTCGTCTTTTTGTGATTGTGACAAAAGTGGCAACTCTGCTGGCGAAGTCCTTCGCCACCGACGGGAAGGTCGTGACACAGTCCGATGTGACCAAGCTGGTTTGAACCCAAAAAATGTTGGTTGTCCGCTTTGACCAACAGGCGTTTGAAGACATGTTGGACAAGCCAAGTCTCGCATCGAGGCCCGCAAAGCCTCACAAGACTCACAAGACTTAGGCGGCCAAGGCCAGTGTGCCACACCCAATGCGCTGCCAACCTCCGCCACTGAGGGCGCGTATGGTGTTGACGCGCACCCTGCCTCCGCTGCCACAGGAACTACTGAGAAGAACATCGTTGACTCTCAGGAGATGCGCCCACAAAAGGATGTGTAGAAGAAGAAATGCGCCGCATCAAATTGCAGGCACATGAAGTATTTTGTGGGCAGCAAAGCCAAAAGGAGAGTCTGTTTTTGACAGGGTCTCCTATGGCACTGACCCCATGACCCAACTGTACGGAAATGGGGGAAGCGTGGATTCTTTATACTATGCGTCAGTGAACACTATTTCAAAGAAGCCCAAAGCTTCATGAGCCATGCACGCTCGAGGGGATGAACAAGCGGTCCACCAAAAACATGCGCCGTTGACCATTACACGCGCCATTGATGGAAAATTATATAGGGCTGATCCATGTGCTTATGCGCTGGAAGTGGGCCAACCCTCAAAGTCTTTTCGAGACCACTATGGTACATCATATGCGCTGGAACTAGGTCAGGGAGCAAAAATCGTAATGATAGACCCATACGTCCAGCTTGGCTGCACGCATGAGGTAGGTCTGTCGCACATTAAGCCTTCACAAACGATCTATGTGCAACTTCTGCACAAGAACCGGGTCAGGGAGCAAACCATTCACTTTCATACTCACGTGCAAGGCTTGGCCATGCGCCTGTAATGGGTGTAAAAGTGATATTTTTCTCGTCTGATTTGCGCAACATGATAAGTCACAAGCACAAGACGAGATAAGCAACTGCTGCGCATGAAGTGACCTCTTTGGGGCACACTTGTGCCAACATCATTATCAACTGTTGCAGTGCCAAAGCAGCAACTCTTTCGCCTAGACATTCGGTATTCCAGCGACTACAGTCAACTACATCGATCCGATATTGCCTCGAAAAATAAGTGCACGAGGAGGAAAATGAACCGCCTTTTGCCTCATGCTGCTCAACATGGAGGTCTCCATATACTAAGAAGATTTCGAAGAAGAGCTCTCCCAACCCGCCGATCTCGGCCAGTGTGTCAAGGAATCGACAACGGGGCAGTAAGCTGGCGGTGCCTACCGAGGGGGTGTTCCAAGGCACCCGCTCAAGGACAAGAACTGGGGGTAGTAATCCTCCAGTATTCCACACAAATCTACCATTCCGTGAGGACAGTGAATCTCAGGGAACAAACGACCACCTACCTAGGGGTAGCCATGTTTGCCAGGCTAATATAGCAATCACGGCCGGGGGTAGTAATCCGCCGGAATATGAAGACGACATAACGATGCCCGCCTTCCCCGAGGACAGTGAAACTCAGGGATCGGAGGCAGAAAGTGAGGCATCCACGATCCCATCCATCTATTCACATGTAATGCCCGTATACATGGCTGGTGTTGGAAATAAAAGCGCAAAAACTGTTCCCCAAATCAGAGAGTACCTGCGAGAGAATCGAGCAAAACGCACAAACCAAAAAGGCGCAGACAGAGAGATTTTTACGTGGAAAATCCAGATGGAAAAAAATCATGGGACGATCGGAGTCCAGTCCTAAAGAACCTCCACTAATGGAATAAAGAGAATACACCCTCTACAAGCTCCTCCCGATCCAACCCGGATCCCCACAACACTTAGGAATAGAAAATAGATTATACCACGAAGATAGAAAACAATAAAAAATTACCCAAAATTGACCTTCTCCTCCAAAACGGCATCCAATCCTTCTTTCTCCTTCCCAAAGTTACAATGACACTCTTGCCTCCTTTTTTCTCCTTGTTGAGATTATTAGTATGAGGATTAGGGTTAGAAAAACCTAATACATACCCCTTAATCCCACAGCTAAATCTGGACCATCAGATACGATCCAAACGTATATAAAACACCTTAATTTTAACTTCAGCTCGCCGATACCGAGTTCGGACCGAACTCGGTAGAATCGATGTTTGCGAGTAAAATTAAAATAACAGCTGGAACGAGGTTCTGGAACCCTTGGGACCGAACTCGGCCAGATATCAGCTGGGGACCGAAGTCGGTCCGACTTCGGCCTCTCCTGTTCCAGAATGTTGTCTCATGCACCCCCGAGCTTCTTCGCCATCTCCGAATGGCCTCGTCACCTCCCCGAGCTTCTCTGATATACAGACGACGCTCGTCGCACTCCGGGGTGTTCTCCATATAGGTTGGGAACCCTACCCACTCCAACAAATCTTTCCCTTCACAACAATGTGGTGGGGAACGTCATCCCAACGATCTGCATGCAGTACTCAATTTTTTTTCTTGGAAGAATCTTTGTGAACATGTCTGCTCCGTTGTCATCTGTATGAACCTTCTCAAGCGCCGCTTTCTTCTCATCAACCACATCCCCAATGATACCGAGTATCAATGTGCTTGGACCGGCTATAAAATGTCTGGTTCTTCATAAGGTGAATTGCACTCTGGCTATCACAAAGAAAATGATACTGCTCTTGCTTTAGCCCAATTTTCTGCAACAGCTTCTTCATCCACAACAACTCCTTGCAAGCCTCCGTCGTCGCAATGTACTTTGCCTCTGTTGTCGACAAGGTAACACTTCTGCAACCGCGACTGCCACGATACCGCTCCACCGACAAACATTATCATATAGCCCGAGTTCGATCGTCTCGTGTCTACATCTCCAGCCATATCAGCATCGGTATATCCAACCAGCTTCGGCTTGTCAGCACCAAAAGAAAGTCTCCAATCAGCAGTGCCCTGAAGATATCGTAGAATCCACTTGACCGCAATCCAATGTACCATTCCAGGATTGGAAAGATACCTGCTAACTGTGCCAACCGCGTGAGTGATGTCTGGCCTCGTACATACCATAACATAAATGAGACTTCCCATAGCTGAGGCATATGGAACCCGCTCGATATCTTCCTTCTCGTCCTCGGTAGATGGACAATGTTCCTCATTGAACTTAAAGTGAGCCGCAAGGGGATTACTCACTTTCTACGACCCTTCCATCCCGAAACGGTGAAGTACCCGGTGAATGTACTTCTTTTTGGACAAGTGTAACAGCTTGGACTCTGTCTCTCTCTCGGCTAATCTCCATCCCAATAATGGTCTTCGCTACGTCCAAATCCTTCATAGAGAAGGTCGCGGCCAGTTGGCGCTTCAACTCCGCTATTCTAGTAGCATTCCGACCCACTAGTAGCATATCATCAACATAGAGAAATAAAATAATAAAATCATCATTGGCAAAGTACCTCACAAATACACAATGGTCCGATGTCGTCCGTGCATAACCATGCTCCCTCATATACGACTCGAACTTCCTGTACTACTGCCTCAGAACCTACTTCAGACCATACAACCCTGAAGAACCTCCACTAATGGAATAAAGAGAATACACCCTCTACAAGCTTCTCCCGATCCCATACGGATCTCCACAACACTTAGGAATAGAAAATAGATTACACCACGAAGATAGAAGACAATAAAAAATTACCCAAAATTGATCTCCTCCTCCGAAACGGCTTCCAATCCTTCTTTCTCCTCCCCAAAGTTGCAATGACACTCTTGCCTCATTTTTCTCTCCTTGTTGAGGTTATTAGTCTGAGGATTAGGGTTAGGAAAACCTAATACATATCCCTTAATCCTGCAGCTAAACCTGAACCATTAGATACGATCCAAAGGTGTATAAAATACCTTAATTTTAACTTCAGTCCGCCGACACCGAGTTCGGACCGAACTCAGTAGAATCGGTATTTGCGAGTAAAATTAAAACAACAGCTGAAACGAGGTTCTGGAACCCATGAGACTGAACTCGGCCAGAGTATGGCTGGGGACCGAACTCGGCCCGAGTTCAGCTTCCCCTGTTCAAGAATGTTGTCTCATGCACCCCGAGCTTCTTCATCATCTCCGAATGGCCTCGTCACCTCCCCGAGCTTCTCTGGCACACAGACGACGCTCGTCGCACTTTGGGGTATTCTCCACATAGGTTGGGAACCCCACTCACTCGAACAGCTGGAGATGATCATGGAGAAGGATCTAGTGATCGCCAACGCCTCGAGACACTCAAAGCCATGATGCAGACTATGAGTGTCTCAATGCAAACTCTGACCCATACGGTACTAGAGCTAAGGGCAACCATGGTCCCACATCCATCAAGGACCTCAAGGCAAGGAATCCAGGATCCAGGAACCGATGGAGAGTCGAATGCAACCACTTCTGTACCCCCTGTCGGTGGCAACCATGTTACGCCCCGATCATCCGCTCCTCTGCCGTCAGATGATGCTCAGGAGGCAATTCGGAAGATTCGGGAATTACGAGCTCGTTTTGACTCGCTGAATAATCGGCTCCAGAAACTCAGGATATGACAACCTTATCCCCTCGAGTGGAGAAATGTGATGTACCCTCTTATGTACAAGATACAGTCCATGATTCCATTTGACCGAAAGTTGCCCCCTCGTTAGTACATAAATTACTTTGATTTTATGACGGGACATCTACTTCGGGACGATGTCCTTCTTACTAAGATCTTCGTCGGAGCTTTGGCGCGGGGGGGGGGGGGGGGAGGGGGGTTAGCCTACGAATGGTTTTGTAGCCTCCCGGACAATTGTATCTCATCGTTCGACGATCTCCGACGCCTCTTCCTCTCTCGATTATGCGACAGTGGAATGGACATGACCATGTCCTCCCTCATCGACATAGTTCAGAAGGAAAATGAGTCTGCCCGAGACTTCATCGAGCGATTCAGACAAGCAACGTTGAAACTTCCCCCTGGTATTCCTGAGTCCACGCTAATGGACACTTACAGGAAGAATTTATTACCCGAAGTAAAACTCTGGACAACCTTGCTCCCGTTGGTTGATTGTACATCATTCATCATAAGTGCTGAACCCGCCGAGAGGAATGTAAAGGACGTCCGTCTGTTGGGAATGCAACTCTCTAACGCCGATGATAGGGGAAAGCGTCATGCCAACAACAACAGCAATAACGGCCGTGATAATAAAGGGAAGCAAGCCCTTGCTGTCAACGTGTCTAAGGGTCCGGTCGCACCCGCTCAGAAACCGACAGAAGCACCTAAGCCGAAGGAGACCTACTCTTTCCATGATGATGATATCATGGAGATTTTTAATATACTGATAAAGGGCAACAAGCTCCGACTACCTGACATCATACGTCATGACGAGGCAGATAAGGTCGATGACTCCAAGTACTGCCACTACCACCGATACATCCACCATCCAACACGAGACTGCTACGTGTTTAAGAGACAAATCCAACGATTGATCGATTCCAAAGCCTTTACCTTAGACTTGGAGGACAAGACGGTCGCTGCGAAGATGGTATCCCTCCAATTTGGTGACTTCCCAGCGACCGAGGCCCAAGATGGTGTTATCCCGATACCGAGGGCAACAATGGAGGTTGTCAACCTCCCTCCAGCTCGTAATCAAGAAGCTGGGCTGGTACCTCTTACTACGCTGCGAGGAGCAGTCATGTGGGTTGACCCAGACATTGTCCAGTACTTGACGCAACAAGTAGCGCCTTCCGCCAAGTCTAGAGGAAAGATGCCCAAATCCTGTCACATGGTCTCTCCCTCGACTGATGAAGCCCTCGCAGGGGTGACTCGGTCGGGACAAACATACTTACGTGACTACGATCCCGTTCTAGAGGACAGTGCGCCTCCAGCCACCAGACTTACTGCTCAAGTAGCATCTGAAGCAGCTCCATCCCAGCTTCCTACGACGGATAAACAAAAGCAAAAAGAGGTTCGCTTTGACAAACCTCTGAGAAAGGATGCAACTCAGGGGTTGGAGAAGCGTATACAACTTTGATATATTAGCACAGCTTGTCAATACTCCAGCAAAATTGTCCCTCTTCGAACTCCTTCGTCTCTCCAAAGAGACACGTACTGCTCTGAGTGAGGCATTGCAGAACGCTGACTCCTACTTTGCCTAAGTCAAGCCACCGACCGAGAATTTCACTGCATGTACTCACTGCAACAATGTGATGGAGACAATCCCGAACATCACATTCTCACAACATGACATGTTGCTGAAGAATAACAAGCATAATCGTCCCATGTACTATTCAGGCTATATCGGCGTTATCAAGGTGGACCAGATGCATATCTGTCACGCCCCGGTCCCGAAGGTCTCCCGACCACCGCTCCCGCTGGGCGCGAATCATCATGCCTCGGTGCTCCCGCGGGACGTATAGTCGTTTGCTACCGGGACGTGATGCCGTGCGAGCCTGGGGTTGCGTCCGCACAAGGCAACATCGTTAAAGTTTGGCTATCATTGCATCTATCGAGTAAGTAGCGGAGAGACATTGTTGCAAGAATTTATCCATCTGAGTATTCGGGAAAAATTGAGGCACATGGTTATCTGAATACAATGGCATCGTTCCATACATTATGCCCCTCTATACGAAAGCAACTCAAGGCAATCGAAACCAAATTTTTGGGTTTTGGGGATGAGGCACGCCTATCGCTTCCTCGGACGATCCAACACCTGCAAGCAAGTAAATTGTTGGTGGATCAACACTTTTACAAGTACTGGTGAGTATAAATAACTAAATATAAGCAACATTCACTAAAACCAACACTAAGTCATCATATTATAAAATATTACATTACTAGTGATCTTTCTAGTTTTACCTATGTTCGTTACATGCAGCACAAGAACGGAGTCATATTACTTTCTTTTGGAAACATCTTTGAAAACAGAGTTCATATTGATTCATTCTAGCATACAAGGCAAACCGATTGTTCTATTAGGGTGTGCGCAGCGTATCTCGTGAGCGATACTCAAAGACTCTAGGGACAATGCACCATCTAGGAACTATCCTCTATCAAGCCAACACAATGAACTATCTTATATGCAGTTCGGTCCTCGAGAAGCTCAGGATCGGTAGCGGTAATTCAGCTAACCAATGACTCTTTTATCTGATGCTATTAGCAGCTGTGACTCATGGTTGCTTTTTACTATCTCTGTAGCAGCTGTGACCAAGGTTCAGCTCTTCACCAATAGCTATTGTCCGACCGATGCAAATACATGAAACACTATCAAATAAACTCTAGGATGCAGACGAGATAAACCAACAGACCATATATCTTTGTGCGGACTAGCCGCCCTCTCTCTGAACAAGTTCAAGCACACGATATGGTTCTCTCGAAGCACAAGCGATAGTGGAACATGTTCATGCAAACTCTTACTTTTAGACAAGCGTTTCAGGTTCTCTTAGTAAAGCAGACAGGTTCGTTTCAATGACAAGCTATGTGAGTTCTCTTATTAAGCATGCAAAGGCAGATTCTATCATTCTTCTTACGAAACTATCTTCTTAAGCAAACAAGCATTCAAAAACTCAGATTTATTATTAAGGCGTGCAAGAATCAGAGAAGGAAGTTCTGCCCACTCACCTTAATCAGTCATCTCCTGCTTCAACAAGGAGCTCTTAAGAAAGATATCCTTTTTGGTTAGCAAATCGATCTCTCTTTGTACATAGTGCCGACGCGGAGTGGGGTACTACATACTTACCCAACAACAAAAAGTTTCGTCCTCGAAACTTCAAGGAGAAACTTTTTCGTTATTTCGAGCAGCGATAGTCCTCATCCCTCGCCGTCCTCAATCGAAAACTCTAGCACAACACAAGCACAACCATAACTCTCAAGCAATGAATCAAATCCAAAAAACTTTTGCATAACTTTGAGAATATCTATGGACTTATTGTATGGAATGCTCTATTGCAATAAATATCGAGCACATCTCAGAGTCATAGCAACGAAATTGGCAAAGAATCAAATCGCTCTGATACCATTATGTCATGCCCCGATTTTGTTAAATCGATAATCGTCCCACGGGCGTGATGCCGTGCACGCGTAGGGCGCGCGTGCACAAGGCCTAAGCATAAAGATATACTTTAGAACACATGCAACATAGTACGCAAATAAGATAACAACATTGATGCATAGAAAAGTTTTCTTTTATTGATAATGAACATCTGGTTACAGACTCTTGCCCCAAAAGCGATAAGAATGTCACACGGGCTTACAACTTGGATACAAAATGAGATAGCCGTTCCATACATCACATCATTTACTAAAACTTCAAAATATTTTAGACACCTGCTGGCGAAGCTATCGCCTTGTCTCGGAGCTGCATAAAAGGGTTACGCGGGCTCCGGGTGCTTTGTACAACTTTCCAAAAAGTCACGAACGGGTTACGTCGAGTACTGGACTGGTTGGGGGGAAGAAAGCTTCAGCTCCTCGCCGCGTCACACGGGCTCGGAGAACCTGCTGCAATGAGGGTCAGTACTTTAAAAAGTACCGGTGAGGACGAGCTAACCCAACTAACCAAATCCAAAGTTTGTTTATAAGAAGCATGCAGATTATTTGTGGTCTTTCTATCTTGCCTTAGTTCATTTTACAAGCAAGCATTGAGTATACAGCTTTACAGAAATAAACATGCCACCATTTGGTGACTTTTACCTTTCCGCCTGAACTACCTGCACAATACTTACCATGTCCTTTCCTGCCACGAAGACACAAGTTAGCTTGCACATGTTTAAATATACATAAGGTCACTGGCGTCACAAGCCATATTGGACTAATTTATAGTCTCTGAACGGAGGTGGAGTGCAACGCAGGTAGCGGGCCCCCGCTGCACGCACATTTTGTTCGATTCAAACGACTATCAAAATTGTTCCGTCCGGATTATATCGGCCCCAGTGCCCCAGCGACCGTCCGCATGAACCGAGAGCCTTGTGCACAAGTTGTCTGTGACCGTCCATAATCTTAATGCTAAGTTATAAGCAAAGCAATTCCAGACATCAAAATTTAGCATAACTATTTAGCACACAACGAAGGCATAATATATATATGTTTCAATTGACCACATTTCGAATATGTAATCACATTGCACAGTTATAGATGAATGAGTTCTAGCTACAACTGAACATAAGAAGGATATATGCATAACAGACAAGCACGCATAAATGTAATCGTTGAGAATTCTGGATGACAAGCATTATAAGTGTTTCAAGTCTATATCTTCATTCATTTGACTCAATTTATTTCTTTATCTTGGTATCGTTGGAGCGAAATGCACAGATGAGTCAATTTTATTAAGAACGAAGACTTGGAAGAAGGTCGCTAATCGAAGTAAAGTCACTCACAAGTTGGTAAACTAGAAGAAAAAAATGGGAGATCTTCAAGACTCCGCTTGCGCATCGCCTACCCGATCACCTGCACGTACCAACAGATGATCAATATCTCCTGCTTTGGTCTCCAAAGGTTCGATACGAAATACGAAATCCTAAGAACGAAGGCAATGAAATCCATCGAAACTGTAACGCCTCGCAACCGCACTGTGTGTTACGCTGAGTCGGATTGAATGAGGCAATAGCTGGTTACATTTTAATTTGTTGGATTTGGAAACAAATATTGATTTGAGTTGGTTTCATGTACAGATCGCTAGCGGAGTTCGATAGAAATCAGGTATTCGTTCAGAGCAGTACTGAGATAGCTGGATTTGAGCGATAATGCCGTCTTTCTTAGTCCGATCGGATTATTTGGAGAGCACGGCCTGCTCGTACGGTCATACCAATTGAGTAGATCGTGATTTGCATCAGACCACGGGTTCAAGAAATCGGTCGTATCGGCAGGACATGATGCTTAACGGAATCAAACTTGGTGAGTGGGCTCTGTCCCTTCTCCTCTATTCCTTCATGCCTAATAATATGGAACACACGTAAAGGATTGAACACTTAGACTGGAACTTGGAAATCACTACACTGAGACGTGCATAGAGTGTACGTCGTTTGCTTGGATAGATTTGTGGCTTGAATTGGTTTTCGCGTTGGATAGTTTGGAGCTAGATTGGATTATATTTGGGGCAGTTGGAGAAACAGTTGGAATTATATATCTTGGTTGAAACATCAGGCAATTCGGACGGACGAGCGAGCGTGCATCCGTGCACGAGCATCAGTTGGACGCTTTGTCATACAAAGTGTGCAGTTGTGGTTCAAAATCGGACAACTGCATCGGTGAGGGCATTGTGTCACTATTGGGGTATTGTGCTACGGGATATTTCTGAGCGAGAGGTGTTGCACCAATTGGAACACCGTGTCGAGAAGCGACATAGTGCCTATGGGGAAAACTTGAGATTTGTGCCTTGGACTATAGTTGGAGAATGGTTATGGATAGTTGGTTGGATGAGTCTAGGATCGTCTGGTGGGGCGAGAATGTTCGATCCTCTCGTCATACCTACTTGGTGTCTGCATTGGTCACGGACAGCCTGTGTTGCACATGGTTTGGTTTCCTCGAACCGGATAGGCTCCGGAACACCGGGACTGTTCAGCCATGGAGGAAACAATGATAACGTGCCTTGGGCGCGGTGCTGACAGTTCGATATGACCAGGCGGGCTAGCTACCTAGTATGGATCGGGTAGAACTGTAGTTGATTAGTCCTTTATGGCTTGGCCAGTGACTTCATATAGATAAGAGTTGGTTTGCTTTACTTTGGTTTGGTTTGTGCTTTTCGCGTAGGCGGCGGCCACCTTGCCTCGGCAAAAGTGTGCCTATCGAAGATTGGATTATAAGGTTTGGGTTGAGGATGGATATTGAGGCTTGTATGATGGTTCGATAGGTTCTCGTGTTGCTTGGGTTTGAGTAGGACGGTTTGCATGCTAGTTTTCCTTTGAGTTGGATATAATTGCTTGTCTATTGGCTTGAGTTGAATACTTGCATGCTTAATCTGCTTTACAGTTTTCTTTAACATGTCATACCTATGCCATAAAACGAATCTAGGATTCAACTAGAAAGATCACCATATAACTGTTTGCATTCACTATTATACTTAGTGTCGGCTTAGACGAGTGGGTTACCCCGCTCACCAGTACAGCTGTGTACTAACCCATGTTTGTGGGCATTATTTCAGGTACGCAGGTGTAGTGGCGCTGCTTGGATATACGAGACATAATGTGTCACGATCCAATTCCGTAGAATCACTTGAGGCGTCCCCCGAATCGTGACCGCCGTGCGGGCCTGGAGTTGCGCCCGCACAAGGCTTTAATGATTTGCATAGCAAGCACATATTCAGAGTACGCAGATAAATTGAAACACAGATTTGAAACATAGAAAAGTTCTCTTTATTGATAATGAACATCTATTACAAACTTCTGAACGAGTTAGCTAATATGCCGAACGGCTTACAAAAGAGTTGACTCAAAATGAGATAGCAGTCATGTACATTACATCCTTTTTATAAACTCAAAACGATAAAGACCTCCAGGCTGGAGGATAGCTTTGCCACGGAGCTGCATTTGTGTATGAAGAGTTGCAGCTTCTGGCTTCAAAAGGCTTCGAGGCGCGGTGAAGATGCGCCAACAGCTTGGACTGGATTGGGTAGACGACTTCGGCTCCTCGCTCGGTTCGCCTTGGTGCGGAGAACCTGTTTCAACGAGGGTCAGCATATCGAAACATGCTGGTGAAGGCGAACTAGCCTGACTATACCAATCAACACGTTGTTTAGTGAAGCATGCATATTTTTGTGGGTTTCTATCTTGCCTTAGTTCATTTACAAGTAAGCAGCATATAGAAATTACTAAAAATGAACGTGCCACCGTTCGGTGGATCTTACCTGCCCGTCTGAATTACCTGCACAATACTTACCATGCCTTCCCTGAAACGAAGACACAAGTTAGTATGCAACAGGTTTAAATATACATAGGATCACTGGCTTGATGCCACGAAGGGACGGGTTTATAGTCTCAAGACACAAATGATATACAACGCAGGTGGCGAGCCCCGCTGCATAACACTTTGCCCCTATAACATACGACTATACATACGTTCCGTCCGGATCGGATCGGTCCCGGCGCCCCGGTGACCGTCCGCGAAACTCATAACATACCTTGTGCACAAGTTGTCCGTGATCAAGAGCACTCATAGAATTTGTTCCATAGCATAACAGTTTAGCATAGTCATCCTGACAGTTTATTTCTTAACAAGCATATATTTCCATACTTAGCACGATTCATAGAATAGTTATAAACGAACTAGCATACAGGATGATAACCGTTCATAAGTTTAGTTGACAAGCAATATTTCCAAGTCTATTCCCTTTTTATCTTGATCTCTTTTATTATTACTTGGTATCGTTTGATCGGGGCGAAGGAGTGAGGCTTGGAAGCAAGGCTAGCTAATCGGGTTGGTAGCCACTCACTTAGATTTTTGGAAAGAAGAAGGGAAGAGGCGCTTCACGACTCCGCTCGCAAGCCACCTACTGCTCGTTCACCTGCACACGAACAGCTCGATTAATACTTCTTCCTCTCTTTCCAATCTCGGAATAGAAGTGCAAGTCAAAGAACGAAAATAATGAAAACCATCGAAACCGTTCAAGGAAAACAAGCAAATCCTAAAACCAACTCAAAGCACGAAAGCAACAAGCGACATCGAAAACCGAGGCAATAAAAGATAGCAGCGGAGAGGTCCCTCCTGACTTTGCCGCTAAGCCGATCCTTGGGGCGCAGTCCACTGAATATGGGAATCGATTCCGAAGAAATAAATCCATAACGAGGACGAGTTCTTAATTCAATCTATCCCGATCGAACGATACCGTTTGTGTTTCTTAGCCGCGCTCCTCGAATAGGAGGAACGGGGCGCTACATCCTACCCAACTAATTGGAAGTTTTGTCCCGAAACTTAGGAATAGAACCAACCGTTAGGGATTATTGGGTTGAGGCAGGAGCTTAGAGGGGAGTGGACAATCCCGAGCTACGTGGCCTGGCCCGCCACAGTTGAAGCATAGACCTTTTCTGCTATAACATCTATCAGTAGTGTGCCCTTGCCTTTTACAGTAATCACAGAATGGTCTCGGGTTTTCTTTTTGTGAACCGCCATGGTTAGGGCATTTTGCAGCGGTATTTCCTCTATCGTTGCCTTGGCGTTTGTGATTGTAGGTATGCACAGCGCCGATGGAAACGTGAGGATACTGCGGTTCCAGAGATAGGGCGTGATTCATGACTTCACGCATTGTTCCGAACTGATTATTGACCACGTGCGAATGGATGGCAGTACGTAGTCCACCTTCAAACCTTCTGGCTCGACTCGCTGCATCAGGCAAATAGGCCCTAGCGAATTTGGAGAGTCGGTTGAATTCGGCGGAGTACTGCTTCACAGTCAAACTGCCCTGCCTCAGTTGCACGAAATCATTCTCCATTTGACGTTGTACTGGAGGGGGTATAAACTCCTCTTCGAACGCGGCACGAAAGGTCGTCCACGAGATCGCCTCCTCTCCGTGATCAAATTGGAGAGATCGTCGATGCACGTCCCACCAATCGTGTGCGTTGAGGCGGAGCTGTAGTTGCGCACAGGCGACGCGCTTATCTTCGGGGACCTCTAGCAGAGTGAAGTGATCTTCGAGCTCGGCTAGCCAATCTAGAGCTACCACTGGGTCCTCAGTCCCGTTGAATGGGGTGTTGCAGACTTTCTTGAAATGGCCCAAGTTGAAGGCAGTCACGTCCCTCGGCCTTGGAATTTGAGGCGTCTCCACTTCAAGCACGGGCTGTCCCACCGGAGTCGTTGCCGTTGCGGCGGAATGGTTGGCAGCCAAAGTCTGAACGATCTGTTGCAGGGCATCTACCTGCTTTTGTTGGACTGAGAATCGGGTCTCTAGATTACTCTCGAGCTTGGCTTGGCGAGCATCATCTCGTTGTCGTTGCGATTCTAACATTTGCATTACCCGCTCAAGCGGGTCGACTTGAGATATGCCTTGTTGGCTCCGAGAGCTTCCCGAAGTACCCGAACTGCTTTCTTGTGTTTCGTTCAGTGGTTGCGCTGCAGATTGCGCTGGATCCATTCCTTCAAAAGAAGGTAAATTACATTAGGATCATAATGTATTTTGGACTATTGCATGAACGTATCTCATTTTGGCCTTAGCGAGTTCAAGAGTTCGCACAGGAATTTTGATCGTTAAAGGAACTTTTCCAGTACGAAGTCTAAGGAACTTTGAATCTGTGCTCTGATACCACTATGTCACGACCCAATTCCGTAGAATCACTTGAGGCGTCCCCCGAATCGTGACCGCCGTGCGGGCCTGGAGTTGCGCCCGCACAAGGCTTTAATGATTTGCATAGCAAGCACATATTCAGAGTACGCAGATAAATTGAAACACAGATTTGAAACATAGAAAAGTTCTCTTTATTGATAATGAACATCTATTACAAACTCCTGAACGAGTTAGCTAATATGCCGAACGGCTTACAAAAGAGTTGACTCAAAATGAGATAGCAGTCCTGTACATTACATCCTTTTTATAAACTCAAAACGATAAAGACCTCCAGGCTGGAGGATAGCTTTGCCACGGAGCTGCATTTGTGTATGAAGAGTTGCAGCTTCTGGCTTCAAAAGGCTTCGAGGCGCGGTGAAGATGCGCCAACAGCTTGGACTGGATCGGGTAGACGACTTCGGCTCCTCGCTCGGTTCGCCTTGGTGCGGAGAACCTGTTTCAACGAGGGTCAGCATATCGAAACATGCTGGTGAAGGCGAACTAGCCTGACTATACCAATCAACACGTTGTTTAGTGAAGCATGCATATTTTTGTGGGTTTCTATCTTGCCTTAGTTCATTTACAAGTAAGCAGCATATAGAAATTACTAAAAATGAACGTGCCACCGTTCGGTGGATCTTACCTGCCCGTCTGAATTACCTGCACAATACTTACCATGCCTTCCCTGAAACGAAGACACAAGTTAGTATGCAACAGGTTTAAATATACATAGGATCACTGGCTTGATGCCACGAAGGGACGGGTTTATAGTCTCAAGACACAAATAATATACAACGCAGGTGGCGAGCCCCGCTGCATAACACTTTGCCCCTATAACATACGACTATACATACGTTCCGTCCGGATCGGATCGGTCCCGGCGCCCCGGTGACCGTCCGCGGAACTCATAACATACCTTGTGCACAAGTTGTCCGTGATCAAGAGCACTCATAGAATTTGTTCCATAGCATAACAGTTTAGCATAGTCATCCTGACAGTTTATTTCTTAACAAGCATATATTTCCATACTTAGCACGATTCATAGAACAGTTATAAACGAACTAGCATACAGGATGATAACCGTTCATAAGTTTAGTTGACAAGCAATATTTCCAAGTCTATTCCCTTTTTATCTTGATCTCTTTTATTATTACTTGGTATCGTTTGATCGGGGCGAAGGAGTGAGGCTTGGAAGCAAGGCTAGCTAATCGGGTTGGTAGCCACTCACTTAGATTTTTGGAAAGAAGAAGGGAAGAGGCGCTTCACGACTCCGCTCGCAAGCCACCTACTGCTCGTTCACCTGCACACGAACAGCTCGATTAATACTTCTTCCTCTCTTTCCAATCTCGGAATAGAAGTGCAAGTCAATGAACGAAAACAATGAAAACCATCGAAACCGTTCAAGGAAAACAAGCAAATCCCAAAACCAACTCAAAGCACGAAAGCAACAAGCGACATCGAAAACCGAGGCAATAAAAGATAGCAGCGGAGAGGTCCCTCCTGACTCTGCCGCTAAGCCGATCCTTGGGGCGCAGTCCACTGAATATGGGAATCGATTCCGAAGAAACAAATCCATAACGAGGACGAGTTCTTAATTCAATCTATCCCGATCGAACGATACCGTTTGTGTTTCTTAGCCGCGCTCCTCGAATAGGAGGAATGGGGCGCTACATAATGTATGAACGGTAAGTACCTTTGTGGGCTAAAGAAAGAGCAAGAGTATTACATCGCCTTTTTGGCAATCTCCTTTGTGGTATTTCATTTGGACCCTATCGAGAGCTTCGCTGCGTATACTCTGATGTGTGCTTGGTACACAATGCTTGACTTTTGCTGCAACTTGGTCGTTTCGATGATAACTTTGATGTTTGACAACATCGTCTTGTGCGAGCGCAACTCCAGGCTCGTACGACATCACCTTCCGATGAGAATAATTGTCCTGCAGGAGCGCTGCAACGTGTTGATCCACGTTCAGCGGGGACGATTGAGCTTGCGGGAGATTGAGACGTGACATATTGGTATCAGAGCGCCTGGTTCATTTTCTCGGACTTGGTCCTTCGGGTGCTCTCAAAGCAAAGGGCTCGGCCTGCCTCTCTCTCTCTCTCTCTCTCTCTATATATATATATATATATATATATATATATATATATATATATATATATATATATATATGCTTCATCACAAACTTTAATAGCTTTCGCGTGTCATTTAGCTCTTGGCTCTACTCGGTGCCACATTGGATGTTTCATGTAATAAGTCTATATATTGCTGGTTGTGGCTGCATGTTGTTTTTCGTTGCGTTGTTTTTGTTGATTTTTGGTAGATTGTTTAGCAAGTTGTGTGGCGTTGTTGCATTCGTGCAGCAAGTTGTGTGGCGTTGTTGCATTCGTGCAACAAGTTGTGTGGCATTGTTGAACTTGTACAGGAAGTTGAGAGGTGTCGTTGCGTTGGTTTAGCTTGTCATTCGGGAAGTTTTGGTTGCATCAGTGGATCAGTTGGTTGACAGAAGAGATTGGTTATGTGGCATGTTGTGAGTAGAAGCATCGGATGAGAATAGATCGTTGTACGAGTTGCTCGTGTAGCAAATGTGTTTGATGGAGTTTGATTTTTGGCTGGGTATAGCACAGAGAGCATTGGCTAAGCAGGTTTGAGTTGGCTTAGGGATATCAGGATAGCGTTGCATGAGTTGCTCGTACAATAAATATGAGGAACAGTTGGTATTGGGTTGGATTACTTGGAAGAGATCGTTGCACGGGTTGCTTGTGTAGCGAAAGAATCAGACGGTTTAAGAATAGTTGGAAGTATTAAGAATGGAACATGGCATAAGTTGCATCTAGCGAGATTGATAGAAGAGTTAGATGGTTCATGCGTTGGCTGAGTTTCGTGTCATACTTGAATTGGGGATGGCAGGATCTCGCATAAGGGATGGTTCGAACGAATCTTGGATCTGTATAAGCAATTGTGATGCGAGTAGTAACTTAATTCGGAGTGGTATATGGTATGCCACATAGTGAGTAAAAGCATTAGAATATTTTGGATAAACATGAAAGAAATTGCCTCAACGGACATGGGTAACAGGAATACAAGTTGGTTGGTGCACATCAGCTGAGTTAGGAAGAATAAAAAATTGAGCAAGCGAATGTTGGGTTGAGCAATCAAGAACGGACTTGTGCAAATGAAAGTATCGTTGGACTTGAGAGACGGACGAGATCGGAATAAGCAATGAAAAGAGTGCTTGGAATTTGAAGGATTGATGCGGACAAAGTATTGCAAACAGTTGAGATCATTCAGATGGAAAGCCGAATATCAGAGTTCGCTTCTACGATATGGAAGTTCGGTGGAGCATTCACGAATTCAAAAAGAGAGTTGAGCATGAGGAACGAACAATTGGGATACACTTGAGCGAAGCGATGGGTGAATCGAAGGATAGCGAGCACGAACTACGAATTTTGGCAACACATTGGAGCTGTTGGCTGAGCAATGAAACACTATCTGGTTTGGAGGGGCAATGCGATGGATTCGTATGGACTTGAAGGTTTTGGATATTGGCACTCGAGAAGTTGGATCATGGTTTAGCGGAAGTAAAATTTGGCAAAATAGTACAACAATGGTAGACGGATTCTCCGGAAGACGTGAACAGGCATGGAGCAAGTCTAGTTGATGTTAAGTCAGGTTGAAAGTTAACACTTGCAGAACTGAGACGGATTGAGGCAACAAGTAAAGGCAATATGGATTAAGATTTATGTTGGAATTGATGCACGAGTCATTGAGAGTGTGTGGACTGATCGGAACATAGAGAAAATCAAAATGGGCTAAGGAATAAAACGAGAGCAAGTTGGACGTGCATTGTGAAACATGGCATACGGATAAGAATTGGAGCAAGTCTTTGGTTTCAGGAATCGTTGTAAGTGGTAGTGCGAGAAGTCGAACATAGCAGTTCAAAAAATTTATGGATTCAGGGCAGAACGACGGATTGATGGAAGACAGTTTCAACGAGCGCAGTTCTCGATTTGTGGCTTGGATAGATAGTAAGACTCTAGGAGGTTAAGCGGCGTTTGGTTGACAGATCGTCAGAGGTAGTGCATAAAGTTCTCTGAGTCAGAAGTTCGTTTGGATGGAATGGTTGGATTATGGCTCAGATTTGCAGAGGAGATATATCATGGTTCGTAGTAACTGTCCATCGTGATGACTTACAATTATCGAGCGTAGCTTCGGGACAACTGACCCTAACGACTTGACCACCAAATCAGAGATGAATATTGTAGACCCATAGAATGACCCTTGAGACGGCGCATTTGGGAATGCGTCGAGGGTGGATGTGAGTAGTGTGTGTTGGAGATTGACCTAAGTGACTGAGTGTTAGATTTGAGAGATCCATGGGATAGCCTTCAGCTGAAGATACAGCCAGAAGATCGAAGCGATGGTGGGAATGGCCTAAGTCAACTGATGAGATTAGGAGTCGCAGATTTTTGAAGATAGCATCGCCTCTGACTCGTCGTGCCCCGGAAGGAAATAGCATTCATATGAATTGATGACTGTGGAACTAGCTTGTGAAGTTAAAGCAGCGGCTCGTTCAGATCAAATCATTGCAATACTGGAAGGGATAGATGTGCCTCAGATCTACAAGATGTATCGAAATTTAGTCTGGGATGCATGCTCGTACATAAGGCGAAGGTGATATCCTGTGCTTCGAGGCAGTAGAAGCAGCGCGAAGAACTATTCCATGCGCAACCTAGAAATTCTGGCGAGTGTATCCACGTTGAAATCGTGGCGACATAATCCCTTTGGCGTGGCGACAAAATCTTCATGGATCACATGAACCTCAATATAGATGTTCACCCAGTGAGGTATTGGAATTGAGGAAAAGGTGTTGGGCTGAGCTGATCTAAAAGAAAAGTTAGATATTTGGGTAAGTCGCCTAGCTGGGGTAGTATCAGTTGTGATGATCGTTCGGTGCAAGAGATAATATTTGGAGATAGTGCATGCAGAACATGGTGCGATTGGAGTCATGCTAGTATTTGGTTAGTTGAGTTTGGATGGTGCTAGTGTGGATTCAGAAAAAGTTGGATGGATCGAGTTGAAACATGAACTGATTGAGTCGGTGGAAAATAATCATACTTGAGGATAACGCTTGTGCGAATATGTTGGAATGAACGTCAGGATTTGGTTCAATTGGGAGTAAAGCGAATGAATGCCTCGGACATAAAGATACCATTGTAAGTTGTCCAAATTCGCTATCGCTAAGCTCGGCTGAAATGCATGTATTTCAGGGACGCCTTAAATATGTGTACGATCCAAAACTAAGCGATATGAGAAATTCGTATTGAGCTGCAAGGAGGATGTGGGAATATAGAATTTGTGCGAGCGTTCACCGCGAACGAGATACTGAATCGAGATCAAAAGAATGTGAGTTGCATGGAGCAGAGTTATAAATTAGATAAGCGGCATGCTAGTAAAGAATGGATACTAGTATGGTTCGGGGACGAACCTGATTCTAAGTGGTATATTATGTAATGTCCCGTAATCGCACGGTACGTTACGCTGAGTCAGATTGAACAAGGCAATAGCTGGTTACATTTCAATTTGTTGGATTTGGGAACAAATATTAATTTGAGTTGGTTTCATGTGCAGATCGCTATCAGAGTTCGATGGAAATCTGGTGTTCGTTCAGAGCAGTACTGAGATAGCTGGATTAGAGCGATAATGCCGTCTTCCTTAGTCCGATCGGTCGGATGATTTGGAAAGCATGACCTGTTCGCATGGTCATACCAATTGAGTAGATCGTGCTTTGCATTAGACCACGGGTTCAAAGGATCGGCCGTATCGGCAGGGCAGGATGCTTAACGGAATCAAACTTGGTGAGTGGGCTCTGTCCCTTCTCCTCTATTCCTTCATGCCTAATAATATGGAACACACGTAAAGGCTTGAACACTTGGACTGGAACTTGGAAAT
The DNA here is from genome assembly GCA_036927795.1 of Iris macrosiphon. Classification (NCBI taxonomy): domain Eukaryota; kingdom Viridiplantae; phylum Streptophyta; class Magnoliopsida; order Asparagales; family Iridaceae; genus Iris; species Iris macrosiphon. Next base: position 19,529,779 of record JAYESA010000017.1, read on the forward strand.
CACTACACTGAGGCATGCATAGAGTGTACGTTGTTTGCTTGGTTAAATTTGTGGCTTGAATTGGTTTTCGCGTTGGATAGTTTGGAGCTAGATTGGATTATATTTGGGGCAGTTGGAGAAACAATTGGAATTATACATCTTCGTTGAAATATCAGGCAATTCGGGCGGACGAGCGAGCGTGCATCCGTGCACGAGCATCAGTTGGACGCTTTGTCATGCAATTCATGCAGTTGTGGTTCAAAATCGGACAACTGCATCGGTGAGGGCATTGTGCCACTGTTGGGGCATTGTGCCACGGGATATTTCTGAGCGAGGGGTGTTGCACCAATTGGAACACTGTGTCGAGAAGCGGCATAGTGCCTATGGGGATAACTTGAGATTTGTGCCTTGGACTATAGTTGGAGAATGGTTATGGATAGTTAGTTGGATGAGTTGGATGAGTCTAGGATCGTCTGGTGGGGCAAGAATGTTCGATTCTCTCGTCATACCTACTTGGTGTCTGCATTGGTCATGGATAACCTGTGTTGCACAGGGTTTGGTTTCCTCGAACGGGATAGGCTCCGGAGCACCGGGACCGTTCGACCATGGAGAAAATAATGGTAACGTGCCTTGGGCGCGGTGCCGACAGTTCGATACCACCAGGCGGGCTAGCTACCCAGTCTGGATCGGGTAGAACTGCAGTTGATTAGTCCTTTATGGCTTGGCCAGTGACTTCATATAGATAAGAGTTTGTTTGCTTTACTTTGGTTTGGTTTGTGCTTTTCACGTAGGCGGCGACCACCTTTGTAAAACCCCTAATTTTTTAAACCGTATTAATTATTTAATTAATTATTTAATTGATTTATATCATTTATTAGCTAATTAGAAATAAAAGAATTTATTTAATTTTTATTTCGAGGTGATTGTGCAATAGAAGATTTATGGAGCAATTATAATTTTTTCTTAATTATTTTCATGTAGAAAATCATGTGGACAGTTGATAGATTTATTGTATGCACCAATATAAATTTTTTGAATTATATATATAAATATATATATATAGGTTTATATATATTTATATATATAAAGCTTATTAATAGAAAAGAATAAAAAAAATAGTAAACAAATAGTATAAATATTATAATAATAATAATGTTAATAATAATAATTATTATAGAAATAGTTATAATAATAATAATAATAATAATAATAATAATAATAACTTTATTAATAATAATAATTATAGAAATAATGATAAGAAAAGAAAAAGAAAAGAAAAGAAAAGTATTTCCACAACCCCTTGTACACCCCCCCACCGCGCGGAACTCACAGACCCCTTCCTTTTATATATATATATATATATATATATATATATATATATATATATATATATATATATATATATATATATATATATATACACACCATTAACAATGTTAATTTTTAAACCCTAACTAAACCAAACCCTAAACCTACCCCACCCGGACGACCTCAGCCCGGCTCCGCCGCCCCGCGCCGACCTCCGGCCGCCGCACCGCCGAGGGCCGCCGCCGGCCGCCATCAGTGTGCACACACGCGTGCTACAGCCCCAGTCCGAGTACCCATCTTCTTGGTGATGTAACTCTCTCATCTCTCATCCTTTTTAAGTGCGGTTTATTCGTATACGCTCACAATGTGACCCTCTAGGATTTTCATTCAAGCGGCATGAGTTTTCGTGCCCCGGATTGGTCGAAAAATCGACCGGAAAATAACCGAAAAACTGACCAAAATAGTTCATAATTTTAACACCAAACCCCATATTCACACCCAATTTGCCGTCAACCTGTTCAATATTTTCAAAAACTATTACAAGGATTTTTCTTCTCCATATAACCAAGAATTTTTATGTTCTTTTAGTTTTTGTTAATTCGTTCTGTGTGTAAAATTATTCAACCTCCAAATCGACCAAAAACTTGATTTTTAAAATTGAAAAATTGTGATACGGAGCACGTCCCGCCAAACGGGACCGTCCCATCCCGTACTAATTGCACCGAAAGATGCGTATGGTATATCCAGAAGTGTGGGCTTTCGCGAAAACTGATTTGGACGCGTGTGCGCGTCGGAATCAACCCGTATCTGCAGAAAATCTCCTGTATCGCAACTTTTGCAAAAGTTCTGCGCATTTAGTGCACGCTCATCAGAATGTGACGAAACTTGTGCCACTGGACTCGTGGTATCGCGCTGGTCCTGTGACCCAATTTTTACGCAATTCTGAGACAGTTGACCAAGTCGCCTATTGGTGGGCCTCACGGTTGATTTTTCGGGCAAAATTATGTTCGGCTCACCGGAATCCATATTTGGATATACCGTTGAGTTCGTACTGACTTTTAGAGTTCGTTTGACCTATAATTTGTCCCATTTAGAGACTGTTATCTTTGTCACGCTTTTCGGTGCAAAGTGGGCCACATGTGGACCCCGCTTTGACCCGAAATTACCGTTTTGCCCCTGTGTCCAAATTGGACGAAAGGGTAGTGTTTTCTAGCTATCTAGCTTATTCTGGAAACGTTGGTGATATTTATTTCAGCATCCAGGGACGTTCATTCTGAGGCCGTAGCTTCTGATCCTGTGTGCTTGACTTCTGGACATTACACCTTGCAGCTTTCTTACCAGGCAAGATACCTTGCCAAATTGTTACAGTGCTTTTGCATGCTATTTATATTTCTGTATATTCATTGTATTTTTGTATATTTATTGCATGTGTAGTTTCTTTTAGTCATTACTATATATTAGATATGTTGACACACACTTGACACCTAGTATCATGAGAGGACAATCATTAGGCGTATGGACTTTAACCACTCTGGTAAACCGTAGTATATAGCTCGCACTACAGGCGTGTGTCGCGCTGGTCGCTACCCCCGAGGTATGTCGATTTCTGTAGAGTCGCGCTGGTCGCTATCCCCGAGGTATTACGATTTCTGATGTCCCCTGACGGGTGTGTGAGTTGTGAGGCTTAGATCGAGTAGCCTACCCTTGCCCATACGTCGAAAAGTTGTCCTCATTTGCATTCATATAGATTGTCTTGTACAACGTACTTATATATTTTCAAACATTATGCATGTTTACTGTATTCAAATTGGCTTGCTTCTATGTATCTTGTTACATCCCTCTGAGGACCTGGTCCCTTTCCAGGTGTAGATGTTTATGACTTTTCGCAGGAGCACGGATCAGAACTTACCACTTATCTCTTCCGTGGAGGTCTTACCTTCAGAGCATCTTTGATTATCTCCAGCGACGGATCGCTTCGCTGATACCTTTATATCATCATCTTACTTATATGTAAACCCCCTGATTTTTCAGGAATTTTTAAAATGAATTTTTAACAATTTTTCTGGAATTTTCTAAATTTTTTCTGTAATTAAAAATAAGGTATTTTTGAGATTAGATAATTTTAAACATTTTTAAATAATATTAAAATGCCATGAAAATAATATTTTTTGGTGTGAAATAAAAAATTAGACATAGGGTAATTTTTTGGGAATTTATTGGACTCCGGAAGCATTTTTAAAGACCTAAAGAGTAAGTTTTAAATAAACCAAATAAACCTTGGAATTGAACCCGGTTTATTTAAAATAAACCAAACCAACCCGAACCGGACCGGTTTAACTAAACCCAACCCAAATCCTTTTTGGGTCGGATCCGGGCCAAAAACCCAGACCTGACCCACTAACCCGACCCGCACCCTAGCCTTAGTGGATCGGGCCGGATCTGCCGCCCGACCCGACCCGGATCCAATAACCCGAAACCCCTAAACCTAACCCCCGACTGTGGCGATTCCCAGCCGCCGCCCTCCGCCGTTTCGCCTCCCTGGCGCCGCTCCGGCTACCCGCAACGGCCGCCGCTCCACTGCCCCGACCCCTCGCTCCGCCTCCCGCACCGGCCGCCCGTCCGCCTCCCTCATCCGCCTATAAAATCCGCTGCCATTTCCGCCCTCAGCTCCGCTCCACCGCCGTCGTCCCCGGCCAGCCCCTGAGCTCCCAGTCGTCTTCTCCGGTGACGCGCAGCACCGCCTCCTTTCCCTGAGCTCCGCCTCCCTCCTCTGCTCCCAACCACCGCAGCGCCTCCATCTCCTCCGCCCGACCTCGTCGAGCCCAGTGCAGCCCCGGCCAGCCGTCGAACGACCTCGCCACCGCCCTCACTCCAGCGCCGTGCCCAGCCCGACCCCGCAGCAGCTCCGACGAGCTCGCCTCCGCCTCCCCTCCTGTGCAGCAACCAGCCCCGGTCGCCTCCGTCGTGCCCTCCGGCAACAGCGCCTCCGCTTGACGACCCAGCCCCAGCCAGCGCAGCCCTCCTCCGGCGAGAAGATCGAAACCCTAACCCTAGACCGGACACAGCCCTGACACTGTGTCGTGTCGTGTCAAGACGACTCACGGACACGAGTATTTTGATTTCCACGGAGCCCTGTTCAGGTAACCCGTTCTCTCTCCTCGCTGCCCCGTTTTCAGTTCCGTCTGTTGCGACCCGAACCCTGCATGACCCTCTCGATGCCCGTACAACCCGCTCGGTGTGTCGCGTCCTGTGGTGATCGCGAACCGCGATCCAAAAACAGGAAAAATAATACCCCATTTTTTCCCGGAACTGAGTACGCCCCGCCAAACGGGACGACTTGGTTGCGTGCGGTCTTCACCGAAAGGTGCGCACCGTCGATATGGACGTGCGAGATTTCACAGAAGTTGATTTGGATGTGCATGCACACCGGAATTAACGCGTATCTGCCGACAATGTCCCGTATCCGCCTGTTCTGGATCTAGCTGTAACTTGGTGTAAACACGTCGGATTGAAACGAAACTTGCTCCATCGGACTCGTAGCAATACGCTGGTCCTGTGACCCAAGTTTGGTTCGATTCTGAGAACGTTGACAAAATCGCGTATCGTGGGCCCCGCGGCTCCACTTGACGGACGATTTTGGGACCGGCTCATCGGAATCCAATTCTGGAAGTTCCGTTGGGTTCGTATCATCGTTTTGGATTTGTTGACACCATGTTTGACGGATTTGAAGACTATTGGTTTTGACACATTTTTCGGTGCAAAACAGACCACATGTGGATCCCGCTTCAACCAAAAACTATTTTTTTTGCCCCTGTGTCCAAATTGGACTCAAGGACAGGCTTTTCTAGCTATTTAATATTTTCTGAATCTGATGGTGATGTTTATTTCAGCAACCGGAGTAGTACCTGCAATTTCCACTGAGGTCAGAGCTACAGTTGGAACCAGAACCCCAAGCAAGCGTACCTTGCCAAATCTTGCAGTTCTTGTTACTTATTTCCTTGACTTAATTAATTATTGTACATGCTTAACCTAGGACCGTGTGACTTTACTTAGCGTCCGATTAATAGTCGGGTGCCAACACCGTACGCGGAGTTGTGTAATGTCACCTAGAGATGGATATCGTGACCCTTTACATTCTCGTACTTGCTTTGTCAAGTACATCATAACCCAGGACACCTGACACTATTCATGAGGCAGAATATTCCTGAAATATTCAAGGTGATTCTGTATAGGATACAGGTTTGTGACATAGACATTATTTTCTTAGATCTTATTATGACTTGCTGTATTAGTTTTGATCTTGCGTGTCATGGACATGAGACGTGTGATTACATTGGGTGGGAAGAGTATTACCATATCAAAGGTTGATTATATTACATATATTGTTATCTGAAGGTGTCTTAGTCTCTGACACAGAGCTTTGACGCATGTAAAGGAGTTGTAAAATAAATACTGCTATGGGTTTCTCCGACACCGATCCTATAGTAGTCTCAGCCCGAGTATGATTAAAACTCTCACTTGCATATCACTTAGTTGGTTATATAGTTTACCTTAATATTTATTTATTATTGTACTGCATTTATTTTGGCATGAGTTATCTTGTACCTTGCTATGTTCCCTGAGGACCTGGATGTGGATTATGTCCCCAGGGTTAGCAGAGGATATCTATCCTGAGGTCTACGGAATAAGAGCATTAACAGGAGCAGTTTTGGGAACCGATGATGAGGTGATTGCAGAAGATTTCTCCTGAGTATATGTTTCTTCTATGCCCAGTCTTGTTGCTATTAAAACTCTTTTATTTCTTATTTAAGTGAACAATTGTAATAGACTTAATATCGGCTTGTTCCCCGATTTTATTTACTTGTGACTGGATGATGTTTATTTCATTTTGTTGATATTGCTGTATTTATTCTGTGGATGAGATTAGTAAACCCTGATCGTTGTAATACAGCTTAAGTATGCCCCGATGGATCCATTAAATTTGGTTGGTCCATCGGTGTGTGCTGCTGGCCATTGCCACGTGTCTAGTCCCTCGATATTTTGGGGCTAGGGCGTGACATTATATTGGAGAATTACCCTTCTCCTCCATTTTAGTATTGATATAGTTATTGGTAGTGGATTTGTCTCCACCCGACTCTATTAGTTTTGGATTATTCAGACTCATTATTCTAGTTTAGCTATTTCATTTTTGTGACTTATTGTGTGGATGAGATTTAGTATATCTGTGACTTGTGACCATATATATACCACATGTGAGTTTATATTCATATTACAGCGTACGTGTGTATTATGATATCCATATATTGGAGTTGCCATATATATACGACTGGCATGCTTACGTGTCCCTAGTCCTACGTATTTTCGGACTGGGGCGTGACAACCTTGCCTCGGCAAGAGTGTGCATATCTAAAATTGGATTAGAAGGTTTGGATTGAGGATGGATATTGAGGCTTGGATGATGGTTCGATAAGTTCTCGTGTTGCTTGGGTTTGAGTAGGACGATTTGCATGCTAGTTTTCCTTTGAGTTAGATATAATTGCATGTCTATTGGCTTGAGTTGAATGCTTGCATGCTTAATCTGCTTTACAGTTTTACTTAACATGTCATACCTATGCCATGAAACGAATCTAGGATTCAACTAGAAAGATCACCATATAACTGTTTGCATTTACTATTCTACTTAGTGTCGGCTTAGACGAGTGGGTTATCCCGCTCACCAGTACGGCTGTGTACTGACCCACATTTATGGACATTATTTCAGGTACGCAGATGTAGTGGCACTGCTTGGATATACGAGACATAATGTATGAACGGTAAGTACCTTTGTGGGCTAGAGAAAATAGCAAGAGTATTACATCGCCTTTGTGGCAATTTTCTTTGTGGTATTTTATTTGGACCCTATCGAGAGCTTCGCTGCATATACTCTGATGTGTGCTTGGTACACAATGCTTGACTTTCGCTGCAACTTGGTCATTTAGATGATAACTTTGATGTTTGACAACATCGTCTTGTGCGAGCGCAACTCAGGCTCGTACGCCATCATGTCTCGATGAGAACGATTGTTCTACGGGAGCGCTGCAACGTGTTGATTCACGTTCAGCGGGGATGGTTGAGCTTGCGGAAGATTGGGGCATGACAGAAATCGTTTAAGAAAATGTAAGTCATAAAACCAACAAGAAAGTAACCAAGCGACATCAAAAACGGTCAAGGAAATCAACGCAACGAAAATATCCCTCTCGACTCTGCCGCCGAGTCCTTTCTTGAGGCACGATCCATTGAATATGGGACCTGATTCCGAAGAAACCAATCCATAACGAGGAAATGATATTGATTCAATCTGTCCCGATCGAACGATACCAAGTATTTCTTAGTCGTGCTCCCCGAATAGGGGGAACGGGGCACTACAATATCGACCCGGGGTCATCTCTCAGCATCATCCCATGGAGACTACTTCAGACCTTAGGAATCCCAATGCATCGTTTGGCAGCGACCAACACGACCATCAGTGGTTTCAACGCCGGAAGGAGTTACCCTTTGGGAAAGATTCGCTTGAAATATCAGATAGGCGACCTGCGAACGGAGGTTACTTGCTACGTTATAGACGTAGATGTATCCTACAACGTCTTGCTGGGACGTCCGTGGATACATGAACATATGATCGTGCCATTAACTCTCCATCAATGTCTGAAGTACGTCAACAAGGACGACGTCGTTAGAACTGAGTTTGCCGATGTTGATTCTTTCAAGGGGGTCAAAGCATACTACTCCGACTCGATCTTGTACAAGAAAATTCATCAAGATGAAGGAGATAACGATGCCGACAATTAAGCGGAGGCTGATACAGCTCCTGACGAACCCTTAAGGTTCCATCTCAAAGGACGCCCTGCCCACACGTCTGCTTCCCTCGTAGTCAAACTTCACAGGAGGGCTCCTGAACCCTTGGTGGTCAACCTCCTAAAGCAGGGACGACCACCAATAGAGGATTCCCCTGTTGTAAAGATCCTAGAGCCTCTAGTAGTCAAACTACGCAAAAAAGTTTCAGGACAACCGCTGGTGTTGGTGACAGACATCGAAAGAGATGAACTGGAAGATTATGTCGTGATTCGCACTGATGTACCTTCCTTTGAAGATGTAATTCCATAAGAAAAGATACCATATTTTCTCAAAAAGGGCTACCTTTGGATTATTCTATTTTTGCACATTGGAATGCTATATATACCTTAGAATACGGTTTAGGTTTACAACTGCACACTTAGGTAACTCCTACTTACGCAGTAAACCGAATCCTTTCTTGCCAAGACTCTTAGTTCATATTTCCGACAAGAAAGAGGGGTGACAAACCCATCATCTTCGGGAAGATAAAAGGCCGCCGAGACCTCCTCATAGATGAATTAGACCTCGAGAGTGGTAGAATGTAACTTTACCGCTACAACACACAAGCCAAGCTCATCGTCCAAAAGATAGGATATGACCTTAAGTGCGACAAAGGCCTAAACTACGACAAAGGTCGACGTCTACCTCTGCGTCACTTTGCTCCCGTAACAAGCCTGAAACCTACTACCAATGGACAGGTCACGGGTTGGGGTACATCACACCTCCTACGACTCCCGAGAGTTCAGAAGAAGAGGACGAGTTACAATCTTACTCTTTGCAGTCTTCTGCTTGGGACTTCGACACAAGTATCGGAGATATGATCAAACAAACGTTGTCCATCAATATGGTGTCAGCGCACCAGGGGGAAGACGTCGAACACCCAGTCGAGCTCTTCGAAGTAGAACCATGGGCTCAACGGCTTGAATCACTGTGGGAACTACGTTTGGAGCAGCGAGAACCTCCCACTGAAGACGAAGTCATGCAAGTCAACTTGGGTGACGAATCCTCCCCCAACCCTATCTTCATCAGCAAGAGTCTGTCCGATGAGGACCGCGAATCTCTTATCCAACTTGTAAGAGAATACATAGATGTCTTTGCATGAAGTTATGAAGATATGTCGGACTTGGATCCGTAAATCGTAATGCACAAACTCAACATATTGTTGAATGCTAAGCCAGTGAAGCAACAACAACAATGATTCGGCCAAGACGTCATGAACGGCATCGAAACTGAGGTGAATATGCTGATAGTGAGAGGCTTTATTCGCGAGGAGCAACATCCAAATTTGGTAGCCAATATCGTTCATGTCGTTAAGAAGAACGGTAAAATATGAGTCTGTATAGACTTTCATGATTTAAACGCGGCTTGTCCAAAGGATGAATTTTTCCTTCCGATCATAGATGTAATGATCAACAATAATTGTGGTTTCGAGCGCATGTCATCCATGGACGGGTTCTCGGGCTACGATCGGATCAAGATGTTCCCAGACGACGAGAAGTACACGTCGTTCCAAGCACCAATGGGTGTACACTGTTACACAGTGATGTCGTTCGGTCTAAAGAATGCAGGTGCAACATACTAGCGATCTATGAGCACTATCTTCAGCGAATATCTGTGCAAGACACTTGAGTGTTGTGTTGATGACATCGCTGTCAAAAGCCGTTTTCAGGATGACCACCACCATGACCTGAAGACAATGTTCGACTAAATGTGAGCGCACCAACTCAAGTGAACCCAACCAAGTCTTTCTGGGAGTCTCCAGTAGTAAGTTCTTGGGTTTCGTCATAACTGTCAAGGGTATTCACATAAACCCAGAGAAGACAAAGGCTATCCTTGATATGCACCATCCGAAGAACCTTCGAGAGCTTCGCTATACAAGCATACGAGATAGTGTGTGTGTGTGTATATATATATATATAAATATATATATATATATATATTTAGACAAATACAATATATAAGTACATGTTCTTTTTAGACAAATACAAAAATAACTAAGTAAGAAATTATTTAAAAAAATAATTTTAAAAGAAATTATAGTATAAAACTTTGATAAGAAACAGTGAATATATTAGAAATAAAATAATGAAAATAAAAATAAAATAATAACTATTAATAAAGAAAAATACTAGAAATTATTTTGGAAGAAAAAAGATTAAAAGACAAATAGGAATAAAAATAAAGTAAAAGATTTATATAAAAGAAATAGATATAAAAGAAAAATATATAAACATATATAGTTATAAAGAAAAAGAAAAGGAAAGAAAACGAAAAATAATTAGAAAGGAAAAAGAAATGAAAAGAAAAAGATAGAAAATAAAAAGAAACAAGAAAAAGAAAAAGAAAGAAATGAAAAGAAAAAAAGAAAGAAATGAAAAGAAAAAAAGAAAAGAAAAGTCAAAATCTCGCGAGATTTTGATGATCTTGCCAGATGCAAAAAAATCCTAAATCCCTCGTGCCCAGGTTCCATCCGCGACTAGAGTAGTCGTTTGAGAAGGAAAAAAAAGTCTGAAACCTAATTAAAAATCTAAGTTCGTGTGATTCAAAACCCGACCAAACCAAGTCCAAATTTGATGAAACAAAATCCTACGCAAAGTTGGTTATATTCTCTTCCCGATGGTCCCTAACTCAACCCAAATCCTAGTCAAAATCAGGATGAAAATTCAAGTAAAAGTTGGAGGAAATCCTAACTATATAAACCTAACCATAAACACAATTCCTCCTTCCCACAACCAAACACCCCTCCAAAATCGAAACCCTAAATTTTTGGAGGATCCTCAACATCCCCCACACCTTATCGACCACCTGTACATGCCGGAGAGTTGCCGGAGTGAGCATAGCAACCCCGAGAACCCCGTTCGTTTCACCCGTACAAAATAGTTAGGTACCCCTATCCATCGCTCGTTTTCTTCCATCCTACTCAACCAATTTTCGATCCGATTGATTCTATGTGTAGCCTAATTAACCCTCTTTAAGAATATATAATTTTTTGGAATTAATATGACGGTTTGATAGATAAAAATTAGGTGGGAAATTCCAAAAAAACTGTTTTCGTATGTAAATTATGTTGACATAAAACTGTGTTAAAATCCCATCTTGTAAGGCTCGTATTTTTCAGGCTATTTGATATTTTCAAAATCTAATTTAACAGACCTGTAGACAACCTATATGGTTTCAAAACGATATATTGTTTGCACATATTTGATCATTAATTGCTAAAATATCAGTTAACAATTACGAAAAACAGTTTATAAAACATCAAAAAACTTCGATACAGAGTTGGTCCTGCCAATCCGAGTCACCTCGTCGCCAACTGATTGCACCGAAAGACGCGTACGGTATCCCCTAATGTGTGGGCTTTGACGAAATTCGAATTGGTCATGTGTGAGCGACGAATTTGACCACTATCCATCAGAAGTTTATGTATCGACCGTTTTGTAAATTTCTCAATTAGTTCATGTTCGCTCATCAGAACGCAGCGAAACTTTCACCACTGGACTCGCTGCGTTTGAATTTTTCAGTGACCCAAATTTCGTCCGATTCCGAGATCGTCGACCGGATCACTGTTTTGCGGGCCCAACGGTTCAATTTAACGAGCGATTTTGTAATCGTCTCACCGGAATCCAAAACTGGACATACCTTTGAGTTTTTATCGTTGATTAAGATTCGTTTGACCTATAATTTATCTAATTTAGAGACCTTTACCCTTTGCACTCATTTCAGTGCAAAGTGACCAATATGTTGACCCGCTTTGGTCCGAAGTTAATATTTTTTTCTGTGTCCAAATCAGACGAAAGGGTAGTATTTTCTGTCTATCTCACTTATTCAAGAAACGTTGGTGATGTTTATTTCAGCATCTAGAGATGTTTGTTCTGCTTCCATATTTTTCGGATTTGTTGCACCTTTTGTCTTGCGTCATTACTATACCAAACCATTGCAAGGCAAGTATATCTTGCCACTACTATGCTTATTTACATTCACATATGCAAGTTTTATTTTTGTCATTTATTTTCTTATTTATATATATTATTAACCTGTGCGTCTAAGAAAATTTGGGTGCATTGACGGATGACGTCGTCTTTTGTTTTTTTATTTCTTTTGTTATGCATATTGACATAGATTTAAGAGACCATCCCATGATAGTGAGGCATCCTTATGTCTCATTTGGCCATGGCACATTTTTTACACAAGTTGTGAGTCTCATATAGATCACGGACATACGTATTGACTGTCCACCAATGCGTATGAGACGTGCGATAGAAAATAATTGCTAATAGAAATGCATGCTAGAAAACTTAGCAATTATTAGAGGTATTATTGTGTTGTGGATACGACACGAATATGAGCATAGGGTGGGGAGGACAACTAGTAGCGTATGGGGTCTCATTGTAACCCCCCTGATTTTTAGATTTAAATTTTAAATTTTATTAATATTGGTATTATGTAATTATTAAGATTAAGGGAGATTTTTTTATTATTTTTAGCTAATTAAAAAATATTAAATTTATGGATAGATATTTTTGTATATTTAATTAATTACAAATATTACACAAAAAATATATTTTTGGGTGTACAACAAATATTAAAATATTGTAGAATTTTCTTGGAAATTATTTGAGATTCAAACCTATTTCTAATGGCTATATATATATATATATATATATATATATATATATATATATATATATATATATATATATATATAAAGAATAATTATAATAAGAAACCCATACCCAAACCCGAAACCCATACCCGTACCCAAACCCGAAACCGATACCCAAACCCTAAACCCTAAACCCAAACCCGACACAGCCCCGACTTCCCAGCTATTGTAACACCCCTACAGCTACAATAACCGACCCCCCTCCCTTTATCTCCCTGAACCCCCCCCGACTCATCTTTTCCCCTTTCGAAACCCCCCATTTACTTTCTATATATACCATAGACCAGACCACCCCCTCAGACATCTCCCCTGCGTCCAGACGACGACCGCCGCCAACTGCCGTCGACCGCCGTCGCACGCTGCCGCACGCCGCCGCAAGCAGACCCGCTAATCTTCACACGAGCAGCAGAGCATCGAGGTACCCTTCTTTCCACCTCTGTTTCTTCCTACACAGTAAACCAAACAGCGGACCGTCGACCCTTATGTGAAGACCACATGACCCCCATGAATCCTGTTTAAATAGTTTAGCTTATCATGTCCTGTGTCGATGGCAAATCGTGACACAAAACAGGAGAAAACTGGCCGATCTTTAAGAACAGAAACTGTTCCAAGTACGCGTGTTTGAGTCCCGTTATCTCTATAACGACATACGATGATAAAATTCTACTTGAACAAACTTATTGACACCATAACCTAGTTTTAATCTCTTTAAACACTTTCTTTTAATTCAATTTGTGCTGTGATTCTTTTACTGCTAAAATCTGTCAAAAACTTGATTTCGTAAACCCAAAATTTCTCAATACGGGGTGCGTCCCGCCAAGCGAGACGACTTTGTCGTGTGAGAATTTTACCGAAAGGCGCGTATCATCAACACAAACGTGTGGGATTTCACGAAACTTAATTTGGATGTGCGTGCACACCGGAATCAATACGTATCCGTCGAAAAATACCGTATCGGCCTATTCTAACACCTTTCATAACTTCGTATGTGCTTATCATTTCATAACGAAACTTATGCCATCGGATTCTCAGTGTTACACTGGCCCTGTGACCCAAGTTTGGTTTGATTCTGAGAACGTTGACGAAACACCGTTTCGCGGGCCCACGGTTCTACTTGACGGATGATTTCTTGACCGGCTCATCGGAATCCAGTTTTGGACGTTTAGTTGGGTTCGTATTATTGTTTTGAACTCGTAGACACTAAGTTTGCTAAATTTGGAGAACTTTATCTTTACACATTTTTTGGTGCAAAGTGGGTCACATGTGTCCAAATTGGACTTATGGGTAGTCAATCCTAGCTATTTCAAGTATTCTAAATATATTGGTGATGTTTGTTACAGCACCCGGAGGCGTAATTGGAGATTACACTTTTACATGAGCAATTGACGGAGTTCAGAACCCAGACAAGTGTACCTTGCCAAACCTGCAGATATCCTGTTATATTATTTGCTTGTGTTCTTTCTATATATATACTTCTGTGATATACCTGTTCAACCTAGGACCGTGAGACGTTGCTTAGCACGCGGAGTCATGTAACGTCATTTAGAGAGTTGATTCCACGATCCTATTTTTATGTGTTTGCTTTACCAAGTACGACATAGCGTAGGACACTTGACACTATTTCATGTGACATAATATTTCTTGAGTTATTCATGGTGATTCTGTATAGGCTTACATGAATCGTGATATGAGACTTGCATATATAGAGATATCATTATGACTCATTGTACTAGCTAGAGGTCATGATTTTGCATGCTATGGACATGAGACGTTGTGGATATGAGACATGAGGTTACATTGGGTGGGGAGAGACACACATGCTACATGCTAATTATTTATATATATACTATACTACTGGAGGTGCTTTAGTCTCTGTATCAGAGCTTGGCACATTTACATGATACTACTTGCTGCTATGGGCTCCTCGACACAGAGCCTGAGTACTAGTGATCCTCTCATTTGCATTTCACTTAGCTGGTTTTATAGCTTGCCCTGAGGATCTATTTTTATTTACTGCATTTTATTTGGCATGAGTGTTTCTTGTACCTTGCTATTTCCCCTGAGGACCTGGATCCGGATTATGTTCCCAGATACAACAGAGGAGGATTACCCCGAGGTATACGGGACATGAGCTGATGCTGGAGCAGTATTGTTACCAGAGGACGAGGTTGTGCCAGAGAATTTCTCCTGAGTACTCAGTTACTTACTCCGTTATTTATGCTTAGTGTTATTTTATACTTGGACTTGGACTTATGGACATATGTGTTGGTGTTATTTTCTTCTCTTATTGTGTCAGGTTGTTCCCCGAGACACTACTTATGTGGATTTGTTGATGGACTGTTTTCTTTTTATTTATTATCTTGACTGGTCTATCATATTGAATTGTTTTTACTTTCTGTGGATGAGACTAGAATTATACTGTGATAGATAGTATAGACTTGTATTTATATTTGTTACAACTTAAGTGCACTCTTACGGGTCCATTAAATAGGATTTGCCCATTGGAGTTGTGCTGCTGGCCATTACCACGTGGCTAGTCTCTCGGTGTTTTGGGAGTTGGGCATGACATAATTTTTGTGGTAGCCCATGCAGGTCTACGAATATATATTGCTTTGGTTTTAACTAAGGAATCGAGCAAACCTGTAAATTAACGTAGAATAAATTATAGGATCTCATCTACTTGTTGACCTGTTCTTGACCTCTATATCGACTTTAAAATAATTTCTTGATTTGCATCCTGCCTTGATTTCTCTGTGCGACTCTCATAGTTTACTTTATATGCAAAGTAATGGATCCACGAGCCAACGACGAGACTCCTGCTGGTACACCATAAGGTGTTGTGGTCACCTACGATGATGGGGTAACGCCACTAAGTAGAGATCCCTCCACTCAACAAAGCAATCAAGCAGATCAACACGCCTTGAGGTTCCGGCGAGACGACATTCTACCACCGTCATAATTTACTCCATCGATGCCCATTTTTCCACTAGGACAGCCTATCGACGGACTACAGATATTCCAAATACATTATTGTGCTTGCATTATTGCTGAAGCTCCATACATTTTCTGGCAAGAAGGAGCCCACTGAAGTTCATGAGTGGCTCACAAACACTCAACACCAATTAGAAGCAGTTGAGCTTCCGAGGGAGCGTTGGATGACTATCGTAAGGATGCAGTTGACAGGCAATGCACATCACTGGTGGCTATCCGAGGAGAGACAACTCGGACCAAACCGAGTCACTTGGGAGGAGTTCTCTAGACTCTTCCAGGATATATACATTCCAGCCATTGCCAGAGCAAAACTTAGGGATAAGTTTAACCGCCTCACTCAAGGCAACATGACGGTAGAAGAGTATAATGTGGAGTTCATCCGTTTGAGTCGCTAAGTCCCTACTCTGATTCCAACAGAAGAGGAGAAGGCGAAGAAGTTCTTTGACGGACTTAGCTTTGAGCTAAAAAGATTAATCGGCTCTGTTGCACCTACTTCATTCACAGATATCCTTGCTGCAGCCCGACGCATGGAGTGCGTCACCAGGAGAGAGTCCATCCAGAAATGGTCGTTCACATTAGCACCAGTCAGAGCACCACAGGGAGGAGCTGCAAAGAGACCTCACATGCACCAGCCACCTAGAGCAGCTCCGCAGATACTGCCTACATGTTAATATTGTGGCAAGCGAGGTTATTACGCGAGCGAGTGTAGATGCAAGTTGGGACTATGCTTAGTTTGCGGATCCAGTCAACATTCAACCAAGGATTGCCCTGAGCGTCGAGAGGGAGCACCGATGGTAAATCGACCAGCTTTACCAGCACCGAAACCAGCCCAACAGCCACCTAGGCCAGCTTATCCAGCACTGGGAGCACCACAGACGGGAGTTGGAGGAGTTAGACCACCATCTCCAGGAGGGTATCAGCCGAGGACACCTTTGGCACCACAGGCAGTACTATTCCAGCAGGCTCGACAGCAGAGAGGACCAGCTCAGGGGCGAGGGCAGACATTTTACATGACTAGTGAAGAGTAAGCTATTGCAGGAGAGGTCATCGCAGGTACTATATTAGTAGCTTCAATACCTGTTATAGCTTTATTCGATTCTGGAGTATCGCATTCATTCATAGCTACTAGCTTCGTAGCCACACATAGAGTAGCTACCGCACCCCTTTTGAAGACTATGAGAATTCTTACGGGAGGCAGAATTATCCCAGTTAGTGACATTTGTAGATCTTGTTCGGTAGTAGTCTGTTGGAGAGAGATGCGAGCTCAATTTTTGATCTTTTTTATGCCGGAGTATGATGTTGTACTTGGTATAGACTAGATAAGTCAGTACCATGCAACTCTAGATTGCCGGCGTGGACAGGTTATATTTAGACCGCCTGGACATCCAGAGTTTGAGTTTCTTCGGGAAGCCAAAAGCAAGGTATTCAACCTATACTTAAGGTACCCTCTGCAGAAGTAGAGCCCGAGTACCCAAAGGTTGTATCGGAGTTTGTGGATGTATTTTTCGATGATCTTCCAAGCTTACCACCTGATCGAAAAATAGAATTCAAAATAGACTTGACTCCAGAAGTGGAGCCTATCACTTCATAAGTGTACCGGCTAGCACTTAAGGAGTTAGTGGAATTGAAGAAGTAAGTTGGTGATATTCTGGAGAAGGGTTTTATTCGGCCCAGTATTTCACCATGGGGAGCACCCATACTATTTGTGCCGAAGAAGGATGGAACGGTACGCCTGTGTATTGACTACAGAACACTGAACGCTGTAACCACCAAGAACCGGTATCCCTTGTCGCGTATTGACAATCTGTTCGATCAATTGAGTGGTGCTCGTGTATTCTCAGAGATTGATCTCAGATCCGGTTATCATCAGATTAGAGTACGAAAAGGGGATATACTGAAGACCGCCTTCAGGACCAAGTGCGACACTGTGTTCTTAGTTATGCCATTTGGTTTAACCAACGCGCCAGTTGTATTTATGAGTTTAATGAATAAAGTCTTCCATCAGTACTTGGACAAGTTCATGGTTGTGTTTATTGTTGACTTCTTGGTATACTTCAAGAGCCATGAAGAGCACGAGGAGCATCTCAGAATCGTGCTGGAGACGCTGAGACAGGAGAGGCTGTACTCCAAACTCAGCAAATATGAGTTTTGTTTAGATAGGGTGCCTTTTCTGGGACATATCATCTTGAGAGAAGGACTTTCAGTTGATTCGGAGAAGGTTGCTGCAATAAAAACTTGGCCCACACCTACATCAATTGCGGAAGTGAGAAGTTTTCTCGGACTTGCTGGATATTATCGGAGATTCGTGAAGAATTTCACAAGGATTGCAGAGCCTATGACGCGGTTGACACGTAAGGACTAGGAGTTTGCATGGATGAAAGATTGCCAGAAGGCCTTTGAGGAGTTGAAGAGACGATTAACGTCAGCACCGGTCTTGACTCTTCCTTCAAGATCGGGAGGATTCGTAGTTTATAGTGATGCGTCAGGCAGTGGACTAGGATGTGTTTTGATGCAACATGACAAAGTTATTGCTTATGCATCATGGCAGCTGAAGTTTCATGAGAAGAACTACCTGACACACGATCTCGAGCTAGCTGCGGTAATATTTGCATTAAAGATATGGAGGCATTATCTTTACGGAGAGAGGGTAAAAAATTTTACTGATCACAAGAGTCTGAAGTATGTCTATACTCAGAAAGAGCTCAACATGAGGCAAAGGCATTGGTTAGAGTTGATGGTCGATTTTGATATAAATTTGTTGTACCATCCGGGCAAGGCAAATGTTGTAGCAGACGCACTCAGCAGAAAGTCCATAGCTTATTTCTTGACGATGCAGCCCCAACTATTAGAGGACCTACAGGAGCTCGAGTAGAGATTATTTTGCCAGGGCAGAGTGGGCAGTTGGCGAATCTTGAAGTTAAGTCATCACTAGTAGAGGATTAAGAAGACATTTTCTACATATGCTAGGTTCCGGAGACTTAAAGAGAAGACGGAAGCCGACATGCAGACGGGACTTCGAATCCATGAGGACAAGACGTTAAGGTACGAAAATTGCCTATATGTTCCAAATGGGAAGTTGAGACATGAGTTGATGTCTGAAGCACATAGCTCCATGTACTCTATTCATCCGGGAGGCACGAAGATGTACCGAGATTTAAGGCAGTACTATTGATGGCATTGAATGAAGAGAGAGATTGCGCAATTTGTGACAAAATTTTTGGTCTATCAGCAAGTTAAGGCCGAGCGTCAGAGAATCACTGGTATGTTACAGCTGCTTTCCATACCCGAATGGAAGTGAGAACATATCACTATGGATTTTATTACAGGATTTTCAAGAAGCCCCAGTGGGAAGGATACAATTTGGGTTATTGTGGATCGACTCACCAAATCGACATATTTCTTGTCGTTCATAGTTGGACAGTCCACAGAGATTCTAGCCGACATGTATATACGATAGATCGTAAGGTTACATGGAGTACCGGTTAGTATTGTGTCTGATCGTGACTCAAGATTCACATCCCATTTTTGGTGAAGTATGCAGGAGAGTCTTGGCACCCGATTCAAGTTCAGTACTGCTTACCATCCACAGACAGACGGTCCATCGGAGTGCATGATTCAGATCCTAAAGAATATGCTGAGATAGTGTATGTTAGAATTTGGAGGGTCATGGGAAGACCATTTGCACTTGGTTGAGTTTTCTTACAATAACAGCTACCACGCGAGCATCCAGATGGCACCTTTTGAGGCGCTGTACGATAGGAAGTATCGGTCACTGATATATTGGAGTGACATTAGCCAGCGTCAGATACTCGGTCCGGAGTTAGTGATGCAGACTGTTGAGAAGGTAAAGCAAATTCAGAGTTATTTCGTGCAGCTCAGGACAGACAAAAGTATTGGGCTGACACACACCGCCGACTTTGGAGTTCAAGGAGGGCGAACATGTGTTCTTGAGGATCTCAACTACTCGAGGTACTATTCGATTCGGGAGCAGAGGCAAGCCGAGCCCGACGTACATTGGGCCGTTTGATATTTTAGAGCGTATTGGTGAGGTGGCGTACCGTCTTGCATTACCCCAATCTTTAGCGGGAGTGCATGATGTATTCCATGTCTCACAGCTGAGGAGGTATGTGATTGACCCAAGCCACATAGTCGATCATTCTGAGATTTCAGTGGGACCGAGCTTGAGGTATGAGGAGCAGCCAGTTGGGATACTTGACATCAGTGAGAAGATATTATGGAGTCAGACAATCAGATTTGTTCGGGTAGCTTGAAAATATCACTCCCCAGGCGAATCCACTTGGGAGCGAGAGGATATCATACGCCAGCGTTATTCTCACTTATTCGAAGATGCAAGTATGACCTAGGAACTGACCATAGATTACCATGTCTTTATAAATTTCTTACTAATTTAATTTTTAATTGCGATGATGCAATTCTTTTAAGTTGGGTAAATTATAAACCCCCTAATTTTTAGATTTAAATTTTATTAATATCGGTGTTAAGTAATTATTGAGATTAAGGGAGAATTTTTCATTATTTATTTAGCTAATTAGAAAATATTAAATTCATGGATAGATATTTTTGTATATTTAATTAATTACAAATATTATACAGAAAATATATTTTTGGGTGTACAACTAATATTAAAATATTATATAATTTTTCTAGAAATTATTTAAGCTTCAAACCTATTTCTAATGGCTATATATATATATAAGAAATCCATACCCAAACCCGAAACCCATACCCGCACCCAAACCCGAAACCCATATCCAAACCCTAGACCCTAAACCCAAACCCGACACAGCCCCGACCCCCAGCTATTATAACACTCCTACAGCTACAGTAACCGACCCCCACTCCGTTCATCTCCCTGACCCCCCCCCCCGACTCCTCTTTTTTCCTTCCGAAACCTCCCCATTCACTCCCTATATATACCATAGACCAGACCGTCCCGTCAGACATCTCTCCTGCGTCCAGACGACGACCACCGACCACCGCCAACCGCCGACGCACGCCACCGCAAGTAGACCCACCAGTCTTCACACGAGCAGCAGAGCATCGAGGTACCCTTCTTTCCACCTCTGTTTTTCCCTACACATTAAACCAAACAGCGGACCGTTGACTCCTATGTGAAGATCACATGACCCTCATGAATTATGTTTAAATAGTTTAGCTTATCGTGTCCTGTGTCGATCGCAAATCACGACACAAAACAGAAAAAATTTGGCCGAGCTTTAAGAACAGAAACTGTTCCAAGTACGCGTGTTTGAGTCCCGTTATCTCCATAACGGCACGCGATGCTAAAATTCAACTTGAACAGACTTCTTGACAGTATAACCTAGTTTTAATCCCTTTAAACTCTTTCTTTTAATTCGAATTATGCTGTGATTATTTTACTGCTGAAATCTGTCAAAAACTTGATTCCGTAAACCCAAAATTTCTCGATACGGGGTACGTCCCACCAAACAAGACAACTTCGTCGTGTGAGGATTTCACCGAAAGGCGCACATCATCAATGCGAACGTGTAAAATTTTGCAGAACTTGGTTTGGATTTGCGTGCACACCGGAATCAATGCGTATCCGTCAAAAAATACCGTATCGGTATGTTCTGACACTTGTCATAACTTCGTGTATGCTTGTCGTTTCGCAATGAAACTTACACCATCATATTTGCAGCGTTATGCTGGTCTTATTACCCAAGTTTGGTTCGATTCTGAGAACGTTGACGAAACACCGTTTTGCGGACTCCACGGTTCCACTTGACGAGTGATTTTGTGACCGACTCATCGGAATCCAGTTCTGGATGTTTCGTTGGGTTTATATTATCGTTCTGGACTCGTATACACTAATTTTGCTAAATTTGGAGAAATTTATCTTTGGCACATTTTTTGGTGCAAAGTGGGCTACATTTGGACCTCGTTTTGACCAAAAACTGTCAATTCTGCCCCTGTGTCCAAATTGGACTTATGGGTAGTCAATCCTTGCTATTTCAAGTATTCTAAAAATATTGATGATGTTTGTTATAGCATCCGGAGGCATACTTGGAGATTCCACTTTTATAGAAGCAATTGACGGAGTTCAGAACCCATGCAAGTGTACCTTGCAAAACCTGCAGAGATCCTGTTATATTATTTGTTTGTGTTCTTTCTATATATATACTTCTGTGATGTACCTATTCAACCTAGGACTGTGAGACGTTGCTTAGCGTCTGAACAAGATTCGGGTGTCGATGCCATACGCGGAGTCCTATAACGTCATTTAGAGAGTTGATTCCACGATCCTATTTTTATGTGCTTGTTTTACCAAATACTACATAACGCCATTTAGAGAGTTTATAGCAAGTGACTATTTTTTTTATCTATTATCTTGACTGGTCTATCATATTGAATTGTGTTTACTTTCTGTGGATGAGAATATAATTATACTGTGATAGATGGTGTAGACTTGTATTTATATTCGTTACAGCTTAAGTGCACTCTTAACGGGTCCATTAAATTGGGTTTGTCCATTGGAGTTGTGTTGCTGGCCATTGCCACGTGGCTAGTCCCTCGGTATTTTGGGACTGGAGCGTGACACTCATTGTTATTTACTTTTCCTCTAGTTGGCTACAGATATGTGTCTTGCATTTATTTACTTTTCCTTTAGTTGGCCGCAGGTGACTTTAATGAGCACTACGTGAGTCTAGCACCTGTATTGTAAAGCCCCGCTCCGCGTCGGCATTATGTATCAAGGTGAGTGGACAGAACTTCGTTCTCTGATTCTTGCACGCCTTAATAATAAATCTGAATTTTTGCTTGCATATTTTCATAAGAGAATGATAGAACTTGCCTTGCATATTAATAAATGAACTCACCTAGCTTGTCTTTGAAACGAACAAGTCTGCTTAACGAAGAATTCTGAAACGCTTGTCTAAGAGTGCATGAATATGTTCACTATCGGCTATGCTCCGAGAGAACCATATCGTGTGCCTGAATGTGTTCAAATGATAAGGCGGCTTGCCCCCGCAATGAAGATTGTAATCTGATGGTTTGTCTCGTCTGCATACTAGAGTTTATTTGATAGTGTTCCATGCATTCGCATCGGTCGGACAATGGCTATTGGTGGAGAGCTGAATTGCATGTGTCACGGCTGCTACAGAGATAGTGGAAAGCAACCATGAGTCACAGCTGCCATTAGCATAAGATAAAAGAGTCATTGGTATGCTGGACCAACAGCTGCCGATCCTGAGATACTCGGGGACCGTCCTGCATATAGCTAGTTCATTGTGTTGGCTTGGATAGATGGACTGCCCTTAAGATGTGCATGTATGTCTAGCTATGCATTTGTCCCTAGAGTCTCACGAGACATGCTGCGCACTCCCTGAAACAGAACGAACAGCTTGTCTTGCTTGCTTATTCAATATGAAACTCTGTTTTAAAAGATGTTTCCAAAATAATGTAATATGACTTCGTTCTTCTGCTGCATGTAACGAACATAGGTAAAACTAGAAAGATCACTAGTAATGTAATATTTTATAACATGATTACTTAGTGTTGGTTTTAGTGAATGCTTACTTCTGTTCAGTTATTTTATCTCACTAGTACTTATAAAAGTGCTGACCCACCAACAGTTACTTGCTTGTAGGTACTGGATCATCCGAGGGAGCGATAGGCATGCCTCAATCCCCTAGACCCAAAAATTCTGGTTTCGATTGTGCCCCGAGTTGCTATCGTATAAGGGGGCATAATGTATGGAACAATGCCTTTGCTAAGAGAAACCCAAGTCCCTCGATTTGTCCTGAATACTCAGTTGGCTAAATGCATTACATTGCAACAATGTCCCTCCGCTGCTAACTCGATTGATGCAATGATAGCCAAACAACTTAAACGATATGAAGCCTTGTGCGAGCGCAACCCCAGGCTCGTACGGCATCACGTCCCGGTATCAAACGAGCCATCCCTTCTTCGCACCCACGGGACAAGCGCCAAGGCGCGGTAATGCCCGTCCGGTGCACCGAGGCGCGGTGGTTCGTGTGGTGCCCCGTTCCCCCTATTCGGGGAGCGCGGCTAAGAAATACAAGACGGTATCGTTCGATCGGGATAGATTGAATCAAGAACTCATCCTCGTTATGGATTTGTCTCTTCGGAATCGATTCCCATATTCAGTGGACCATGCCCCAAGGATCGACTTAGCGGCAGAGTCAGGAGGGACCTCTCCGCTGCATTCTTTGTTGCCTAGTTTTTGCTGTCGCTTGTTGCTTTCGTGCCTTGAGTTGGTTTTCGGATTTGCTTGGGTTTTCTTGAACGGTTTCGATGGATTTCATTGCTTTCGTTCTTAGGACTGCACTTCAATTTCGATAAGGGGAAGAGTGGAAGAAGTACTGATCAGCTGTTCGTGTCAATACAGGTGAACCAGCTGTAGTCGTCGCTCAAGCGGACGCCTAAAGCGCTTCTTTCCTTTTCCTTCCAACTACCAAAGTGAGTGGCTACCAACCCGATTAGCTAGCCCTACTTGCTAGTCTTCACATCTAAATCTCGTGTTCGTGCTTGCCCCGATCAAACGATACCAAGTAAATAACTAAAAGATATCAAGATAATAAGGGAATAGACTTGGGAAATATTGCTTGTCAAATGAAACTTGTGAACGGTTACTTACTTATATGCTTGCTCGTTTGGAATGTTCATCATATGCATAAATATAAGTTAGAATGTATATTTCTTCTTAAAACTGTGCTATGTATAGAACTCATTTTCAATGCAATAACTCAACAGGAAGACTATGCAAAAGTAGATCTTGCCCTGTTATTGCCCTGTGCCTGATTTGCCTCAAATGTTAACTTAGTGTACTGCGTTGATCACGGACAACTTGTGCACAAGGTCTTAGTTTCTGCGGACGGTCGCTGGGGCACTGGCACCGATCCGATCCGGACGGAACTCACGATAGTCGCCTGCTTCGGATCGAGTGGCTTGTGGCGCCTCCTGTCTCTGCGCCGCACGCCATTCCGTCCCGAGACTAGCCCGTCCATTATGACAACGTGCCAGTGATCCCCTCGTATATTTAAACCTGTTGCTACTAACTTGTGTCTTCTTGACAGGGAAGGCAAGGTAAGTATTATGCAGGTGGTTCAGACGGGCAGGTAAATGTCACCGAACGGTGGCGAGTTATTTCAACGATTATATATATATGTCTTGCTGTAAAATGAACTAAGGCAAGATAGAAACCCACAAATATGCATGTTTCATTAAAACAACGTGTTGATTGGTATAGTTGGGATAGCTTGCCTTCACCAGTACGTTTCGATGTACTGACCCTCGTTGAAACAGGTTCCCCGCGCTAAGGAGAGCCGAGCGAGGAGCAGGAGACAAACCCCCAATCCAGTCCAGCTGTAGGCACGCCTCGACCGTGCCAACCTTTGAAGCATTTTGAAGAAGAAGAAGCATTTTGAAGTTAGAAGCTAGCCACCAAGTAACCATGCAACTTCGTGGCAAAACAGTCGTTCCGACCCAAGGTCTTATATTTTGAGTTTAGTAAGGATGTAATGTACAGGACTGCTATCTCATTTTGTGTCCACACTTTTGTAAGCCCAGAGAGGCAATCCTTATGACTCAGTTCAAGGAGTTTGTAATAGATGTTCATATTATCAATAAAAGAGAACTTTTCCATGTTTCAATATGTGTTTCAATTATCAGCGTACTCTGAATATGTGCTCGCTATGCGAAACGAAAATACTTAGCCTTGTGCGGTGCGCAACCTAGGCCCGCACGGCGGTCACGCCCGGGGGACGACTAACGATTCCATGGGATCGGGGCGTGACAGTTCGCGCCCGCGTCATCCGGCTACGGGGGCGAGGAGGTGGTCCGGGCGGCCCCTCGGGGGCCGGGGCGTGACAGATTGGTATCAGAGTAAAATCGATTTCTTGGCCCAATTTGTTGCTATGACTCTGAGATTTGCTCGATATGGTATTGCAATAGAGCGTTCCATATAATAAGTCCATAGATATCCTCAAAGTGCAAATATTTTCTGGACTTGAATTGCTTGATTGTTTCGATTGAGTACGACGAGGGATGAGGACTATCGCTGCTCAGAATATCGAGAAGTTTATCCTTGCAGTTTCGAGGATAAAACTTTTTGTTGGTGGGTAAGTATGTAATGGCCCGCTCCGCGTCGGTATTATGTATCAAGGTGAGTGGGCAGAACTTCGTTCTCTGATTCTTGCATGCCTTAATAATAAATCTGAATTTTTGCTTGCATATTTTCATAAGAGAATGATAGAACCTGCCTTGCATGTTAATAAACGAACTCACCTAGCTTGTCTTTGAAACGAACAAGTCTGCTTAACGAAGAATCCTGAAACGCTTGTCTAAGGGTGCATGAATATGTTCACTATCGCCTATGCTCCGAGAGAACCATATCGTTTGCCTGAATGTGTTCAAATGATAAGGCGGCTTGCCCCCGCAACAAAGATTGTAATATGATGGTTCGTCTCGTCTGCATACTAGAGTTTATTTGATAGTGTTCCATGCATTCACATCGGTCGGACAATGGCTATTGGTGGAGAGCTAAATACATAGCGTATGGACCCAACATCCTAGAGATGGACTCGTACAACATAGAAATAGTTAGTTTGACCAAGTTTGACTAGTTTGACCTAGAGTTGACCTATTTTGACTATTTTGACTTAGACTTGGCCTAATGACCTAGATTTGGACTAGTTTAACTTGCATTCATTCTAAAATCTTGTATTGATGTAATATTCCAAATTTAGGTCTCCGAGTCACCATTCCGGACATCTTTGATACTGTTCACCAGATTCTAGGCGAGTACATTCTCTGATAGTTTTTTGTTTATGATATTCTCTATGTTTCTTATATTTAGTGTAGATATCCTTGATTTTCTGACACTTGGTTACACGGATTGGTATTCCTGGTTTCCGTCATGAGATGTTATTCCTGGTAGTTTCTGGCATATTTTTTGTGCGAGCCCCGTTGTTCTTGTACATGTATGGACACTGATTCATGAGAAGATTAGCTCCCTTCTCAGAGAATCTTGTATCATAGCATGCCATGATTGGATCCATTATACCAGTCGGGGGCAGAGAGTATTTAGTGTAGATATGTGATCATACCCCCACAGTTCTTATTTTTCTTGTATACTGTTACTCATACACCACACGTATGATTAACCAGGCTCATGGTTCTTGAGCAGTACCCAAGCCGAGCATATGTTGAAGCTAGTACTCACTCACTTAGATAGTTGTATATCTTTATTTTATATATGATGTCCGTACCTCTTGTTTGTATTTTTTATATTTCCTTATTTCAGTATATTCCTGCCATGCTATATTCATCTGGTATATGCTCTCTATTTACTATTACATAGTTTTTATCATTTATTGGAACTGCTGCTAGAGGTGTACTTTGCTCCAATCCTTACTGGATATATTTTTCCCATATGATACTGAGGAGTGGTACCCCACTCACTACGGGCCTCAGGACATAGTTGGTTTAGAGCTAGAAATTGTGGCTCAGAAGGGACTCATCCCGGTTGAGACAGACGATACTTTACCAGTAGCTTAGTAGATAGGCTTATTGTGTACTAGATTTGTATCCAGCTTTCGAAAGTTAGTCTTATATTATTTTTGGTGACTCATTGGATATTATTTTTGTCTTGTGAGTTGTATCTTGACTTTTCAGTTCTTTATAGCATATTAGTGTTATTGTTCTATCTTATAGTTCTGTTATTGAGTATTCATATTTTTATTGGTGGCATTATATATCTTGATGATCATTATTGCTAGATAGTATATTTTACCCAAATAGCGTTCTACTGCCGATGCTGCGGCGTAGGCTGGACGTCGTTCACGTACTCATGCCCCTACATCGGATGCGGATCATGACACTCTTTATGTGCACATGTAAACTAATCACATGGGTGTGTCGGTTGGATTCTTTCTTCCTGACCCGGGTCTCGTACAAGAACTAACCCTTAGTCATTAGTGGAAGACTTTTGGAACTGACCCACTTCACACGCCTTAGCAGCCTAGGCGCATTGGTCAGTTCGGTAAAACTTTTCGTCAACCGCGTGCAAAACAGTTAATGGTGCATGTTGGCAGTCGGGCATCTGAGTAGTTGCTTGAGCGTGGTTGACTCGCACTGTCCTAGACATTATCGATCTAGCGTGCACTGGCGCATAGTACTAGGAGTTTGAGTTCTCTCCTTCTTGTAGAAGTTGATGCATAGAGTCGACGTTGCGTGAAATCCTATCAAAGACAAACCCTTTGTTCATGTCTTTTGCGCATGCAGCAGCCTTCATGCATCTAGAGTTAGGTGCGGCTTGCTTCTTTTTCTGCACTCCTCGCTGTGAGCGTATAGTTTGTGCATCCGCCCCATTCTCAGAGGGCCGCCAAGATCGAGAAGGGGTTTCAACCCCTAAGTTTCTGGCATGGTAGTGTTTTCCTCTGTCAGAACTTAGGTGCAGAGCACCCTTCTTCTCAGAAATGGCTGCTGCATTAGTAGGGGTAGCTAGTGTGGACGCATGATTCACGTCTTTAACATCAAGTATAGGGAGTAAATGCTCCACAATTGGGTGAGGCACACTGGCCTTGGCGATCCAAGTCATGCGGGTCTTTTTAGGCTTTGTTATACTTGGCGAAGGGCTTGCGCTGCCCTCAGAAAGCATCTCTTCAAAATCTTGCTGGTTGGAACGTACAACCAACATCCTTTCGGTCATCTTTGTCGCTTCGGACTGCGTCACTATCTTTTTGTTGGTGGAAAAAGATGTCCCTAGCAGACTCGTCATTTTTGTTCCATTACAAAAAGAAGTTTTACTAACTCGGTTTTGTAAATTAAAAAAAAAGATTACAAGAAGTCCTTAAACAAAAAATCTACGTACAATTAAGATTCTGGAGAAGTGTGACGATGGAGATCGAGTACTGCAGTCGACTCCTTTACTCTGTTGATGGTCCGACGATGAATGAACTTGATAGATCTCTGGCTCACTGGCACGAAAGACAGCAACTGGGATCCTGAGTATGCTTTCTCTATGTCTCATTGTACGTATCTATCTGTGTGTGAAAATACATCCCTATTATTTATAGCCATCTGTATATTTGGCTATGCACACGTCTTTTGGGTTGTCGCATGGTCATCCTCAATAGAATACAGTTACAACCGTGAGCTCATGTCACGGTCGGGCTGCCACATGGAATCAGTTACAATAGGTTGTTATTGAGATCCCGACCTGTATTCTGAGTTTTTTTTACCCATTATGTGCGTGACTTGGTCAACTTGACATGTGGCCCGCACTGGTTATTAGGGAAGGATCATGTCGCAAGGAGACTCCTGTGAGCACTGCTGCATAAGGACTACGTCGCATGGAGGCTACATCGTATGAAGCCTTGTTGTGTCAGAAATACGTGGCAGTGCACGTCTGTTTCTGACAGAAGTAATTATGACGTTAACGTAAGCACCAACGTCTGTCGTTTAAACCGAATATGAGGCACTCAGAGTAAGGACGCCATTTAAACCGAATATGAGCACTCAGAGTAATAAATGTTTGTAAGTGCATTAATGTTGTGACTGACAGAAGAGACACTATGCGGCGGGCTTACATTCGTCTAGGAACTCTGTTGCATGCTTTTAGGCCTGTTGCCGATGTTGCTGACTTTATTCGGTGCCGCATGTACTTCATGACGCATGGATGCCTTGAAATTTCTTATATGTGTGCAGCCTATATTATGGGCGCATGGATTCGGATTTTTTTATGCTTCTACAACAACAATCTTCTAGGTTTTTTGGCTTTCGTCAATCAAAACATTGAATTATTTCCCAAATGTTTTAGTAATACTCACCTTCTTTTGGTCCCTATTTTGAGGAGACATAATGCTTTGATGAGGCAAAAAATTGGTAACTTCCCTTCATCCATTAGTAGCACTAATCAAAAGTAGCAAAGATGAACGTTAAAATCCATCAGGTTATCATATAGGCCAAGGAAGATAGGAAGTAGTTGATGAGAAGAAGGAATTAATTTCAAGAATAAAAATTCTTTGTTATTATGTCATTCAATTTTAGGCTTTCCTCTTAAAGCTATTGATGCAAGTCAAACATTGAATCTAAAAGTCGGCATCTAAAATAGGTAAACGAGAAATTTGCTCCCCTTCTTCAGCTTGAGTTCATAATACTAGACGGATACCATATACGATGCCACCTAAATTATAATCGAAGTTGGAGACCTAGGTAGGAATAGTAAATGAAAGATAATGCGGACGCCCAGAGGAAGTGATAGAGACTGAATAAAAAAAACATGATGATAATATCTTAACTCACGGGCATCGTACAAAGATCTCTTATTTATGCCTATTCTTAGCCTTCCCTTTTACTATACAAACTTAGATGTCTTTTTTCTACTTTTTTTTGGTCTAGCAGTGTTGACTTGTATTTCCATCTTGGTTCATTACCTACTCTCCTGTTCCTGGTGAAGCAAAATAAACAAATAACTCATTCTTGTTGGCAAACAATACCTTGAGATGTCATTTTAGATAACAGTGATAGCCATTACATTCTAATAATCTTGGTCAATAATTTTATTTCCTCTTCTTCCCATCCTTCTTTAATATAGAAAAAGATGACTTACCAGTATTGTATCATTAGCTTGGTACCTAACCAACTAACTAAATGAGCCTATGTATTCCCCCATAAAGCACCAATAAGTCAAAGGGGGTGAATACCGAACATTTAAAGATCCTCTCTAAAGTAGCCTTTACTAAGCCCTTGAGTTGGCGTCTATCAATGGAGTTTCTCAAAGCCACTTTTGTTTCAGTCTAGTGTGGAGTGAACAAAGCAGAAGGGATTTACCTAGGAATTTGATGATGATATTTCTTTAATAATTTTTTGGCAACATCATTATTCAATTCTGATGGTTGCAATAGCTTAATGCTACGCAACTTTATTGGCATTATTAGTTACAGTTAAAGAAGCTATCATAGTTACTACTAGAGAAGTCTGCTCTGGTCGGACCAAATGAATGATAATAACACTCACCCGTTGAAGTCCATCCATAAAGAGGGTTTTCCTCTCCCTTAAGTCATAGTCATATTTTTTTCCCCAAAGGGGAAATTAAGCAACAATGAGGTAATAACCTGGTGAGATAATAAAGAGTTTGGTAGCTTGAAGGAAGCAGAAGCAAAACCTTATTTATGTCCCAACCTCCATGGGTTGTTCCCTATAGTATATAGTCCATTAGATTGGAGGAATACATAGGGCTCATTTAAATCTTCTTAGATTATGGGATGATTATATTTGAATTTTTGTTAGTAAATTCATTATCTAAACATAAGATACTTTAAGTATCTTAATAGATTTTTGTGATTAAAACAAGAAAAAATGTTATACTTCAAATGTTACAAGTGAACTAAGTATTGGAAGAAATGAAATAGTAACAAAAAAGTAGTATTATTGGGATAGATAAAAAGTCAGTTGAAATTAATATTATAGAGAAAATACTAGTTATGGTATAAATTAATACCTGTATTACAATGTTATGTATAATAGAAACTTGTCATCACTATTAAATCTGTATGCAGATCATGGAAGTTATGTTATTATATCATTTTTCTAATATAATGTATGTTCTTTGAAAAGCTAAACAATAAAAAAAATTATTAATACTAACATGGTTGTTGAAATTGTATGTCAATGACATGACAGAGAAAAAAAATGCTATAATAAAGTATTTGTTATTATGTTCTCACTATTATCCACGTATAAATTATAAACCCGAACATAGTGATAACATACCATGAAAAGAGTTGGCTATATTATAAACTAGTTGAAAAAGTATATATGTCTACATTATAAGAAAACAAGGAAAATGTATGTATATATGTATGTATACATATCCACCATAATTAATGAAAGCAATATGAAGCGTGACATCTAATTCCTAATTGTGATATCATAACTAATGACTCCAACATCAACTCATATTATCTATTTTAGTTATAATTCTTAGATTATATGGATTTGCATGTTTCTTGTTTTTACAAAGGTGTAATTTATATCTAGGTTGAATTATTATATTTTGTAGTAAATGGTGTGGGTGCTTACTTTTTCACAAAATTTAAATTTAAGACATGAAGCAAGTTTGGTTATAGTAAGATTAGATCACTATTATTGCTCCCTTTGCTATGTGAACGACAGATTTCAATATGTTCATGAAGACCAAGATTTTCGAATACTGCCAACAATACTTCATCTATACAAATTCTAATAAAACAAACAACTTTTCTCATCTTAGATACAAAGAAAAGTAATATAATTAACGACAATTAAGATACAATAATCCATGGAACACTCTCAATACTTTCATTTTGTAAGATAGCGACAAATCCTAAAGAAACGATAATCCATGGAACATTCTCAATATTTTCACTTTGTACGATAGCGACAAATTATATTACATATAATGGATATGACTTGCGTGAAAAGATCAACAAATGATTAATTATTTCTAAAGTAAACATTTGTCGTTTTTTAACTTATAATACTCAAATAAGAAAATTGTACACCAACCTTTTACTTTGAAATTAAAAATAACATGCAACTAAGTAACAACTTTCTCTATTTTTCATGTAGTAGAATGTTTGTATCAGTTATTTGTCTAACAACGTCATAGTCGAAGAACAATAGAATCATCATACATAGAATCCTTAGTACAATTAGAAGATTCTTCTTTGGATGGAATTTAGAAAAAGATATATAATAGTCAAATATATAGAACACAACGAAGTCCCATTCCAAATACATGATATGTTATAAAGATTGGGAAAAAGTTTCCATAATTCCATTCCTTGAAAATGCAAGAAAACTAAAAGAAAAGATACATTAATGACTCTGAAATGAAAGACATGGGTACCGCTATTGAGTTACTACTAAAATATTAACATGCAAAGATTTAAAGACAGAACTTTTTTCCATTACCCATTTATATTGCACTAATCATCGATCGGTTCATCATTGAGGTATGCAAGCATCTCCGCCAGGGCCTCCTGATCATCATGTTTCAATGGCTCATCTGCACCATTTTTTTCTTTTTCCACATTATTGGGTCTCTCTTCGGGAACTCCTTTTGGCGCGGCGACAATTTTTCTTGAAGTCTTTGAAATATGTGTTGCCTTTTTGCACACTTTTGTAGTTGCTTTCAATTTCTCCTTTGCCTTCTTTGCCTTACTATGAGAGCTCATATGACCCCCATAGGCTTGGGCTGTAGGGAATTCCGCAGAACAAGCATCACATCGAAAAACTCGATTAATACCTGAAAGGAAAGAACAATAATTCATATTGAAATGAGTATTGTTGTTCCCTATAAAATAAGCTTGATTTGAGTTTGTACTATTGAGGTAAGTATCGGATGCTTGGTTCCCATAGCTAAAATTCTGATCAAACAGAAAAGGTTGAATTTGTGGTAAGACTGGATCCTCATATTTCATATCATATTGGTACATATTATTAGTCATGGAGTTTCCTGGGACTCGGGTGAGAGGAAATTGTATGTTTGAAGGGTTTGCAGCATAGGACAATTGATTTGTAGAGAAAGTACCCATAGAGGTGGCCATATTATTAACAGAAAGTAAAGAGGAGTCTGATAAAGGTGTTGGAATTATAGGTTGAGGATTAGGATGAAGATGTTGGCTCCCCATGAGGTGATGTGAGGTAAAACTATCACTCATTGAATAAAACAACGGTGGTAAGGGGGTATTTGTTGGTGGTATGGCAATGGATGGATCAACTAAGTAGGATAAATCCATGGAACTAGATTGGCCTACGTTGAAGCTTAGGTTGTTTTCATCCATGGTCACCGTAGGAAAAGAGGAAGTGAAATGGAAGGGATGTGGGAAGGGAAGGGAGGATCTCATAGAGTGACTTGAATGTCAATGAGGCAAAGTGTTGTAAGCTAAGTCCATATATGAAGTTTGTAGGGAAGAATACGATAAACCTGCCACTAATAAGAGCGTTGGCACTATGCTCTGGCATAGGGATAGGAATAAAAAGTTGGTGGCATTTTCACGCATACTTGCTACTTTTAACTAAGCTTAAATGAAAAGTTGTATATTCTTATTAATTTTGGCAGTATTCACAAAAATATTAATTTTCCAGTCTCACTCTTAGTTTTAGTTAGAAACAATGAATGTGGGACCATTGACTTCTTCCAACTACTCCTACCAACACATATACGTCTTATACGAACTTGTTTTGAATGAATTAGCGTATTATATTATTCTAAATGCTAAAAAAAATTAGGTTTTAATTTTTTGTTACTTTTACTGTCTTCCATAAATCGTAAAAGAAAGAACCTTACCTTTTTTTGTTTTCTCCCATCCAATTTTTTAAAATATTATTTTATGAATAATCCTTATAGAAAATTTGCCCATAACACCTCATGTTGTATTCATTGAATATGATTCTAGCTTTTTTATAGTTTTTTTATTTGAAGTTCTTTGAACCAACAATTATTGATGTAATTGGTGGTCATCCTACTATTTAATCCACAAGAATAGAAATTAATTAATTTCATACATATAGTGTGTTTAAAATGCAATGCATGTAAATACGCTTATCTTGATTATTTTAATAGTTTTGCGAACAAATTTGAATAATTTTTTTCTTTGTTATTTAAAATATTATTATTCTTAGTGATCATAAAATATTTTTTGTAGTAAAAAATAATAGTCGTCAAACACTTTCAGTTTCAACGTACATCAGCTTAATTTGCATGATTCATATCCTTTTTATTAGTAAGTGAAAAGCTTTTCATTTTGGAGCTTTTTTGTTATGGAACTTATAGCACCCACTTCCCAAAAATTAAATAATAATAAATAATATACTGAAACATGTATATATACACTTTTAGGAATCAATACCAACCATAATGTAATAGGAGTTCCTCATGGTTCATAGAGACTCATCCTAGGGTTTAAAACCATATTTAGGCTATTTAGGAAATTCTGGAATTTTTTTGCTATTATTAGACAATTAAATTCTAAAATCTATAGCTTCTAGGAATTACTACTGAAAACCTAAGGACCAAATTTGACCCCAAGTATTTATCTATGGTTCAATATTCTATTTTACATTTTCTAGAATTTTTTATTATTCTTTGGACATTTTTAATATTTATTATGACTTATTAAACTAAAAACTGATTAAAAATTATTTTCTAAAAATAAAACAAAAAGATATACAGTCAGCAGAAGCCGGGCCCGTATGTCACCATCAGCAGCCGGAAAGTGGGCCCAGATGTCAGCGGCAGCCCAAATTGGGAGCTAATCTGATCGGTCCACGACTTCAACCGAGTTCGAGCCAGAGTCAGACTCGGAGCCGATATCGGCTCAGCCCGAGCCGCAAGCATCCCTGGCCTCCCGATCCCAAGCGGGGAGTCACGGGATGATTGACGCATGGCATCCCAGAGCCACAGCTCTCCATGGTTCAGTATATATATATATATATATATATATATATATATATATATATATATATATATATATATATATATAGGTTTGCTGTCGAATTTTATTGAGAGAGAGGAGAGAGGTTAGAGGAGTTCTAGGGTTTCCAACCTCGCGAGGCCATATCTTCTAGTTCCGGACTCCAAACGCGTCCCCATTTCTTTCGTTGGAACCATCTCGAGGTATAGTTTCTGAATATATAATTTGTATTCATTAATTCTAAACCTATTTTTTCTCTAAAATTTGTGAGTGCCAGTTGTCCAAAATTTGATATTTTTTGGTGTTTTCGAGATTTCGGGAGATCCCGAACTCGGAATCACGATATATTGAAAGTTTCGGATAGCTGACACGATATCCTATAACATATAATTTTCTCAAAATTTAATAGAGTATTTTAGCGTTTTGTTTAAGAATAATGCTAAGTTTACAACCAAATGTTTACAACCCTCTTACAACCTCTCCCCCACCCTGACAGGTGGGTCCTACCCGGCCCCACCTGTCAGTGACTCTGGTTGTAAGAGGATTGTAAGCATTTGGTTGTAACTGTAGCATTACTCTTTGTTTAATTCGTTGAACCTAGGACTAATCAGGAAACCAACTAAACTGTAACATGTGCGTCATATTGGCCATAACTTTTTATGAACTTGAGATTCGGTGAAACCATCGATTCCAACGTTCATGTAGCACTAAAATTTACAGGATATCAAACACAAATTTGGATTTTTTATTGGTTGACTTTTTGGTCAATAGAATGTCTCGATTTGCGTGCTATAGATCCCAAGTTGGTAAATTTTGGTTTCTTTGGACAAAAAATTACAATTTTGCTTAGAAATTAGAATAATGGAATTAAAATAGAATTTTAGACTAATTATTTCAGAATTAAATAAATTAAAATAAATTATCTTTGGACAAGGTAACTCATAATATATAGGCCAATTAGACTCTGACTTGGATTCTGATTCGTACCACCAGCTAAGGACCACAAGCGAGTACATTCTTTGATAGTTTTATTTACTTGACAATTACTATGATACATGTATATAGTAATATTATACCTGATTTCTGACACGATAGTACACAGATTGGTATATATATTGGATCTCAGTCATGAGATGTTACCTTCATATTTGGACATTGATCATTGTATTGTATCGGACAATGTATTATGATTCATTGTTGTGACATGTCCTTGTTGGATTCATCATACTAGTCGGGGTGGGGAAGTGCTAACGAATATGTGATCAGAACCATTGACAAGTAGTGTAAAACATTGGCTACTAGCTAATCATACACTTCACGTATGATTGAGCTAGCTTTTCCTTAGTGTAAATCATTGAATCTCCCAAGCCGATCACATATCTAACTAGTATTTCAAAGTACTTAGTATAGTTACATTTCTTTCCTACTCAGTTCATACCTGATGATTATGTTGTCTTGATCATGTTACTCACTGTTCATTACCTTCCCTGCCATGACTACAGTTTGCTATTATCTATTTCACATTACTACCATACCATGATATCAGTTTATTGCTTTTTCATCATGTATTACATTTACTATTACTGTTTTATAGTCTTTGTCAATTAATTGGAACTGCTATTGGGTTGTACTCGTTCCATCCTGACTTGGTAAACATTTTAGGTGACTACAATGAGGATGAGATCCCTACTCATTATGGACCATATGTTGGTGATATAGCGTAGCCTAATCTTGCCCTTCATGAGGATCATAGAGATTTCGCAACACAAATTCCAACTACGGCTGAGTAGTTTAGTTTTGTTCCTAGTTGCTTTTACTTTGAGACCATCTGTGTTGTAGTAGATTATTTCTTTAAATACTTTATTGAGACTATTAGTTTAATTTCCTTGCCATGACTTAGTTGTGGATAATATGTGAATCATGTGCTTGCTATGGACCATTGTTATCATAGACAGCGTACTACCGCCGATGCTGCGGCGTAGGCTGGGCTTAGCCACGTACTCGTATCCCAAAAGTGGGAGCGGATCATGACAAGTTTTTGTGGTGGCCCATGCAGGTTCGATTTTGTATAAGGTTTCGAAATTATGGTTAGTACTTTAGCCTAGTAGTACTAGCTGTGAGCCTGCGAATAGAAGCAAAGATAGGATTTAGAATAACTTTATGAGAGTTATATCATCCACAAATAGGATTTCCAATCCTAAGAGTCTTCTATCCTTTTGTCTCTCAAATGCATCTAGCTTGATTTCGTCCATGATTTCTTCGATATGTTTGCATCTACCATTCTAACCATATCCCTTCGTCCCATTCAGTTAGCAATAGTTGTCTAAGTATTGTGCATATTAGTTAGTTAGTTAATGTTAGACCATAGTAGTTTGTCTCCTTATTGTTTTCCCTCTATCTTCAGAATGCCACCCAAGACTAAAGCACGTGGTACTAGAGCAAATGGTGTTCAACCCACACCTCTCGTATCTAGTCTATATTAGGGAAGTTGTCAAGCTAATAAAATCTTTAGTTGGATCACTACCATGTGGGGAGGTTCGATACAATACAAAACACCCATATTATTTGCTGTAGGGTCCATCTTTTTGTTCACCATAGGAAGGCTAACTGGAATAGTTCTAGAAAATTCTGGGCTAGACATTGTGCCGATTAAACCTGTTAAAGGAAGCCTAATCAAAGCAGGCAAACAATAATTTTTCCAAGGAAGGCGGATTTTCTTCTTTCTACAGCACGAACAGGGTCCAGTCCTTTCTCAAGAGGTCTCATCTGATGCTCCTTCTACAAATCCAACTCAAGGAGGTGTGCCCGCTGATGGGGCATAACTTTATGACTTCTTCAGAGGCATGATAGAGGCACATAGGGCACAGGCAGAGGCACAGAGGTAGCAGACAGAAGTGCCGAGGGTAGGAATAGAAAATTCCCAACAGATTGTCTTAGCATCAATAGGGATGATTGCCGATCAACCGCAACAGCAACAACAACAGCAGCCGCAGCAGCAGCTGGCTCAGTCGAAGGTAGATAACATCCAAGACTTCAAGAAGATGAAATCACGGGAGTTCAAGGGGATCGAGGGAATACTCTATGCGAATGAGTGGCTCGAAGACATCGAGCGGATTATGAGGGTTTCTCGGCTTTCGGAGGACTTGAAGATTGAGGTTGTAGGCTTGGAGCTTCATGACGTCGTCCGTACTTGGTTCAGAAATGAGCCTAGACTTGCGGATCCAGATCTGACCTGGGATTAGTTCAAGGACCTCTTTAAGATAAAGTTCTTCCCTGTTGTAGCCAAGGGTGTTCTGGAGAAGCAATTCCAGAACTTGGAGCAGGGCAGTCTTTCAGTGAATGAGACCGCTACAGAGTTCGACAGGTTGAGTTAATTCGCAAAGTACATAGTGAGGGAACCGGAGGATAGGGCTCAGCGGTTCAGAGAGGGCTTGATCCAGGAGGTCAAGGTCCATATTTCTTCAGCTCATATGACTTTTGCTGAGATATCGGCAGAGGCTTAGAGGGTCGAGGTGGATTTGGGCTTTCGAAACAAGAGGGATCATGATACTTTTGATAGTGGTAGCAGTGCGGGACCGACGAAGTGTCACCAGATTCAGCAGAGGACCTTCCAGCCCCAACTGCAGTTTCATGCACCTGTTCGAGCTCCAGTTCAGTAGGTGCAACAGCAGCCTCAGAGGCAGGTTCAGCGGGTTCCTCAATGCACCTATTACAAGAGGACTGGGCATACTTGGGAGGACTGCAGGAAGAGGCTCGGAGCATGTTTATACTATGGATCTACTGGGCATCAGGTGAAGGATTAGCTTCTAACACTTCATCGTCCTTGTCAGGATGCAACTCCAGATCAGAGAGGTGCAGTTAGGCCACTAGTGGCGCAGCAGCCGAGGTGCCCACCACTCCCTACTCAGCAACAATATTGTGCCCAACACTAGCAAAGGGTAGCACCTCAGTAGGGCTGAGCTTTTGCTATGACAGTCGAGGAGACCGAGGCTACTGGTGATGTGTTAGCAGGTTATGTTCTTCTCTATCCATTTCTAACTAGTAATCTGTTTGATTCCTTAATATCTTATAGTTGCAACAATAATTTATGTTAGAGTATAGTTAGTAATAAAACCCTTAGTAAAGACTAGAAGGTCATGACAGGTAGAGTATATAACCATGTATGTTTGATAACAAAAGAATGATTTTTGAAGCTTATGCATGAATGATTCTAGGAAAGGGCCTTCATAGACCATGAATAGATCGGGGTTGCAACTAGAGGGAGAATTATGATAAATATTTTATATATATTTATGAGGGACAAAACGAGATGGGTGAGCAATACCCTATCTTTGGAACCGTGAGGTATTCTTTTATTTCGTGTCTACATCTATTTCTAAATTTCGAGGACGGATTTTTTAAGGGTGGTAGGTTGTAGCACCCACTTCCCAAAATTTAAATAATAATAAATATTATACTAGAAAAATGTATACACTTTTCGGAATCAATACCAACCATAATGTAACAAGAGGTCATAAGGGTTCATAGAGGCTCATCCTAGGGTTTAAAACCATAATTAGTCTATTTGGAAATTTTGGGAATTTATTGCAATTATTAGACAATTAAATTCTAAATTTTATAGCTTCTAGGAGTTACTGTAGAAAACCTAGGGACCAAATTTGACCCAAGTATTTTTTTATGGTTCAATATCCTATTTTATATTTTCAAGAAGTCTTCCATAATTTTTTGGGCATTTTAATATTTATTACGAGTTATTAAAATAAAAAATGATAAAAAACTATTTTCTGAAAATTAAAACAAAAAGATATACTGTCAGCAGAACCCTGGCCCGCACGTTAACCTCAGCAGCCGAAAAGCGGGCTCAGCTGTCAACGGCAGCCCAAACCGGGCGGTAATCTGCTAGGTCTACGGCTTCAACCAAGTCCAAGCCGGAGTCAGACTCAGAGCCGATATCGTCTCAGCTCGAGCCGTAAGCATCCCCGGTCGCCCGATCACGAGCAGGGAGCCGTGGGATGATTGACGTGTGGCATTACAGAGTCGCGGCTCTCCGTGGCTCATTATATATATATATATATACATATATATATATATATATATATATATATATATATATAGGTTTTTTGTCGAATTTTATTGAGAGAGGAGAGAGGTTAAAGGAGTTTGAGGGTTTCCAACTTCGCGAGGCCATATCTTCTAGCGCCGGACTCCAAATGCGTCACCGTTTCTTGCGTTAGAACCATCTCAAAATATATTTTCTGAATATAGTTTAATTAATTCTGAACCTATTATTTCTGTAAAATTCGTGGAGTGTCAGTTGTCCAAAATTTGACATATTTTGGTATATTCGAGATTCTAGGAGATCCCGAACTTGGAATCATGATCTGTTTGAAGTTTCAGAAAGCTGACAAGATAACCTATAACATATATTTTTCCTAGAATTGTATAGAGTATTTTAGCTTTTAGTTTAATTCTTTGAACCTAGAACTAATTTGGAAACCAACGAAACTACAACTTGTGCACCATATTGGCCATAAGTTTTTACCAACTTGAGATACGGTGCAACCGTCGATTCCAGCGTTCATGTAGTGCTGAAATCTACAGAATTTTACACACAAATCTAGACTTTGTGTCGATTGACTTTTGGTCAACAGAACGCCTCGATTTGCGTGCTATGGATCCCAAGTTGGTAAATTTTTGTTTCTTTGACAAAATTTAGGATTTAACTTAGAAATCAGAATAATGGAATTAAAATAGGATTTTAGACTAATTATTTTAGAATTAAATAAATTAAAATAAATTATCTTTTGACAAGGTAACTCATAATATATAGGCCAATTGGACTCTGACTTGGATTCTGATTCGTACCACCAGCCAAGGAAAACATGCGAGTATATTATTTGATAGTTTCCTTTACTTGATAATTACTATGATACTATATTTAGTGATGTTATACCTAATTTTTGACACGATGGTACACGGATTGGTATATATATTGGATCACAGTCATGAGATGTTACCTTCATATTTGGACATTGATTATTGTATTATATCGGATATTGTATTGTGATTCATTGTTGTGACATATCATGGTTGCATCCATCATACTAGTCGGGATGGGGAAGTGCTAGCTGGATATGTGATCAGAACCATTGACAAGTAGTGTAAAACATCGGCTACTAGCTAATCATACACTTCATGTATGATTGAGCTAGCTTTTTTCTTAGTGTAAATTATTGAATCTCCCAAGCCGATCGCATATCTAACTAGTATTTCAAACCACATAGTATAGTTATACTTCCTTCCTGTTCAGTTCATACCTGATGATTATTCTGCCTTGATCATGTTACTCACTGTTCATTACCTTCCCTGCCATGACTACAGTTTACTATTATATATTTCACATTACTGCCATTCCATGCTATCAATTTATTTTTTTCTCATTATGTATTACATTTACTATTAATGTTTTATAGTCTTTGTCAATTAATTGGAACTGTTATTGGGTTTTACTCGTTCCATCCCCACTAGGTAAATATTTTAGGTGACTACGATAAAGATATGATCCCTACTCATTATGGACCATATGTTGGTGATATAGTGAAGCCTGATCTTGCCCTTTAGGAGGATCAAGGATAGTTCACAGCACAGACACTGACTGCGGCTAAGTAGATTAGTTTAGTTCCTAGTTGATTTTACTTTATTCTATCGGGTTTGTTCCCAAGACCATCTGAGTTGTAGTGGATTATTTATTTAAATTATTTATTGAGACTATTAATTTAATTTTCTTGTCATGTCTTAGTTGTGGATGATATGTGAATCGTGTACATGTTATGGATTATTTTTATCATAGACAACATACTACCGCTGATGTTGTGGCGTAGGGTGGGCTTGGCCACATACTCATATTCCAAAAGTAGGAGCGGGTTGTCACACCCCAATCTCTCGCAAGTTCGATCATCCCCTCTTAACGTGAGATCACCACTCCAACGCTCCCGTAGGGTAATCGTTCTCATCAGGACATGATATCGTACGAGCCTAGAGTTACGCTCGCACAAGGCAATGACGTCAAACGTCATGGTTATCATCAAAATGACCAAGTTGCATGCAAAGCCAAGTATTATTACAAACAAAATCATATCAGAGCATACGCAGCGAAGCTCTCAAAGGGTCCAAATAAAGATGCCACGAAGGCTTATAACAATATTTCTCTCCCTCTTGCCCACAAAGGTACTTAACGTTCCATACATTATGTCCCATATATCCAAGTTGAGCCACTATACCTGCGTACCTAAAAGCAGGTTACACATGTAAGCATTGAAATCATATAAACACACTAGCATGCAATCTCATATTCGTACAAGTTACTAAGCCTGCAATAGGCTATATGAATCGCCAAGATAAAGAACGAAACCTATCGAACCATGCCACAATCTGAATCTCGCTTATCAATAATTCGTACACTCTTGCCCGAGGCAAGGTTGCGCTCGCCTGCCTACACAAATGAACAATAACAAACACACTCCTATCTATATAAAGGTCACTGGCCGAGCCATAATGGACATATATAACAAATGCAGGTATCCTTCTAGTATATTTGGTTGCAATGCCTCAACTGTAGTTCCCGCAAATGTATCGTGCCAAAACACAAGTTCAAGTAAGCAATGTGCCATCCATTTGAAGGTTACAATACCTCAGCTGTATGTCTCGCTATACCATGCTTCAAAAGTACTTCAATTATTCCTCCTAGACCGAACGGTCCCGTTGCCCCAGTGCCTATCCCCTTTGAGGAATGCCAAACCCTCTACGCGCAGGTTGTTCATGACCATGCAATTCTTCGATAAATATAGGTATGACGAGGAACACACCTTCTCGCCTCACTATACTATACTCGCCCCGTTCCATCAAATTTCGCAAGTCGTTCTCAAATTATAGCCCAAGGCACCATTCTCAATTTATCTCTACTAGGCACCATGTTGCTTCTCGATACGGTGCTCCGATTGGTTCAACAACCTTTTTTGATATATCTGTGGCACAATGCCCTCTCCGATGCAGTTGCCCGGTTTCGAACCAGAACTGCATGCTTCACTTGACGAAGCGTCCGAACTTGATACTCGTGTGCAATGTACGCTCCCTCGATGAAGTATTCTCACTGGTCCTAATCGTAAAGCTCAACTCAAGCCATAAATCATATACATCCAAA
This sequence comes from Iris macrosiphon, assembly GCA_036927795.1. Lineage (NCBI taxonomy): Eukaryota > Viridiplantae > Streptophyta > Magnoliopsida > Asparagales > Iridaceae > Iris > Iris macrosiphon. The sequence goes on from JAYESA010000017.1 coordinate 19,573,256, forward strand.
CGACGCACACTCTATGCATGCCATAGGACAGTGTTTCCCATGTTCTAGTCCATGTGTCCAAGATATTATATGTGTTCCAATTGTTAGGCATGAAGGAGTAGAGGAGAAGGGACAGAGCCCCCTATCCAAGTCTAAATCTGTTCGATACTCTGCCTTACCGATACGGCCAATTTCTTGAATCTATGGTCTGATACAAAGTACGATCTACTCAATTGATAAGACCGTGCGAGCAGGTCGTGCTCTCCAAATCATCTAATCCGATCGGACTAAGAAAGACAATATTATCGCTCCAATCCCGCTATTTATGCACTGCTCTGAATGAACACACTGATTACATTGTTCGACGCCCATGCCACAGCCCATTTTGAGATACTACTCTGATCCCACTGAACTCTGCACGCTATCTGCACATGAAACCAACTCAAATCAATATTATTGGCACATTGATTTTGATTAAGTCATACTTAACTAATATGTTTGTTGTTTTAGTCCCCTCTTAAATTACAGAAACAAAAATGGACTCCTTAGGCTCAGAACAATCCTTATGAACATTTCTCAAATTCTCGAATCAGACGCGCAACAAAATTTGCCAATAACTTGCAAAATGAGGGCTAAAGTTCAAGACCAGCCTGCTCAAGTCTCTCCATCATATAGTCTAAAAATTGTCTAAGAAAATATGTGAAACACTCATGATGGTTGACAAATTTTGAAATCTAGGTTAGAAAACTGTTATAACAATCTTCAGTACAAAATCGGTATACTGACAGTACACTCGTTCGTACCACCGACATACAAGTTTATATAAATCTGTGCTCTTTGTTTATCACACCGAAATACCGACGGTATACTGGTTCGTACCGTCGGTATACCGTTCTTAGTCAGACTTGGAACCATGAAACTTACTGTGATAAAAAATCGAAATACCGACGGTATACCGATTTATTGGAATGAAAAAAGCTTGTGTTTTTGCTATCTCTTAAGCGGCATACCGATGGCACACTGGTTCGTACCGCCGTATACTGATGTTTTATATTTTTTTTCTCTCTGTCGTTAGACCGGCATACCGACGACACACTGGTTCGTACCGCCGGTATACCGATGTTTTATATTTTTGTGCTCTCTGTCGTTGGACCGGCATACCGACGGTACACTATATCGTACCGATGGTATACCGGTTATAAAATCTTTTGAATTCTTCCAAACTCCAACGGTTAGATTTGATGCATTTATTGCACCCAATGGATGGATTTATAGCCGTTACTACAGTATACCGACGGTATACCGTTGGCTGACAATTCTGTGCATTAAATGGCTTTTGCCTTTTAGTTTTGTATTTAAGGACATTGAATCTCTTCATTCAACTAATCCTTTTGAGCTTTAATTTTTCTCAACCACCAAAAGCCTTTGCTCTTTAACTCTACCAACCTTTTAATTTGCCATCTACCAAAAAGTGTTAGACTTATCCAAGAGTTGTAACTTTTATCTTCACTTGTTCTAGAAGATCAAAACCCCCTTCTTGTGTGAAAGAATTTCGCGAGCCTTCGGATTAAAACTCGTGTGTAAGAAGTTGTCGAGCCTTCGGATCAAAGCTCGTGATGTACTATTTGGTTAAATAGTAGATTCAAGCCAGACAGGAGTTTCCAGGACTAGAGTGCCTTCGAGGAAGGATTCCAGGATACATCGCGTGTTTGATTTCTCGCTTCCTTATTTTTTATTATGCATTATTACTGCTAATTGTGCTTATAGTTTTATTACCCTACCCCCCCCCTCTATGGTTCCTTCAATTGGTATCAAAGCCTATACTCTAGTATCAGGACTAACCTTAGTGATCAAATGGCAACAAACTCTAGCTCGAGCTTAAACAGCATTGCGGGGCACTCAACAAATATACCTCCTTTATTCAATGGAACCAACTACTCCTATTGAAAAATCCATATGAGTATCTATCTAAGATCCATAGACTATGACCTTTGGGAGTGTGTCATGAAGGGTCTTCCAATACCTCAAGTAGTTGCTGAAGACATTGTTTCAAAAAGACTCGTAGCAAGACTTACTGAAAGTGACAATAAGGTGTCTTGCAGAGATACTAAGGCTATAAACTATTTTTACTATGCTCTTGATAGCAATGAGTTCAATAGTCTCTAATTGCAAAACTGCACACGAAATATAAAAACTTCTTGAAGTCACACACGAAGGCACTTCTTAAGTTAATGAGTCAAAAATTAGTAGACTCGCACAAGAGTAAAAATTAATGAATCTATTACTAGTATATTTTCTAGATTTTTTGAGATTGTTAGCCCTTTCACTTCTCTTGGAAAGGAATATCCCATTTGTGAAAAGATTCGAAAAATACTTCAGACACTCACCAAGAACTGGAACCCCAAAGTCACAACAATCATCGAAGGGAATGATCTTACAATCATGAACATGAAAACGCTTACAGGAAAGCTAATGACGCATGAGCTAGAGATGAAGGATCAAGAGGATGCACCCACACAAGAAAATACAAAAGAGAAAGCTCTCGCTCTAAAAGTCAATCAATGCAGGCACTCCTCAAAGATAGAAACTGATGACGACGACACTGATGATGAAGAAATCGCTCTCACTTCTAGCCAATTTAAAAAGTTTATAAGATTCAACAAAGCAGCTCGTCAAAGAAGAGAAAATGATAAAGATCCAACATGCTACCATTGCAGAAAACCTAGACATATCAAGAAGGAGTGTCCTCTAATGAAGAAAGACTCCAACAGACATGAGAAAGCCAACAAAGGTAGCACATCTTCGAGAAGGTATGCTAACACAAGCATTTCGTGTGAAAGTGAGGCTAGTGACTCAGATCATGACAAAGACTCTTGGAACACTGTAAATCTATGTCTTATGGCACTAGATTCAAATGAGGTACAAAACAACTTCTCTATAAGCAATCTTACTTATAATGAATTAGAAGAGGCTATTTATGAACTTCATGATGATTACAAGGTTTTGAAAAATAAATTTAAGAAAACTGTGAAAGAGAATAAATATTTTAAAAAAGGAAATAGAGAGACTCATAAAGGTGATAAGTGATATCAAAGGGAAGACCCGTTTTTGTGAAATAGACCAAATCGAGTCTCTTAAATTAGAACTACATGAAGCTCGAGAAGATCTACAAGAGAAGAGTTTTGAGTATCAAACTCTCCAAGAAGGATATGATATTGCAAGAAATAGAACTACCATTGCCTCCCAAAGAGAAATTGCAATCACCACTAAGTATAATGATCTTCTCACTAAATACAAGAGAGAAAAGAAAAACATTTTTAGCTCACATCACCACTCACATAGTACACATGATCAAAGAAACACACATATGAGACACAATATGCATGGTCATTATCTTATACCACATAGATTTCATGATCACAACCTATAACCACAAAGGAGGACCCATATGAAGAAGTCACATAACATTGCATCACATCATGCTTTTTGCTATAGATATCATGCCAAAGATTATGCTCAAAACACATACTCTTCTTTATCTTATACTACATGTCACTATTGCGATATGATTGGACACACCTCTTATAAATGTCAAGTTAGGACGCATGTCAATATGGGAAAAGTTAAATTGGTTCCTAAGACTAGCATTCAAGGACCCACGAGATCTTGGGTACCAAAGTCTTCATCTTCAACTTGTGTTGTAGGTGGACCTACCATCACATGCTAGAAGCAAGTGGATTCTTGATAGCGGTTGATCACGTCACATGATCAGGGACGCCACTTTATTTACAACGCTATCGATAAAAAATGAAGGATATGTCTCTTTCTAAAATAACTTAAAAGGGAACATCATTGATAATGGTAACATTGGTACCCCTCTCTATCCTTGTATTAACAATGTTGCTCTTGTTACTAATCTAAAGCATAACCTTCTCAGCATTAGCAATCTCACTAACAGTGGCTATGTAGTACAGTTCAGTAAACACAAATGCCTTATTTCTGATGATACAAAAGGCACCTTAGTATATGAAGGCACTAGAGAAAACAAAATCTATGTATTTTATCTTGTTAAAGGTACTAACAATGACATGTGCTTAGTTGCTAAGAATGGTGATAGATGGCTTTGGCATAGGAGACTTGGACATGCCAATATGGACAATATTTCTCGTCTTACCACCAAGAAATTTGTAAGAGGACTTTCCGACATTCCCTTCAAGAAAAATATGATTTGTGAAGAATGCGAAAAGAGTAATTTGACAAAATCTTTCTTCAAGTCAATAAACTATGTAAGTACTACTAACCTCTTTAACTCATTTACATGGATCTTTTTGGTCCTAGTAGAGTCGCTAGTCTTGGTGGAAAACTTTATGCCTTTGTTTTAGTTGATGATTTTTTTAGATTTACTTAGGTATTTTTTTTTTGCAAACAAAATTGATGCTTTTCATGAATTTGTTAATTTTGCAAACGTGTTCAAAATGAGAAAGGCATTATGATCAACAAGATTCATAATGATCATGGAGGAGAATTTGACAATGTTGATTTTAAAAGTTTTTATAGTAAAAATAGTTTTGGTCATGATTTTGCGTGTCCTCATACTCCACAACAAAATGGTGTTGTGGAAAGAAAGAATAGAACTCTTGGTGATATGGCAAGAGTCATGTTAAACCAATATCAGCTACCTTAATATTTTTGGGCGGAAGCCGTTAATACGGCATGTTATGTTATAAATAGGGTGTTGATTAAACATATTTCTAACAAAACTCCCTGTGAGCTTTGGTTTAACAAAATTCCCTCTGTTGATTATTTCAAAGTTTTTGGTTGCACTTGTTTTATCTTGAACACCAAGGATGATCTAGGCAAATTCAATGTGTTTTTGCTATCTCTTACGCGGCTTATATTTTTGTGCTCTTTGTCGTTGGACCGGCATATATCGTACCAACGATATACCGGTTACAAAATCTTTTGAATTCTTCCAAACTCCAACGGTCGGATTTGATGCATTTATTGCACCCAACGGATGGATTTATAGTCGTTACTATAGAGTGAACGATATATCGACGGTATACTACAGTATACTGTTGGCTGACAGTTTTGTGCATTAAATGCCTTTTGTCTTTTGGTTTTGTATTTAAGGACATTGAATCACTTCATTCAACTAATCCTTTTAAGCTTTAATTTTTCTCAACCACCAAAAACTTTTGCTTTTTAACTCTACCAAGCTTTTAATTTGCCATCTACCAAAAAGTGTTAAGAGTTATCCAAGAGTTGTAAATTTGATCTTCACTTGTTCTAGAAGATCAAAACCCCCTTCTTGTGTAAAAGAAATTCGCGAGCCTTCGGATCAAAACTCGTGTGTAAAAAGTTGTCGAGTCTTCGGATCAAAGCTCGTGATATACTATTTGGTTAAATAGTGGACTCAAGCCGGACAGGAGTTTTTGGAACTGGAGTGCCTTCGATGAAGGATACTAGGATACATCGCGTGTTTGATTTCTCGCTTCCTTCTTTTTATTATGCATTATTACTGCTAATTGTGCGTATAGTTTTATTACCCTATCCCCCCCTCTAGGGTTCCTTCAAATACTTGCTCCCAAATCTAACTCATTGAAATGTAACCAAATATTTATCTCGTTTCAATCCGAATCAGCATAATGCACTGTGCTAATGCGGGACATTACACTGGTCGTGAAAGAACTATATCTTTTTAGCACACAAAACAGACTATTTCTCAAAATTGCAGTACAGCTACGACTACTATAATATAAGCAGTTCTAGTTGGTTTTCCTTTTCCAGCTGGAACTTATGTGCGACACTTGTACAAACCACATCTTTTTTAATCTTCATCTTTAGGACATCTACCCTATTCTCTAAATCTTTAGAAAACCATGCATTATTCACATTCTTTTGAAGTAGGCTAAAAGAATCACCCAAAACAATGAAGAAGGGAGAATTTGAAATTTTTTTTTTAAAGGAAGTGAAGTACCATCTAGGGCGAAAGATTGTGATAAGAAACTCCCAGAAGAATTATATTGGGCTTCAAATGATTTTTCATTCCCAACAAGATGTACCAACCTCGGGATGATTTACCACTCCTAATCCTATCTATGATGGTTCCGAAGGGCAGCTTAACCCGAGTCTCAATTAAGAACGGTGATGATCTACATTAAGAACTTGTATCATCGTAGGCGATGTTTATGGTTACCTCATTACCTACAAGTACTCACGTTGTCTTTGCAACATTTTGTTAACTTGGCTTTCCATTTTTACCTTTCCCTTTCATCTATCTCTTCCATGTGAAGTTGTTCCTTTTAATGTGGACCTTATTGCCATAGTTATAACACTCATAATGCTTATACCGAGCCTTGGACTTTCCCTCAATCTTGTCTCTACCTCGTGGACCCTAATATTTTCCCTCACTCTGCTATTTATAACTAACACCTCATATTATATTTATGAAGATGTGTCCTAATATTTCTTCCACATATCCTCTTTCAAATGCTCCATTCTTAGCGAACTCCAAAGTAACAATACCATCGAGAGTAGAAACGATCATGCATACTTGTATTGTCTTCCACGTGTCTAGTAGTATATCTTTTATTTCATTCAACCCATCAAACACCTAACGCTTGGACCTGGGGATTAGATACCACTATGTTGGAAACGAAGATGAAATAAAGTCACCCTCAACTGAAAATACTCCATGAGAGTAAAGATCAAACCAATTTACAAATGCATAATTTTATACAACCACAATACACATGCAAACAAAGAAGAATTTTACATAGAAATCCAAATTACTAGAAAACCACGGAACTATCAAAGTCCAACTAGTAAAATCCTCCACTAATGGAAGTAGAAGAATACACCACTTCTACCAAACTCCTCCTACAAATTTGAGAAAGCATCAACAATAACTACATAATGACAGAAAGAGAGTACAACAAAAATTCAATGAAAGTAGAGCACAAGAACACAAAAATGATTTAATGTAAATCTCCCGAATCAGCGGTGAACTCTCTAAAATATCCTTCTTCCTCTTCTTGAAAGTTGCACACTTTTTTCAATTGATTATTGAATAAAGAGGTTGATAAACCATATTAAGCATCGCTAAAATATCACCAAAAGGAATGTGATCCTAAGTATCAAAACTTGGTAAAATATGATCTAAACTTGTACAACTTGCATAAACCGATATATCTGTCTGGCCTACCGATATACTGCGTGTGAACAATTCTTGCATCGGGAGATGCTAGAAAACCTTCTATGCTGGTTTAGCCGAACCAGTATAGCAACGTTGTTGTATGTGCTGCACTTCCCATTCTAGCTCTAAAATTCGAGCTCCATCGATTCTTTGACTTCCCCAAGCTTCTTCAAATTGCAGATGACGCTTATCATACTCCTGGATATTCTCTATAAACGGTGGAAAGCAAACCCACGAAGACATATAAAATAAAACATAAGTAAGATAAAATATTCATAAAGTTAAAAATATGTTACCTAAACTAATTAATTCTAGCAGCGAACTTGAGATTAATATATTTTTGGTTGGATTCAATGAGTAAAGGAGATCACTTAAGGGCCTTCACGTAAGATTCTTTATTTGTGGATTTGGTAAGATCTTGTTGTATTTCTTCTTCTTGAGAATTATAAGTGATCAGTTCATTGGAAAAAGGGAAACAAGATATGTACAAGTATCAATGTTAGTATTAATAGTTCTTTGGAAAAAGGACTCTACCCTATGCTCGTGTGATCTATATTGGCTATAAAAATGATGGTTTTTCGTTCATGAATAATATTACATGTTGGAAACAATTAGAATAAAATATTAACTGCAAAATACATTGCATCTTTTATTTACATTCTGAGGATTTGGTTCTAATTAAGATCAGTTATATTAAAAAAAAATATTGTTAATTGTTCATGTAATATTCTTTCTTTTTTATTTTAGAACATATGAAATAGTCATCAATTGATAGTTGGCAGTCAGAAGATGAATCTTGTTTTATAATTTAAAAAACCTCACATGAATATTTGAAATCAGGTCCTTCGCTAGCATATCAATTAATAAGCAACAAAAGTTGTTTCTCTCTTGGAAAGTATCCCTATTGAAGTTATTCGCAATGGGTGAAGAATATAGTTGTTGATGTCACCCTAAATAATTATTCTCCAAATATAAAAATAAAAATCCTTTACAATGTCACACTAGGGCTGGATTTCCTTATAAATCAATAATTAATGTTCGGTAGGTATTTTCTTATGGGATCGTGATGTGACCCAAACCGATGTTGACCCATGAGGTACGATATTGGACTGGACCCATATGCCTTAAAAGTGAATTCCAATGTAAGGTCTGAATCAATTCCAATTATCTAGACCTCATGATCCCACTTCCTACCCGATGTGGGAGTAAGCTATCAACCCTAATATCACCACCACCTTTTCCAGAAATGAGATACAATCCATAATCTCCATCTTAGCTCATTTTCGTTGTCCGAGCAACCAAGCACACCCCGACTACCCACTACTAGAATAAGCGGGATTAGCGATATTTTTAGCGACATAAACGAAAAATGTCGCTAATATAATATAAATTAGCGACTCCATATAAAAACGTCGCTAGTCGTCGCTAATTAGCGACGTTTAGCGACTTTTTTTCAGTTTTTAAAAGATTAGTCGCCATAAGTTCAATTAAGGTCGCTAAACGTCGCTAATATATTTCATTTAGCAACGTTTAGCGACGTATTTATTATTAGACTTTTAGCGACGTCATTAGCGACGTTCGAACCTCGCTAATTAGCGACGTTGTTAATTGCATCGCTAAAAGTCTAAGCTAACGTCGCTAGTTAGCGACGTCATTACTAGAGTCGCTAAAATTTTCATTTAGGGCTGGTGTTCCCCTCATTTCCTTCGAACTCTCTCTCTCCCTCTCCCAAATTTCAATCCTCTCCCGGCGTTCCTCTTTCCTCCAGCTCCCTTACTCCTTCCGGCGACACCCCTCCGGCTCCCCTCCTCCCTCCGGCGTCCCCTCATCCTTCCTGGCGATCCCCTTCCGGCCGCGTCCTCCCCCCTCCGCCGTCAGCTCCTCCTTCCTTCGGCTCCCCTTCTCCCTCCGGAGTCCTTCCTCCGGCTCCCCTCCTCGGTGAGCTCCTCTCTCTGTCTCCTTTCTCTATCTCTCTCTCTTTCTCTCTAACACGACATGACATAACACGACACCATACGACATGACCTGACACACACTAACAGGTAGGACAATGATTAAGTAATGGTTGCAAATAAATCTGTAGAACAATTAAAATTGATAGGATGGCAGACTCAAAAGTTTGTTATCTTCTTCAGAAATAAGAAGAGGGCTAATATCCAGAAACTCATCATCATCAATACAGGACTCCGAAGCATAGGAATTGACAAAATAAATTTTTGTAGCATGCTTAATCTCTTTCTTATCTGAAATGAGTCTGCCATCCTCAGTTTGGAAATTGTGGATATAAAGCTTCCTCTTTTTGTTAGATAGGCATACATGGAAGTACTTAAAGATACGTTCCCCTTGCAAATTCTACTTAAGTATGGCTTTTTGTTTCCAAAATGCCTCATCAACGAGGATTTTTTGTTTCAGATTAGCTTTAGCTTCACAAAGAGACGCCCTAGTCTAAAGGAAATTATCTATTTTATAGTTGATTTCAGTTGCTAAGACCCGATCCTCTACACGGTTCAACTCTTAGAAAATATCCCCATAGACAACCCTGCTCCATAACGATAAGGCTCGCCGAGTCACAGCAAGGCATAGTCCTAATTGAATAAGCCCGTTCAAATGAGAGATAGAACCCCACACTGCCGTGACTACCGTCCAAAAATTGTCATGCTGAGGCCAGAATGACAAAAACCAAAATTGCTATGTTAGATAGGTTTTACTATAAACATGTTTAGATGGCTAAGAATTCATATGATACATGATAGAATTACACATGATTCGAAGTTACAAGCAGTTTCAGTGGCGGTTGAAATAAGGCTAAGCAGTTTATGACGGTTTGGACATATAAGCTGAAAAATGAAAGAAAATTCTTTGAGATGGTTTGGACATAATGGACAATGGATACAACAATTAAAATTGATAGGATGGTAACTGATTCTACTATAATATGCATTAGAGATGAACAAACCTTGAATGAAGCAATAAGGATTAGCGACTTTTAACATGATCAGTAAGATGGTCCCTGTGAAGGTGAAGTGAAAAATGATTCATGTAGCACTTAAAGGACCTAGGAGATGGGCTTTATTTATTGTCAGCCACTAGATAGGATGCTTGTTCTAACAACATCCCTGATGGGCAAACACATGAGAATGGCCTCAATGACATTTTTGGGAGACTGCTTATTCTATCTACACCTGAATCAGAACTCATCCTCTGAATTTCAAAGAGAACCCAAATGTTGCTTACGTGCTATGAAGACTTAATTGACCATTGGTCAATCGGACATCTTTGCCATAAAAGAGGAGATACCCATATTCTTTTTAAGTATAAATTTAACTGCCCGCTATTGTGCTTCATTTTCCCTTTGTGACCAATTCATTTTACGATGAGATTGTTTTGTGCTTGAACGACAGGTTGCTCATCTGGCCATTTTGGCTATTAGAACTTCTCTTCTTTTCCCCGTACTATACTGTTTTAAAAGAGCAGACATGTTGAATTAGATAATATAAATAGTTAATTCAATGAAAAAAATACACAAAATCCCGTGAAAATTGTATATAAGAGAAGGCAACTAAAGAGTTGAAACAGAATGTTGCCTATGACAACCATAAAGGCTAATTTAGTTCTCTCAATGATTATATTTTCTTCTCATTGTTGGTTGAAAGGCATTAAGAGACATTCATAGAAGACAAGTGGAATTATTTTCTTGCTTCTCTTCCCCAACCTATCCTTTTGGCATTTAAATTGGCTTCAAAGCAAGGCTTGCAGGTTCAGGAACAGTTTGTTATAGTTAATCATATATCACACTACAATAATGAAGTGAAAGCTATTTTTTTAATAGTTTTGACATTCCATGAATCTTGACCTGTCTAATAGTTTGACTTCAAATATAGATTACCTATCCAACTAATTGTCAGCTTCTTCTTTAGAGAATCACACTGTCTGTAATAATTTATACGATACATACTGTCATTTTTGCAGAAGTATCTAAAAATGGATATGAATTACTATCTACGTCATCGTTCGTGGATGTACAACCATCATCCTGATGACATGTGCGGTGTGCAGGATGAATTTATTAAGGGTGTACAGCAGTTCCTGCAGTTCGTCAAGATATTCCCTCGGTACATGGACGGTACCAAAATTAAGTGTCCGTGTGTGAGATGTCGTAATAGAAAATATCATCCAGAAGTGGAAGTTACATATCATTTGTACTCGAAGGACTTCACGCCGAATTACTATCAGTGGACCGCGCACGGAGAACTTGTATCTGTAGCATCGGAGTCGGAGCCCTATGTAAAGCCGTATATGGATGTCCACGACCACGATGCTTATGACGACGGGTAGGTGAACATGGTTTATGATGCGGCGGGCCCTAGTTTCAATCCGGACAATTATGATGCGGCGGAACCTAGTTTCAATCCGGACAATTATGATGCAGCTGAGGAGGCACCGAATGCCGATGCTGCAAAGTTTATGGAGTTGCTGGAGAATGCAAGGACTCCACTATATCCTGGTTGTGAGGATCATTCACCGTTGGAGGTGGTTACAAGATTATTGAGCATCAAGTCCGATTTTAACATGTCGCAAGAATGCTATAATCGACTGATCGATTTGATTATAGAGATCTTGCCCGAGGGTGCAAAATTGCCTAAAGACTTCTATCTATCTAAGTGGATGGTGAGATCGCTTTGGATGGGATACGAGAAAATTGATGTATGTCGCAACGGGTGCATGTTGTACTACAAAGACGACAAGGATGAAAATGCGTATGGATTCTGTGGTGCTGATCGCTACAAGGCAACTGTTAGAGGAAAGTTTGTCGATGCAAGGAAGCCTACCGATTCGATGCACTACTTGCCTTTGACGCCGCGGTTGCAGCGGTTGTTTATGGTTAAGGAGACTGCAGAAAATATGAGTTGGCACAGGCAAAAATAGATCGAAGGAGTATTGGATCATCTATCCGATGGAGAAGCATGGAAGCACTTTGATCGAGAGTATCCACATTTTGCCGAAGATTCGCGTAATATCATATTGGGGCTCTCCTTTGACTGTTTTACCCCATTCAGACTTTCGGACTCCCAGTATTCGTGTTGGCCTGTGATCGTCACTCCATATAATCTACCGCCTTGGATGTGCATAAAGACTCCGTATATGTTCCTAACCATTATTATCCCGGGTCCGAATAATCCGAAGAGGAACATCGATGTGTATTTACAGCCTTTGATAGATGAGTTGAATCAGCTGTGGGAAGTAGGTGCCAACACGTACGATGTTTCTAGAAAGCAGAATTTTCAGATAAGGGCAACACTTATGTGGACCATCAACGACTTTCTGGCCTATAGAATATTATCGGGATGGAGCACCCATGGTCGTCTCTCATGTCCGTATTGCATGGACCGTACTAAGGCTTTCTGTTTGAAACACGGAGGTAAACCGTGCTTCTTTGATTGTCATCGACAATTTTTGCCGAAGGATCATCCGTATCGGAGGAGCCGGAATTCTTTTCGTGCAGGAGTTGTGGAGAAGGCCAATCCACCGCCAAGGTGGCCCGGATACACGATATGAAAAGAGGTAAAAGATTTACCAAGTGCTATCGAAGAGCCTGTTAAGGGGTACAAGTGTGACAGATTTGGTCGCACCCCTAACTGGACAAAGAGGAGTATATTCTGGGATCTGCCATATTGGAGCACCAATCTGATCAGACATAACCTTGATGTCATGCATATCGAGAAGAATATGTTTGATAACATAATTAATACTGTAATAGAGGTAAAGGAGAAGAAGAAAGATAATCCGAAGGCCAGGTTGGACTTAGAAGAAATATGTAGACGTCCTGTATTGCATTTGATAGAGGAGGGGAATAGAAAGTTAAAGCAACCTAAGTCAGTTTTCTCACTGGAGAAAGAGGATAAAGGGAGACTTTGTAGGTGGATTCAGGGTCTAAAGTTTCCAGACGGGTACGTGTCAAACTTGAGAAGATGCGTCGAACTCAAGGAGAACAAACTGGCGGGTATGAAGAGCCACGATTGTCACGTATTCATGGAGAGGTTAATTCCGATTGCATTTCGGGAATTCTTATCGCAGATCGTTTGGGATCTATTGACAGAGCTAAGCATATTCTTCAGAGATCTTTGTTGTACTAAGTTGCTCGTCGTCTAGAAAAGCAAGAGAAGGACATTGCGGTAACACTATGTAAGCTCGAGAAGGTGTTTCCTCCTGGATTCTTCGACTCTATGGAGCATTTGCCAATTCATCTTTCCTATGAGGCACATGTTGGTGGTCCTGTCGGTTATCGGTGGATGTACCCCTTCGAGCGGCATCTGAATCACCTAAAGAGAAAGGTGAAAAACAAGGCACGGGTTGAGGGCTCTATTTGTGAAGCTTATGTTCTCGAGGAGATTATAAATTTTTGCTCGACGTATTTCAAACCGCATATTGCTACTAATAGAACGAAAGCTCCGAGAAACGACGACGCATATCAGGAATCTAATGATGCAATACTCAAAGTATTCAATACGTCCGAAAAGCCTTCGGGAAAAATGAAGAAGAGATATTTGAATGACGACGAGCTAAGGGCTGCTCAATTGTATATATTACTCAATTGCGACGAGGATAAAGTGGAGAAGCTAGAGGGGTAAGTAATTAATACGTCCACGTTTACATCATCTCAATGTAATAGTATAAGATACTATTATGCTACTAATCAGCAGTTGCTTCATTTTTTTCAGCACATATAATGATGAGTTGTGGTCGGTTAGACCCTACATAACAGACGAAGAAGTAGAACAAGAAATAAAATGCCATTTTCCTTCTTGGTTGAGCGCATATGTAAGATGCTTGGTAAGTACTTTTTATTTCTGCACTTGCAAAACAAATAACTTACTATCGCTACTTTGGTATTTAGGTCGATTGTCTAATAACACCCGAGACTGAATCTATTAGAACTCTAGCCAAGGGACCAATTACTGCCGTTAAAATATGGCCAAGTTTCTGTGTGAATGGGTTCAGGTTCAAGTCAACAAATATTCCTATCAGAGACAACTTTCTGGATCTTGATTCCACGAAAAATAGTTGTTTGTGTATCAAATCTTCGAACTACAAAGACGTCAATCCAGGCAATGATTTCTTTGGCATCTTACGAGAGATTGTGGAGTTGACATATAATTATGGCACAGAACCTGCTAATATCGTGCTATTCAAGTGTGAATGGTTCGATCCGATTCAAGATCAAGGTTGGAAAATTGACAAGCATGGCCTTGTGGATATAAACTACAAGCGTAGATATCAAGGCTATGAACCATTTGTCCTATCAAGTCAGGCTCAGCTCGTGTACTTCACAACTTATCCTAGACGGGGGACAGCGAGGTCAGATTGGTGGGCAGTATGCAAGACTAAAGCTAGAAATACCTTTGACATTGACGAAATAGCTTATCAAGAGGACGATCTACCTCTTGTAACAAATATTGTAGATGTGGACTCAACGGAAGTTACTCATTACACGAGTAATAATGTAGAAGATGTAGAATTATCCGAAGAGGAAGACAAAGTAGATGAAAGTGAAGACGAGGAGGAGGAAGAGGAAGAGGAGGACGAGGAAGGCGAACAAGATGAATTTTCTGAAGATGATTGAAAATAATATATATTGTCTGTAGAATGTAACTATATTTTGACTGTAGAATGTACTATTTTAATGAATATATGTATTATATTTTGACTGTAGAATGCTTTAAGATATGCATCACATTTCGACTGTAGAATGTACTATATATTTATGTTTTTCTATATTCATCATATGTTGTTATCAGATATGACAGGACGACGCGGAGGATTCGGCAGGTCCCGAGGTAGACAGGGTGCTCCTCCGGTACTGCCTACTGTTGGTTCCGGATCATCGTCGCCCAGTACTCCAGTATATCGATCACTCACATCTTCGACTGTTGGGACGAGTAGTTCCAGGCGTGATAGTACACCCTCGTCCAGCGTTCCTCCTGCTGACGTAACCATGGGGACAGATGAGCATGTCGAAGAGGTCGTGCCCACGTTGTCCCAGCATCAGCAAGATCCTCCATGCGCACCTCCGGAGGAGACGAGGACAGAGATTGGGCCGACGGTACAAAGTAAGTCAATTAGATGGTTTAGTATAATATATATCGTGTATTTCTTTATTCATCTAATATTGACTTTTTTGATCAAAATAATTATCTCTGTATAGATATCGTCCATCGTCGGTTCAGAGACACCTGGGCCAATTTCTGAGGAACAACTACGGTGGCCCTTGAATCAACTACTCTGAGGCTCCGGAGGAGAGGAAGGCATTCTGGTTTGCGCACTTCCAGGTAAAAGTATATTAAATAAATCCTCTAATTTATGCATATTATATAACTTATCCGTGATGCTCACTTACTAAATTATTTATTGTAGCAAACGTATTTCTATCCTCCGCACCGGGCTGAGTTGATCGAGTGGCTCTTTCCTATAGTTGCCGCCAAGCTTATCCGAGATGCTCTGGATGACCAGAAGGCTCGTGATCGTGCTAGAAAACCGATCCAAGGTTGGATCACGCCTGAGCAGTGAACTGCGATGAGGGCTAGATTCGACGATCCGAGCTACAAGGAAAGGTCTGAGAAGGCCAAGGCGGCTAGGCGGAATGCTGCCAAGTGGTGTGGTGGCTCGATTCTGATGACGAAACATTTCCGTCGTTTGGTATAATTTTTCTTTTAAAATATATTATTTTAATATAAGTACCATAAAATGGTACTTGGAAAAAATGTTTAAGTTTAGTACTAAATAATATATTTTTAACAGGTACAGAGGGGTGAGGATGCAAACATGGTGACCGTCTTCTTGGCCACCCATCGCAAGGATGGAAATCTCATTGATGAGAGGGCCTTGCAGACCTATGTAAGTATTACTTTACTTTGTGTTAATTTTAATATAACTTAGGCAATTATCGAGTTTTCAAACCTTTCTAGGCCGAGTATCTTAGGCTGCGTGAGCGGGCGACTGCTAGTGCACCTACACCTGGAGAGGCTGGTACTTCCTCGCAGCCCGCTCCAGCTCCGTCGACAGACGACCTGTGGGTAATCGCAGCTGGTGGTCTCCAGAGGGGTACGTACTACGGTACGGGATCCTATGACGCCCTGGTTGCGACGCAGTCATCTAGGGTCTCCCCGACAACTGCGTATTCCACACAGCCCTCGCAGTCGCAGCCCTCGCAGTCGTCGGCCAGAGTCCAAGAGGTCGTCCAGGAGGCCGTTGACCGTCAGATTGCGTCTCTCTGTGACGAGTTACTGCGAAGGATGGAGGAGTAGTCCCGGTCCCAACCGTAGGCGGACGATCCGACGCTCATCGCACGATTCGATATGCTCGACCGCAGCATGACGGAGCTCCAGGATTTGATAAATGATATTAGAGCCTAGACAGACCGCAACATCATGGAGCTGCATGTATCACAGCTATCGATGGGCGAGAGGTTGACGATGATGCAGGATTCAATGGTTCATAGCAGTACGAGGCTGTTATCTACCATGGATTCTTACAACCAGCGACTCGCAGACTTGGAGGGGGTACGGCCTCCTAGTGCGCCTACATCGACACAGACTCTACCGACGTCACTGCCTTCTCCATCGACATCGGTGTCGATTCCACGGGATGAGTATGAGCTGTTCTTATCCTTTAGGCGCGCCGGTAGTCAGCCTCCTGCAGATCCGCAGTAGTATAGCTAGTTGCTAGATATTTATATATTTTTTATTATTTAGGATGTGATTGTATGGATATATATTTGCCATATTCTTTACGATGAGATTTGTTGGATGCTTTCTTTTCTTTAAATTTTATTATATTATTCATATTAAATATGTTATTTTATCGATGTTGAGTGTTCAACCCAAGGGGGTTGGCAAACCTAGAAATTCAATTCAGTATTCTTTTTTTTATTTTTTCTGTAAAATTAGCGAAATTTTTAGCGACGTTTAGCGACATTAATATACGTCGCTAACTACGTCGCTAATTAGCGATGTTGCTACACGTCGCTAATGGGATCGCTAAAGATGTCACTAAAATCGTCGTTGTACGTCGCAAATTGCTGACATGGCAGTATTGCCAGGTCATTAAAGACGTCGCTGTAACGTCGCTATATAAGTCGCTAATTAGCGACGTTTAGCAACGTTAATAAACGTCGCTAATTAGTGACGCTGAGTCGCTAAACGTTGTTTGATAATAAACGGAAGAAATAAAACTAGGTTTATACAAAACCCTTTCTTAAGTTTACAAACAAGAAGTACTATTAATCCTATACGAAGATGTTAAATACAAATTTTAATCTGGGTAAATATTGCTATAGGAGTCTGATCTGCAGTCGATCACTTTGTCCCTTGGACCACACGATGATGAAGAAGTGCTGTAGAAGAAGGAGATGCGTCAAAGATTGCAAAAGGGAGTGGATGCTTGATGCCAAAATCGTCGATCACTACTCTCTATCTGAGCTCTTGACTTTTCGACTCTTCGACCTCTCTTCTCTAAAAATTTTTGACCTTTCGACCCTGGACCTCTGTCAATAGAGGTCTCTATTTATAGGGTTTTAGTGACAGTAACCGTCCAGTCGGCGTAAAAGCTGGACAGTGGAGAGTATGGCATTTTTTTACGCGGCGGTTATAATAACTACTACCCACGTATAAATGATCTTCTGAATAAGCGTGTGACGCGTGTCCCATGATGAGAAAATGCGTATAACTGCTGCGAAGATCACGGCATGAGAGCCACGTAGGTAACTGCCCCTCGCGTAGAAAAGATTGGCGTAGAAGCCAATAACTGTCACCATGGCGTAGAAGCCAAATAGTTGTCAGGTTGGCGTAGAAGCCAAATAGGCGTAGAAGTCTTATAGGCGTAGAAGCCTGATGCTGTATGGATAGGTAGCTAGCGTAAAAGATAGCTGTTCCTCCTTCTTTGACTGAGGCCTTGAGCGTATTCTGGACAAAATAGCCTTATCACGCACAAATGCAAATACAGCCTGAGTTGGCGTATTTCAAGGAGATAGCATACAGCGTGCTCCTTATAGCTGAAAGTAGCCTGATGGCGTATTCCAAGGAGATAGCGTACAACGTGCTCCTTATAGCTGAAAGTAGCCCGGTGGCGTATTCCAAGGAGATAGCGTACATCGTGCTCCTATAGCTGAAAATAGCCTGATGGCGTAATGTGCAGAGGTGATGATGTAGACGTATTAGCCGTAATTATGGCTTGCCGTCTTTGGAAATATAATAAAATCTCATGCATTAAATGCAGAGATCTGCCACCATTCTGAGTATTAAATGCAGAGACGTGCCTCGAGCTTTGTACGAAGAGCAGCTTTTGACGTGGCAGTTCGTTTTGTCTTCTGCTGAGCATAAAAGCTCACATCTGCCTGTGTAAAACTAGGCAGCGTATTCTCTTGTATACATAAAAGCACTTTGTATCAGGAAACCGTCACTAAACGACGGTTTGGGTCTCTGTGCCGCACCATCATTACAACCATCGTCTGGATAGTCGTGCAGTACTTTTTGTCAAGAGTCAGGTTCACTGCATGATCTGACAGGTTCATTCGAGGAATACAAAGCGTTCCTCGTACACTTCCATGCTGCATTAAAAGTGGATGAGTTTTACGTTATAAAGGCGGTATAATGCCCTTTTTATGCTGAAGCAGCCTGGAAATACTACATTACGCGGATTGTCCTTGAGCTTATATTTTATGTTGTACTAGCGACAAAGCTCTGTTGTACGCCGATGGCTCTGAAGTTATATTTTACGCAGCCCAGCACTAAAATGCTACGTATAACTCTGCAGCATATTTTTCATGCTTCTACAAGATCCCCTTCAAAGTTTTCAAATTCCTCGTAATTTGAAACACTTTGAATGAAGCATGAAACGGTCATGTCTGACTCGTTCTTCGAGGCTGATTTCTCGGCTGATTTTTAGGGATTTGTTGGGATTCAGTGTGTTCTCTTTTGCCTATATAAAGGCTGAGGAGTTAACCTGTTCTTTCCACATTTCCTTTACCACACCGAGATGATTGTCGGAGTTCGTCGGGTCGACTTGAGGAAGAAGAAGACCATGTTCTTCCAGCATGTAAGAAGACAAAAAAAAAGGCGTCTTCGAGCAAATGTCCTCTGCAACGATGGATCATGGAAGGATATCATAGCTTTCTTTGCTCGGGATAATCAGTAACTTCATATGGCGATTCGTCCAGGAGAGAGGAAGGGTCGCATTAGACCACACAGCTTGCAAGCTGTATTTTCTCCCGTTGTTCGTGGACGAGAGCAGACAAACTAGCTTTGTCTTCCATTATTGAGTTGGGTCTAAAACCTCAACTCAATCTGTCATGGCGTATGGAGGATGGGCTCTGAAAAATTTTCACAAGCCTAGTTGTGTATCCTCCCGCCATTAATCATTTTCTTATTAATCGGTCGCGGAAACCGACTAACTGCTGAAGAAGATGGAAGAAAATCTCCACCAATACGAGAACCTGGCAGAACCGATTCTGGGGGTGATCTTATAATGAAGATGAGAAATCCTTTGTAGACGGGATTTCCCTCATATGTAATCATGAAGATGAAAAAAATCCTTTGTAGACTGGATTTCCCTCATATGTAATCATGATTTAATAAAATCGTCTTCTTTCGCGTATCTGATGATTTGCCATATATATTTTGCTGTGATAAAGTATGAATATGTGTAGCTTTAACACGTCTGAATAACTTTACGCCGACTCTGATAGAAAAAGTATTTGGTTCCGTCCTGGCTTTTAGGCATAACTGAAGATGCGCAGAAAGCTGCTTAGCATTTAAGTCGAATATTCGAACTGTCCTGCTATTAGGAATGAGGAACTGCGTAGAATTCTGAACTGTCACTTCTGATAAGAAGAATTTTTGTTCAGATCATCATCTTCAAGAATGATTTTCCGAAAATCCCTTGAAATAGGGCGAGAAATGGCTGTCAAAAACTGAGGCGCCATCTTGAACTGTAAAAAAAATATTTAGACTGGATTCTAGATGAACTTCCAATCGACCCAAGGAGAAGAGTCATTTTCAATGCTGAACTTTGTATGCTTCGGGTACTTGGGATATTTTGAGGCCAAGAAGGAGCATCTTCTGTGTGAACCCTTGCAATTGACTGCCTTGAGATTTGTTCAGATATACGCATATTCTGGCCTGCGTATTTTTAGATATACGAAAAGTCATAGATCTGTAATGTAGATGAGCATAAAATCATAAGTTTGTAGCCTCTCGAGCGTAAAAGCTGCTGAGCATAAGAGCATCCGGGTGTAGAAACTGTAGATTTGTAGCTTCTGAAAAGAAAACTTACAAGCGTGAAGTCGTAGATTTGTCGCCTCTGAGTGTATTAAGCTTCTGAGCGTGAAATCATAGATTTGTAGCCTCTGAGCGTGAAGTCGTAGGTTTGTAGTCTCTCGAGCGTAAAAGCTACCGAGCATAAAAGCATCCGGGCATAAAACCATAGACTTATAGCCTCTGAGCGTAAAACCGTAGATTTGTAGCTGCCGAGCGTAAAAAGTTCCTTGGCTTAAAACCACGAATCTGCTTTGCACGAAATTTTTTTGAATTCGCTGACTGTCCGCCTTCCCAGAGTAATAGGCTGACGTAGTCCCCAATCATAACCGAATATTAAATATCGGATTTGGTTAGGGATTCGAGGAGTCCATCTGAACTCTATATATATCCCAAGGCTTTCAGAGAGAAGACTCTTCACCTGTCTTCTGCAAAAGAAAACTTTCGTCTCTTTGAGTTCTCTCCTTCGTTTTCTCTCTGAGCATTCTGAGTTTTTAGCAATGGCACCAAAACTAATTTACTCCTCTAAGGGAAAGAAGGCTGCCTCCTCTTCTCGCTCCTCTGCCCAAGCAAGAGCGACTCCCGTCAGGCAGGGCGAACCTCGCTCTGAACGAAGTGTCCCACCGACGAGCTGTGCACCGGGCGTTATAGGTAAAGCTTTTGGGATGACAAGAATGAAGAAAACCCTTCGCACACGTTGTACGTGAACGCGCTAGGTCATTTTCTGTGCTGATAGCCTCTTTGAGGAAGATGATGCACAGAGATGTTTCATCTTTTACGCCCACATTTCTAATGTGTCAGCGTAAAAACTCCATATTTTTGCAGTCTGGCGTAAAAAGCTTTGACTGTCAAAAATTGGTGTATACTACAAACTTTGAGTGTTACGCTCTGGATGAAAATTCCGGCATAATAACTCAAACTTTGGCAATCTGGCGTAAAACACAGACTGTCAGATTTTTGTGTATACTACCAATCTTGAATTTTATGCCTTGGAATGAGATTCCAGCGTAAAAAATCAAGTTTTTACAGTCTTGGCGTAAAAGCACATACTGTTGCTTTTTGGCATAAGTTACAAGATTATGAGGTCTAGTATAGAAACTGACGTGTTTTTCTTGCACTTTGTAGTTAACTTGCATGCATCTCCGTTGGCTGAGGTAATGGATTCTGCTGCTGGGATGCTGCATTCCAATTATCTGGAGGATTTGTCCCAAGTGACATTTCCTATTTCTGGACCCCAATATCCTGAAGGAAGGGGAATCCTGATATCGTCTCAAGGAGAGCGAATGCTGTTGAGCATGATCAACGGAGAGCCCCTAGCGTATATAGACGGGGCATAATATATAAAACCGGCTTTTCTCTTCGGGGATATGATTGACAAACAATCCCAAACGAAGCCCAAGAAAGAAAACTGGATTTTTTCTGCCGGGGGCTTGGTCCTGTATCTGCCCAGGATGCTGAGAGATTATCCTATCTCGGCATTCTTCCATGCCATGCATCCCAGGAGGATGTCGTGGACCCTGACTCCCAATCTTTACAGCCAGCCGGGGAAGATATTTTACCAGAAAGGATCCGACCAAGGGTCATTTGTAAGCCACCCTTCCGGCTCGGTCATACCGTTCAGGGGATTGTATCCGGACAGTGTCCCGAGTGAAGACACTTCACTGCTCCAACCAGTCCAATTATCGACTTTTTGTAATGACTTCATGAGTCATGGAGGAGTATACCCCAAGGTTAATCCTCGGACCAATGGGTGGGTTACCCCTACAAATCTTCGATGGGCTCATTTAGCTGACTGGGCCCTGAAGCATTTTCAGACTAAGCTAGAGAGCATTGGTCTGTACGCGGCTGTGAGTGCCACCAGTATTGGGTTACCTCTCAATCCCAACCTGTTTCTGGCTTTGATGGAGCGATATATCTCACTCACCGGGACTTTCGCCACTCCACTGGGGGAGTTGGGATTGGCCCTTCACGAAATGGCAAATATTTTAAGACTGCCAATGGGGGATACTCCTTATGAATAGTATGTTCCCACAAACCAGGAGCTGGGGGATACAGACCCTCGGATAGTGGCAGTGTACCAGGAGCTGATGTGTCACTACCTTGCTTGCACCGCCTTCTATAATGAGCCCTCTGATTTGGCTCATACTAATAAATGGGCGTCCTACCTCTTCTTCCATCAGGCCAGGACTGCTAAGCCAGACAAAGTCGTGGATAGCAGGGATAGGCCTTTGAGCTTTCTGAGCGTGCTTAGTGCTCAGGTAGTCGATGATCTTATGGAAGACGCTGGAGCTTCAGATCAGATTCTCGACGAAGGGATAGGGAAATATCCTGCGGGCACTAAAGCCTACAGTTATTTGAGGCATTGTCGCATGCCTTTGTCCAAGGAAGCTCAACTGGCTGGCTTCATCTCCATATGGCTACGCCGACTGGTAGTACCCGGCATTGCATCTTCGGATCGCATCCACCGTAACACCTTATGGCCTGCAGTACGTTTGGTGTTCGGGGCAAGAGTGGGCTTGCTCCCTGCCATGGTATGCCGCATACAAGCTGGCCTGAGGGCCCTTACTGATGGGCTGCTTGCCGATGAAACTCGGCGTGACAGCTTTTCCAGGGTAGAATTACCATTCCTGTATTTGATGGGATGGTTAATTCTCCATAACCCAGAGTGATGTCTCCCGGCTCTGGCAGTAGTTCGGGGAGTAATTTCTTATTGAATTACAAGAATTCCACCTGGAACGTGACCACAGTTTTACACTGTCGGCGGGCACTAAATTTTGCTCACAGCTGAAAGCTCTTCTGCACCGTCCCTTCTGTATATCTCAATCAACAGGGGAGCAGGCTTCAGGACTCAGGTGAAGGGAAGACCATTCTTTCTCCTGAAGCTTTTAATTGGTTGGTCTACATTAGACCTTCCCATTTATTGTACAGAAGTGAAGACCAATGCTTCTTGGAGCCCTACCTGCCTAGTCGGTTCACCAGGCAGTTTGGGTATGACTAATTGCACGTGGGCAATGCCGTTACTAGCTTCAAGTCCAGGGGTGGACTTATTGATGGAGCGAAAGGATGGCGGTACTTCATAATGGGTTATACTGGAGCAGCTTTTACTGTACCCGCGAATTCACTCTCCATGGAGTTGCGCATCCTCCATTCGTATGCTTAGTTTTATGTGGCAACCAATACCTTCCATCACGATTTTGATATGCGTGGAAGTTTTAGGATGCCCTCTTCTAAGTCAGCGGGAAGAGACGAAGTCCCATCCGTTTTCTCTGACGAGGATGAAGATTATGTCAATCCAGATGAGCCTTTGTTGGCAGTACCGAGAGGCGAAATACCTCCGCCTGCAGGGCCTCTGGTTATCTCTTGTAAGCGAAGGGCTCCTGTTCTGAAGGAGGCTTCCCCTCGCAAGAAGAAGAAGTCGGTTGGTGGTCCTGACAGGACTTCCCACCCTGAGGTTCCTAGAAGTGAACCTGTTGTTTCCCCTGTTGGGGATGATCCTTTGATTAGATGTTCCTCGCCTTTTAGAGAGTGGGCCTCTACAGTTCCGGCTGGCATTGTCGGAGAATCTTTACTCAAGGCTGTTGTCACTGCTACCGCTTCAGGTAGTGGTACGAGATCGCCTTCGAGGCCGAGCAAAATAAGGATATCTTTATCCAGATCAGCAACGGGAGAAATCCCCGCCGCGTCTGTAAGTATACCCAGCGAGATTCCACCTGATGAACCTCGATTAGATCTGGGTGAAGACTCGGAAGAATACCTGCCAATGTCAGTTGGCACACCCCCTTCTCTAGGTATGATAGCTCGCTTAGCATCATTAAGAAATGATTTAGCTGTACTGGTCGCAGACGCGACATATATACCATCGGCCATGGGTAAATGTCGTCTTTATGCCTCTTTTAGAAAAAATTAATATCAGGTTGATATTAACTTTTTCTTGTCTTCTTTTCAAGGGAAGACACCTACGGGGAGGGCAGTGTTGACGTGCCTTTTGGCTCTGTTTCAGCTCCTGCCGATGACATGGAGGTGCCCGACTTTGAAGAGGAAACGTTTTCGGGTGCAGGCTCGCCTGAAACAGTTCCGATATCTCGAGAGGAGGATGAGCCTGTCGTTACGACAATGCCTCCTTTGAGTACTCCGGCCACTTAGTCCGTTGTTGGCGCTTCTTCTTTTGCCGCACCATCTGTAGAGGCAACGACTGTGGCAATCTCGTCTGCAGTCATTCCTGGAGGGGGATTCGCCGATATTGTAGCCACTCCCAGCGTCTATTCGGATCTAGCCATGCTGACTGAGTAGTATACTAGTATTTTCTACACCACGTTGAAAACACTGATATCAATGGTGCTGGAGAAGAATCTAGGCTTCGAGGCTCTGAGGAGGTCTTCCCAGTTTGTGATAGTGCCGATCAGAAACTTCAACGACGCTGGGAAAGCTGATAGACTGGAGCAGATAGTTAATGGTTTGGAACAACCCATTAACGATTATTTGCAGCTATCTCGAGGCAACATTGACGGTCTCGTTCAAGCTAGGTATGACTCCTTAACTGCAGAGCTTGCTGGGCAACTGGAATCTCTGAACAAATCCGTTCAGGAATAGTAGCAGAAGATGGATCAAGAGCGTACCGAATTGGAGTATGTCATTCCCCAGCTGACTCAGTGCGAAGCCGAATATAAGGAAGAGACAACGAGGGTCCACAAATTGAAAGATAAACTCGCTCAAGCAGAGGCGAAGGCTCTCTCTTTGTCGGCATCTCGAGATGTGCTGAAGAATCGAGTGGAGACCGCTCAACAGAACCTGACGCATGTGGGTGTCATCCACGCAGGTTTTGTACATGCTCGGTCCGAGCTATCTGCTTTGAATAATGAGGCGGCAAGGTTGGAGCGGGCTCGCGCCGACGTCTTGAACTCCAGGGATGAGAGAATGGTTACTCTGGCGCAGCAGATTCACGACTTAACTGCTCCCCCCAAATAATGTACTTTCTTGTTTCTCCTGTAATTTCTCGGAGATAATAAAGACACATTTTCTGACTTTGTGGGCCCATCATTTTGGAATGTGATAGGCTAGGGTGAAAGTGATATCAGAGGTATCATTAACATGACATTCTTTCGTTAAGGTTTTGTTGAATGTAAATCTATTCAGAGTTAACATGAACCTGAAAGAATATAATCCAACTAAATTTGTATACTAAACACTATCAGAGGTATCATTAACATGATAGGCTTACAAATTAGTTAAGGATATCTATTCGGAGGTCACATGAACCTGATATAATATGATCCAGCTAACCTTTGTGCATGGTATCGTCAGAATAAGATCTTCGTCATACTCCGTTAAACGAAAGAGATCAAGTATAGTACTTCTTTCAGGAATTTACAGTTGATAGTAGCCATTGCCAAATTTCCATTTAGGTTTTAGCTAATCTGTAAGCGCGATTCGTAATCATATACGGGCCCTCCCATTTTTTTATGATCGTTTACGCGAATTTTGGACATCATACTAGAGGTAATATGGACGTAGTATGATACCGTATTTGTTGAGGATATCCTACTGGGAGATTTTTGGTGGACCTATTACTTTTTGCGCACATTAGTACAAGTAATAGGTTTGAGACAAATCCTGACAGAGGTAATATGGACTCTGTGGGGATTGTGGAGAGACGTAGTTCAGAGGTAATATGGACATGAACTGACTTTTTTTCTGCTGAGAAAAATGAGGATAGTTCAGAGGTAATATGGACATGGCATTTCGTTTTCCATTGCGGGCATTCCATAGGAGAATTTTTTTTGTGGACCTATCATTTGTTGCGCACGAGAGTGCAAATAATAGGTTTGGGACAAGCCCTGCCAGAGGTAATATGGACATGACAGTTTTTGTGGACTTAACACCACTAGCGTACTTAGAGTTAAGTACGGGTGCTAAGTTGAGATGAGAACCGATATCAGAGGTAATATGGACATGATAATCAATAGTCAAAAACTCGGAAAGTTTGTTCAGAGGTAATATGAACATGACAAACTCTTGAGTTGTGACTCCATCAGGGATGGAGGTATACATCTACTCAGAGGTAATATGCACATGACAATTTTTGTGAACCTAACACCACTGGCGTACTTAGATTTAAGTACCGGTGTCAAGTTGCGATGACAACCGATATCAAAGGTAATATGGACATGATAATCGATAGTCAAAAACTCAGAAAGTTTATTCAGAGATAATATGAACATGACAAACTCTTGAGTTGTGACTCCATCAGGGATGGAGGTATACATCTGCTCAGAGGTAATATGAACATGGCAGTTTTTGTGGACCTAACACCATTGGCGTACTTAGATTTAAGTACGGGTGTCAAGTTACGATGACAACCGATATCAGAGGTAATATGGACATGATAGTCGATAGTCAAAAACTCGGAAAGTTTGTTCAGAGGTAATATGAACATGACAAACTCTTGAGTTGTGACTCCATCAGGGATGGAGGTATACATCTGCTCAGAGGTAATATGGACATGGCAGTTTTTGTGGACTTAACACCACTGGCGTACTTAGAGTTAAGTACGGGTGTTAAGTTGAGATGACAACCGATATCAGAGGTATCATTAACATGATAATCGATAGTCAGACCAGGATGGTTTGTTCAGAGGTAATATGAACATGACAAACTTTTGGATTGTGACTCCATTGGGGATTGAGGTACATATCTGCTCAGAGGTAATATGAACATGGTAGTTTTTTGTAGACCTAACACCACTGGCGTACTTAGAGTTAAGTACGGGTGTTAAGTTGAGATGACAGCCGATATCAGAGGTATCATTAACATGATAATCGATAGTCAGACCAGGATAGTTTGTTCAGAGGTAATATGAACATAACAAACTCAGCTGGAGAGATAACGAAATATTTGGACAATAGTTCAGAGGTAATATGAACATGAACTCATGTCCGAAAAATTTACTGTAAAGTGATTTTCTTGAGCAGGGATAGACCTGAAGAATCCTCTAGGGAAACTTTAGGGAATTTATCATCCGGTATTTTCTAGAGGGAGAAAGTGAAATCAATTTGTAGTGATCATCCCCTCGTTTACAGATGCAGAGTGATGACCTTGGCATCGATCAACTCCTGTATTCTCCTTTTTAATACATAGCAGGCCCTTGTAGGGTGATGAATGTACCGATGGAAGAGACAATAATCTGGGTCATCGACTTTGCCAGCCCTCTCAGGGTATCTGATATTGGGTAGCTGAAGTTTGTGTTCCTTCATCAACATATTGAAGATTTCAATGATGTCATCTTCATTGAAGGAGAAAGTCCCTTTCGGCCTTCGGACTCCCGATGCCTGAGTTTTACGGTCTTGCGGGAAGATCGTCATCGTTGCATCATCTTCGAACTCAGAAGGAATTCTACCCCCAACTTTGGATGGTGCCCTATTTTGTTGAGGTAGGCTACCCCCAGACATGTTATGGCGTTTGTCCATAGAAGTAGATTTAGAAGGACCTGCCTCTGGTTGTACAGGATTAGACTCTGAAGGTTTGAAGTTTGCAAGAGATGCAGTATACCCCAACCCAAAACGAGCTTGTTGACAGTAAGAATTATCCTGCAACGGTGTTCGTCTGCCTTTTTCATAGTTGAGGCCTTGTTTCAACTTCAAATCATAACCCATGCTTTGTATAATCTTTAAAGCTTGTGGGCTATATCTGTGGATTTATATTTTGCCACCCTTAGACTCGCAAAATTCTTCTTGTACAATCGGTCTGCTCCACATGCGATCGAAGACTATTGGGTGTTGGTCGTCGCGAGTTGGAGGAATAATAAAGACAAAATCTTCATGTGGTCCATATGTCATGATGACGTTAGATGTTGACGCATCTTCCCACATGATTTTCCCACGTTTAACAGTTAGGAGAACTGAAGCCTGTTTATGACTCCTGTCTTTGCGTTTCTGGAACAAAAATTCACGCAAGTCAGGAGTATTAATGGAAGAAGAAGAGGAAGAAGACTTGTTCCTCATGTTTACATCATTTGGAATACGGATATTGGGCACCCCAACTTTTCTCCTGCCATCAGTGTACAGCAGTTCAGCCATATGAGCAGCACATGATCCCCGAGGAGCGTATCTATCCACAAACTGAACCTTCTTTACGCCGAGGGGCTGGACCTGGCATAGTCTAGGATTTTGTTCAGGCTGGTGTAAACATGAGGAAGTCCTCAATTGGCTATCAGCTTCTCGCGTAATTTGGTGAGCAGGCAACTTCTTCTCTTGCTGGCGTAAAGGCCGAGAAGTTGAGTAGTCCGCCACTTGTTTTCCCTTGCGGAGATTATTGGGACTCTCTGTCTCCTTTTGAGTTAAAGAGATATTTTTACACACAGAACGTATTTGAATTTTCTGACTTGGCGCTGAGGCCTTGTCAGAAACTACGTCTGTCCCATCAGCGACGGGAGACGAGTTTTTACGCGCAATGCGCGATATATGCTTCTGGATTGGCGCTGAGACATTGCCAGAAGTTTTGTCTGCCCCGCCAGCGACGGGAGACGAGTTTTTACGCGCAAGACGCAGAGTGGACTTCTGGATTGGCGTTAAGGCATTGCCAGAAGTTTTGTTTGTCCTGTCAGCGACAGGAGACTGAGTTTTACGCGCAAGACGCAGAGGGAGCGATGCTACCACCTCGTTGGTCGGAGAGATCAGAGAGTCGGTAGGAATGGTAGGGGATGTCCGGGGCATCCACACCTTATGCAGTTTCCTGTTGTCTTGAACAGAGAGAGAGTGAGAGCTACCCCCTGCTCGAAGCATATCTTCATAGGCGGATTGGTCGAACTGGACGACCAAGGTCTTCTTCATTGATCCTACTGATACTGCATCGTGTTGAGCAATTGCTTTCTCGTCAGATGAGAAAGAGTTTCCCAGCAGTGTCTCCATCTTGTGTTTGATAATAAATAGAAGAAATAAAACTAGGTTTATACAAAACCCTTTCTTAGGTTTACAAACAAGAAGTACTATTAATCATATACGAAGATGTTAAGTACAAATTTTAATCTGGGTAAATATTGCTATAGGAGTCTGATCTGCAGTCGATCACTTTGTCCCTTGGACCACACGATGATGAAGAAGTGCCGTAGAAGAAGGAGATGCTTCAAAGATTGCAAGAGGGAGTGGATGCTTGATGCTAAAATCGTCGATCACTACTCTCTATTTGAGCTCTTGACTTTTCGACTCTTCGACCTCTCTTCTCTCAAAATTTTTGACCTTTCGACCCTGGACCTCTGTCAATAGAGGTCTCTATTTATAAGGTTTTAGTGACAGTAACCGTCCAGTCGGCGTAAAAGCTGGACAGTGGAGAGTATGGCACTTTTTACGCGACGGTTATAATAACTACTACCCACGTATAAATGATCTTCTGAATAAGCGTGTGACGCGTGTCCCATGATGAGAAAATGCGTATAACTACTGCGAAGATCACGACATGAGAGCCACGTAGGTAACTACCCCTCGCGTAGAAAAGGTTGGCGTATAAGCCAATAACTGTCACCATGGCGTAGAAGCCAAATAATTGTCAGGTTGGCGTAGAAGCCTTATAGGCGTAGAAGCCTTATAGGCGTAGAAGCCTGATGCTGTATGGATAGGTAGCTAGCGTAAAAGATAACTGTTCCTCCTTCTTTGACTGAGGCCTTGAGCGTATTCTGGACAAAATAGCCATATCACGCACAAATGCAAATACAGCCTGAGTTGGCGTATTTCAAGGAGATAGCGTACATCGTGCTCTTTATAGCTGAAAGTAGCCCGGTGACGTATTCCAAGGAGATAACGTACAACGTGCTCCTTATAGCTAAAAGTAGCCCGGTGGCGTATTCCAAGGAGATAGCGTACAACGTGCTCCTATAGCTGAAAATAGCCTGATGGCGTAATGTGCAGAGGTGATGATGTAGACGTATTAGCCGTAATTATGGCTTGCCCAGTCTTTGGAAATATAATCAAATCTCGTGCATTAAATGCAGAGATCTGCCACCATTCTGAGTATTAAATGCAGAGACGTGCCTCGAGCTCTGTACGAAGAGCAGCTTTTGACGTGGCAGTTCGTTTTGTCTTCTGCTGAGCGTAAAAGCTCACATCTGTCTGTGTAAAACTAGGCAGCGTATTCCCTTGTATGCGTAAAAGCACTTTGTATCAGGGAACCGTCACTAAACGACGGTTTGGGTCTCTGTGCCGCACTATCGTTACAGCCGTCGTCTGGATAGTCGTGCAGTACTTTTTATCAGGAGTCAAGTTCACTGCATGATCTGATAGGTTCATTCGAGGAATACGAAGTGTTCCTTGTACACTTCCATGTTGCATTAAAAGCGGATGAGTTTTACGCTATAAAGGCGGTATAATACCCTTTTTACGCTGAAGCAGCCTGGAAATACTGTATTACGCGGATTGTCCTTGAGCTTATATTTTAAGCTGTACTAGCGACAAAGCTCTGTTGTACGCCGATGTCTCTGAAGTTATATTTTACGCAGCCCAGCACTCAAATGCTGCGTATAACTCTGCAGCATATTTTTCATGCTTCTACAAACGTCGCTAAATTTAGCGACATATTAAAGTCGCTAAAAAATGTCGGCATAACGATGTTTAGCGACGTTTTTTCTTTTAGCGACTTGCTTTTTTTTGACTTCTTTAAAACGTCGCTAATTACGTCGCTAAACGTAATTAGCGACATTTTTTGGTCATTTAGCGACGTTTTTAAACGTCGCTAATTTGACTTTTTCTGGTAGTGACCTTTGTCAGTTTCTGCTAGCTGAGCACCCTTGCTCGTTTCCGCTAGCCCAGCACCTTGTTCGTTACCAAAGTCGAGCACCTAGGAGATCCAATATATTATCATCTCATTTTGTTCGACCATAGAACCAAACCTGACATGTTCATCCACACCACCATTGTATGCCAACCACAACATCTTGCTCTACCTTGGCCACGTCAGACCCACCTTTGAATCCAATTCATGTAGTTAGCTCTAACCTTAGATATAATCCACCTTCAGGCCACCTTATAGAGAATGCTCCTACTCCACTTTAAGAAGAGTCCGTATAATCCAATTATATGCATGAACGTTCAGCACCATCTGTCTCGAACCAATTAGAACTGCTCAAACTAACCTTTTAACCTTGGGCTCTGATACCACTTTGAACCTAAAGATATGATACTACGTTTGTATCAGCAAAACTAAAAGTATTGATACCACTTATTGGGATCGTGGTGTAACCCGGACCAGAGTTGATCCATGAGGTACGATGTTGGACTAGGCACATATGTCTTAAAAGAGAATTCTCATGTAAGGCCCGAACCAATCCTAATTATATCCTACTTCCGATCCAATGTGGGGACTAAACTATCAACTCCATTGTCATCACATTTTTACCGAAATATTTAGTCTAGTACTATATATGTATCCCTAAAAATTATGTGAATTTGTAAAATAGTTTACTAGCCAAATTTACTCTAGGGTTTGACTTACTATGAATAAATAGTGGAGTCCCTTATAATAACAAATTCCATAACAGAAGGCTTAACGTTTTCACTAGCAATCATTTGTTTGCTTATGCTTAATTAATTTATTGGTCTTAGTTGACATCTCATGCACTAAATTTTGGAGAGTATATAGTGCTAAGATAAATTGTGAATTAGGCTTAAGATAAACTATTTAAATTTCATAATTATCTATGAAATACAAAATTATGATAAGAATTTCCATAAAAGTACAATAAAAAAATAAATCATTCGTTTTTCATTTGATCATAAGAAAAAAACTAAAAATGCTTTATTTATATATTTCAATTTTGTACGTAAAAATCACAACATTCATTACACATAAGAGCACATATAGACTAAAGATCACATCTAGAGATGAAGATTCTTATCCAGCTCTCTATCTCAATGGTGGTCTCCATGATCGTTTCCGCTTCCGAGCCATGAGACACCAAATTGACGTCGTGCATGTTGATATCAATATCAGT
Source organism: Iris macrosiphon (assembly GCA_036927795.1). Taxonomy (NCBI): domain Eukaryota; kingdom Viridiplantae; phylum Streptophyta; class Magnoliopsida; order Asparagales; family Iridaceae; genus Iris; species Iris macrosiphon. Next base: position 19,605,714 of record JAYESA010000017.1, read on the forward strand.
TTCTTGCTCCTATATGGGATTCAGGTAGTCTTTTATTGGAGATTTTTCTTTGCTTATTTATCGGTTGTGGAGGATTTGAACCCATCGTACATACTTCCTCTTCCCAACCACTCTCTTCCTCCATACGGAACATGTCCATGTCCATGTCCATGTCCATGTCGATGAGAGCATGGGCCATACTCCCTCTCGATCTTCCTGAAATCGAGCTAGCTTCTATAGGATTTTTTATAAGAGAGAGAGAGAGAGAGAGAGAGAGAGAGAGAGAGATCTTGTTTGGTGGATTTTATTGTCATATTCTCTACTTGTTATAGACATGTACCCATTTTAACTGATAGTCTCAGCACTACTAATATACTTCTAATCAACAATATACTATCGATGATGAATGTAAACCGCCACCAATTAGCGATGTGCAAGTGTCAATTGGATGAGCAATGGCAGTTATCTCGAATATTAAATATATGGACAATGCCAATTCATCAAACATGTGTCATTATTTTAAGCGGTTAACTGCGAGAACAATACAGGAACACTATGCGACGATACAGTAATACCTTTTTGTTGCTTACATTTTATTTGGCGAAAGCCGATGGAGTCGCATAACCATCGTCTAGTTTTGTGCCCTATTTTTAAAAAGAAAAGAAAAAAGAACTCCCGATCCTTTGTTTATCACTCTCTTTCGTCTCGATCTCTCATCTCCCCTTCTCATCTCTCTATCTTCTCCCACTCTTTCATATCCTATCTGCGATGGTTGTGCCCCTGTTGGATGTGCCCCTGTTGGCATGTCCCTGTGGGCTGTGCCCGTGTCGATTATGCTTGTGCGCTCCTCAACTCCGACGAGGGTATATTAAAACCCCCTCTCACGAATATGTCCAACTCCGGCGAGGTCGAGCTTCTGCAGCCAGAGTTAGTTGAGTTGGGACTAGATATTTATAATCTGATTATACCCTAATTTTATAATACATGATTTTTTCAATGATTTTTTTATTATTTTATGATGTGTTCTTATTTGGGGTTGGAAATATATGATTTGATTATACCCTAATTTTTCTTTATTGTGTCCTTGCATTAGAGATCTAAATTATATCCTATTTTTATGAATGATATCCTTGTGTTAGATATCTGATTTGAGAGGCTGGATATTTATGTTCTGATTATACCTTAATTTTTTTGGATTTTGTTCTTTTTGATAGAGAACACTGATTAAATTATTTCTTAAGAAAATGCACTACAATCAAGGCCAACTTCAAAGTTAAGATTATTAGGTCTCAGTTGACTCTAAGCATACATTAGAAAAAGAAACATAACCAACTAAAGTATCATATATGTCTACTCAATTATTAGTTAGTAAAGTGTCATAATAATTAATTATCGAGAGACTATTTCCGTATCTTAATACACATAAAGTGATTTTAAGTCCAAAATCATCAAACTTAACTTTCAAAATGGCATGACTTATTATTCGTTTAGAGACTCGATGTGTAATCTCAATTCCCGTCCACATGGACGTCTTCACCCCAGACATTTGAACAACTGGTTTTAAGAGTTACATCGCATGGTATTTTATGTCATTCTACCCAAACATTCTTCAACTGATGAACTTACCTTGTTGGAGATGACTGATATCTACCATTTATATTTTGGAATTACTTTTAGTCTACCTAAGACTATTATTGAGGCAAAATGATCCGATGTCGCAAGAACAAGAGCAACCTACTTTATGTGATATACTTGTCCCTCATCTTTGATCATTTTGAGATTCATGTGGATGATTGTCCCTTCCTAGTCGAGCAAGCTTAACTTAACAAAGCCCGCAGGATTGAGCTTCCTCCTTCTCCTGTTGTTGCTTCTGCTCTTTCTACTGAAGATGACTCATTTGGTCATCCTGATGCATCTCATGCGCCTGCTCCTACTGCACCAGCTGCTCCACCTACCATACTGGACTCCATCTAGGCTATGCTTTAGGATTGTTACAGATTAGAGCAAGATCACTACCGTGCACTAGACTACCGCACTACAAGAAAAATGGTCTTTCTTGACGGTCGATTTATTGACGTATGGTTAAAACCGTCAAGGAAAGCAGTTATCTACACCTTTTTTTGTCATGTATCAAAATTTGACCATATTACTTGACGGTTTTAGATGAAACGTTAAGAAAATCCATTGCATTAACCGTCAAGCAATACATGTGCGAAAAAATTGACGCGCACAATTCACATGCCATTTTGGTAAATTTTTTAACTTTTTTCTTCTTATCTCTCTTGACGGTTCCTGGAGAAGCTAACAAACCACAAATAAATCCAACTTCTACCAAAAAAAATCTCACCCTCCCCTCGTTCCTTCCCAACCACCGCTCTAACCCCGACCTCACCTCTTTCGCTCTCCGCTCTAACCCAGACCTCCAACCATCCGCCGTCTCCTCCTCCTCTTCCTCCCCCAAAACCCCAAATTCCGAACCCTATGAAGCCCCCCAATCCTTCTCCCTCCATTTCTAGTTATGGAAATTTAGGGTTAGGGTTTCCTATAACCCCCAAATTTCAAGCTCGTCGGAGAGTAGCAGCGGCACGGGATGGCAAGAGGCTACGTGGTCCCACCGTATGTCTTCGACCACCCGATGCATTCGAACCTGTTCTCCTGGAAGAACCCTCCAGTAGACCCGAGTCTGTAAGTGCCCCGAGATGACCTCCGTCCAACGTGGCCATATGGCAGGTTTTCAGGTTGTGATCTTGAGTTCGTACAAGTTGTCAATTTTGGTTAGGTTTCTACTTCTGGTTTCGCTTCTTGATCGGTTTGGTAAATTTTTACCAGGTTTGTGATCTTGTGTTTGAGCAGTTTTCGTGTGCTTGATAAGGATCAATGGAGGTAATGCTCAATGGAGGTAATTTTTTTTACAAAGTATTATTATTATCTACTTTTTTTATGATAAAGTCGATGTCGACGATGAACCTGTCGGAGTCGATGATAACGTCGACGTAGCCGTACTTGCCGGCGGGGATCGAAGGGATCTTCTCCTAGCGCGACCTGCAGATGCAGGCGTCGAAGCCGAGGTTCCGGAGACCCACGTCCACGATCCCGATGGCGGCGTCCTTGCTCTTAGCTCTCCGGCGGCGGTGGCGGCCTCGGTGTCGAAATTTCAGCCACCACTGTATTTTTTATTCCAAAAAAAAAATAAAAGTGAGAAGAGGAAGAGGAGGAGGAGGAGGAGGCGGCGTGGGGGCTGAGTTCTCTCTCTCCTCCTCCCGATTTCTTAATGTAGTTGCTTTGGGCATTGGGTGTCGGGTCCAGCCCACATCACCGCATGCAACAGTAAGATGGAAAACCAAACAGACGGTGACCCGCTTGGAAAAGCAACAGGCCAGTGACCCAACTTTGAATCTCTACTGTCAAAATAGTAACGTCACTTGGAAAACCAACAGGCGGTGAACCATTTTCAAACGTTGTGCTGATTCGAAGTTTCGAACTGTCTCCAAATGAAACTGGAAGAAAAGTTCACCAACTCCTCTCGCCTAGCCACAGTGAACCTTCAGCTTTATTGTTAAGTTTAAACATATACATTTTATTATCAATGATGCTTCAGCTTTGCATCAGGTGCATATTGGCCTTGCAATGGGTATCGCAGGCATGTACGTATCGTTAAGATTAATTATAGTTAGGATTAGATATTAATTAAATTTAAGATTATATTATTTTTCTATATGGATACATATTTTTTTCTATATTTTTTTACTTCTATACGGACATGGATTCGTTCTCCTACTATATATATTCATAGTTGTAAGATTCTTTACATCATCCATTAATTAAAAAAAAAATCATTGATTTGTTTGATGGTATCAGAGCCTATGATTTTTCAATCATAGAACCAAATTAATTATCTCAATTAAAAAAAAAAGTTTCTTGCCACTGTTGGTATTTCTTCCTTGACATCGTGCTCCAAAAATCGTCCCCGACCTCACGAAGGCGTCTTGAGCCTCCAGACCATGTCGCACCAACTCTTCCAAATTGAATAAAGAGAAAGAAGCAGAAGTAACAATAAAGACAAAAGAAGAAAGAAGCAGAAGTAACAATGGAGACAAAAGAAGAATAAAGAAAGAATAAGTGGTAGAGAAAGAAGTACGAAAATTCAAAAAGAAAGACAAGTAGCACCAATATGGAAGCACCACAAGCTTGGTGATTATTTTCCTATTGTCACGTTCCAGTTCCAAAATACGTAGGGCTAGAAATACGTGAGCATGCCAACCGTATGTATATGCCAACCGTATGTAAAGGCGCTATTTCTCTACCACATGTGACTTCAATTGATCAGATGGAAGATTTCTTTACAAAGTCACACCCACACCGCAATTTCAGTTTCTATTGGGCAAACTCTATGTTGTTTGACCCACCATGAATTTGAAGGGGGTGTTAAGATTAATTATAGTTAGGATTAGATATTAATTAGATTTATGATTAGATTCTTCTCCTATATGATACATCTTTCTTCTCCTACCTTCTCCTACTCCTATATGGACATGGATTCGTTCTTCCATTATATATATTTATAGTTGTAAGACTTTTTATATCATCCATTAGTAAAATTATTATTTCTTCTCCTTAATTTGTTTAACGTATATTTTTGTGTTCCTTCATATGTTATTTTTACTCATTGCCCTTTTATTTTTACCATGACCTTTTATTTGCGTCATTTGGTTTATGTTCTCCACAAGAATGTATTGTTCTCATTTACCATAAAGAGTACATCGTCGTCCATCAAGTGTTGCATTGATAGAAAAGGAAATACTGATATGAACTTGTTCGTTAAGTGTCTACATATGTAAAATGATTCATATTAGTAATAAGTAGCTTTTGTATTTAAGAGTTAAAACATGCTCCTGTTATTGATCTTTGAATAGTAATATGATGCATTTTTGAAAGTTTACATTCTCGATAGATAGGGGTTGGTTTTTAATATCATTTTTCTATTAGTCTCAGATACATGTTACCTCTTGTGGATACAACTTAATTTTATTATGGCTTCCATTGCATATTACAGTTTAATTTCATTTTGAATAGTAATATGATGCATCTTTTGAATGCTCTTACGAAGCTTTTTCACTTATGTTCCACTGTTATTCTTTTCCTTTTTACCTTTCTATAGTTTTGCCTAAAATTTTGTCTTCACAACATATTCATCCAACTTTACCCAGACATTATTCTAGAAATTTGTAGTACTGACGAGTCAAACATGGTTGTGAGGTTTAATTTGCATAAGGACAAACATCATAGTTTTGTGGTACCATAGGCTACTAATTTGTCTGAAAATTTAAAACATAACAGAGGTAAGCAATGTTACAAGTACGTAGCCAGTTAGCTGCATCTAACATGGAAACAAAAGATTTGACTCTCCCACTTGATAGATTAAATTTTATATATTATTTTCCAGTATCTTTTTTATGGTTTTTTTTACCTTATTATAATTTTTAATATCCATTATGGTTCTCGGTCATTTAGGATGCACCTTAACTTGCTATTGTTGTACACTTGCCTGAGTATATTAAGCAATAATATTGGTTGTCAAATGTTCTTGTCCAACCCTACATAGAACTAACCAAGGTATCTAGAATAAAAAAGGATAGGTTGGACCTCTAGAGGAAAGCCTAACCAAGGTAAATTGATCTTTTAATATTCATCAGCTTCAAAATTATTTTAGTGAAACAATTTGGACCTCTAGTCTTTGCATTAGCAGAGTGGAAGGTAGAAGCCATTCCTAGACCACTGAAAGAATTTTTTGATGACGTGGTTCAACTTCAAATTTTGAATGTTAAGTCTGATTATTGTGTTTGACTTCAATACTAACACATACTGGGAAAATCTGAAATACACTCCTGCAGTGCACTCTACACATGTGCACACACTTGTGCACTGATACACAACTACACTAGTACACCCCTACACACCTTAAAGTGTAGATGCTGCTACTAATGCTTCTCCCCACTACAGGGACTACAACACACTAAGAACACCCACTTCTTAACACTCGTATCCATCACACACTCACATACACATGCATCACTGCACACAAATACAATTACACACAGGTACACATTCAATTTTTGATACACATTTGACCACATGAACACACACATGATACACACATGTACATCACTGCCCAGACCTACAAACTGGAAATACTCTACTCAACACTATCACTTAAACACTTACATTTGCTTAGACACACATTAACTGATACCCAGACATTGTAAAATATGTGTCATTGTAATGTTAACATGAGATCATCAAATTCCATAATCATTAGAATAATGAGTGCTTTATGATTGCAATTTAGTAGGGCCAAAGAATCAGACCCTTGGTTTCAATGGATGATTTCTTTTAGCTAGATGTTATTTCCTGTCTAATTAATGTTTAACATGAGATCAACAAATTCTACTCTTAGATGTTGTTTCCTATCTAATTAAGTTTAACGTATTTGTTTGTTCTTGACAATAACCAAGTTGTTCTCCTTCGTCCAATCCTGAGAAGACTCTTGAAGGAAATCAAGCTCATATTATTACCTTGAGGATCATCATCATGATTATGGTCATCCTTATGATTCTTTGTACTCTTCTTCCTCTAATCTTAAGAAGACTTTTTGTACACTTTGTATATATCATTCTTGGATGTTTGCGATGTACAAACTTTGTATTTGTGATCAATAAAAAGATTGTGTATTATAATATTATGTGTGTTGTAACTAACAAAAGGAAGCATATAATATATAATTATAATAGAATTTTGGTTAAAAAAATTAGCTTCTCTTGAAGGTTATAAAACGTCAACAAGTATTTGAATTCTTCTATAAAATATCATTTGTTGACGGTTTTTAAATATCAAGAAAGGTTTTTCATAATGGTTTTTCTTCGTCAAAAATTAATTTTATTGACGGTTATTATCCGTCATCTAGGCCACAGCTAAAAAAAGCTTTTATCTATCCTGACGGTTATTTTGTTGTATTTTTTTGACGGTTAAAAATCGTCAAGAAAGTTATATTACTTGACGGTTTAAAACCGTCAAGATAAGAGAACTAAAAATCGTCAAGAAAATGTCAGACTTTTCTTGACTGTGACCTAGATGATGAATCCAGAACCGTCAAGAAAATCTTTTCTTGACGGGAAAAAACCGTCAAGAAAAACTATTTTTCTTGTAATGGCACCACTCTCCAGGCACAGGCTATATCCAATACTTTGATAGATATTTAATTTGGTTTATCTCAGCATCCAACCGGTCCTTTTCTAGCAGCCCTTGATCTTACTTGATTTGGTTATCGCATTGATGACCCATTCATTTTGTAAAACCCCTAATTCTGAAAACCGTATTAATTATTTAATTTATTTATAATAGTTATGGGCTAAATAAAGGGAATAGATTTTTATTTAATTTAATTTTGAGGTGTTTGTGCATTTAGGAGATTTATGGAGCCATTATAAATTTTTCTAATTTATTCCATGTAGGAGACCCTTTGAACAGTTGCTAGCTTAATGATATGCACCAACATAATTTTTAGAATTTTCTATGTATATATATATAATATATAATTTTAATAGAAAAGAAATTCCTATTGGATCTCAACCTGAAACCCTCTATCCTAAAACCACTACCCGTTTAAACCCTACCCGGACCCGTTAAAAAGAAGAAAAATATCCAACAACAGCAGTAGCGTAAAACCACCCCACCGCTTAATTCCCTTCTCCGCGCGTAAAACAACCCCACCGCTTAATTCCTTTCATCCGTGCGTGTGAAGAAAAATATCAGCAGCAACACCACCGCCTCATTCCACCATCTCATCCCACCGCCTCTTTACCTATTATTACTAAACTCTCCTCAACTGAAACCAAAACCAATGAAAGAAAGAAACAGCAGCAGCCTCCACCGCCTCTTATCTCTCTCTATATATAATAAACCATCCCAAACCCTAACTACAATTTTTCTTACACAAACTTAACACTGTTTTGGACGTGCACTATACAGAACTCTTGCTCGGCAAGTATACCTTGCCATTGTACTGTATTTACATTCCATATGATGCATGCATGTTTATTTCTGTTTATTTTAGTTTATTTATTTTAACTGTTATATAAACTGCGCGTCCAAGAAAACGTGGGTGCCACGACGGTGTCATCGTGTTCTGTTTTTATTTATGTATATGTATTGGACCTACTTCATGAGACTACCCCATCATTATGAGGCATTTTATGTTTCATTGGCCATGACACTATTTTTACACGAGTGTGAGTCACATGTAGGACACGGACTTGCGTTCTCGGCTGGCCACTGGTACGTACAGATCGTGCAACGGATAGGGATAACTGCCGATAGAAATTTTGTATGCTAGTAGACCTGGCAGTTATTTATAGGTTTTTTCGTGTCGTGGATGTGGCATGCTTAGAGCATGGGATGGGGAGAACAACAAGTAAGGCGTTTGGGCTCCTTTGCACTTTTTTCTTGTTCGCCCGGATTCTCCGCCGGAGAAACGGGTGGTGATGACCACTATATATTATATTATCAGGCGGCCTCTGCCGTTCAAAAGACGACATGCTTTGTAGGCCCCTGATTCTCCGAGAGAATCATGCCAATCCTATTTGTTCAGATAGCCCACGTGTTGGAAAGTTGTTCTCAAACTGTATTCACTTAGACGATTAGGCGACCCATTGGATGTTTACTTTTCAGTACTTATTGACATGATATTATGTATCTTGTTACGTCCCTCTGAGGACCTGGTCCCTTTCCAGATATGGAGTATCCGCAGGAGTGCGGACCTGGACCTGATACTACTTATGGAGGTCTTACCCTCGGAGTATCTGTGATTTTATTATCGCTGTTTAGATATCCTTGTTGCTACTTCAGTATAGTCGTTTTGTAGTGGATTTGTTTCCACCCGACTATCAGACTTGATACTCATATTGATATTCAGATATTATTCAGCTCTTTTATTATTGGTGCTGTGGATGAGATATAGATTGTGTGTGACTTGTTGTGACAATATATTACCACTAGTGGATTGAATATTCATGTACAGTTTACGTGTGTATATGGTTTCCATATATTGGAGTTCGTATACATACGGCTGGGCGTGTTACGTATTCCTAGTCCTACATATTTTGGGACTGGGGCGTGACATGCTTTTGGTGGTGGCCCATGCAAGTCCAAGAATATATTGTCTTGGTTACGTAACTGTACCAAACAAGCCTGTGTATAGGAATAGAGTATAAGGATCTCATCCACACTTGACTAAAACCTCATCCTTCCTTTCAACTATCCTCTGTTTGGATAAAATAAAGTTTTACGCCAAAAATCCTTTACCCTTGTTGGCGTAAAAGCCAAATGACTGTTGTTGGCGTAAAAGCCAAATGTTGCCTAGTTGGCCTAAAAACCAAATAAACTGTTTTGTTGGCGTAAAAGGCCAAACTATGAAGAAGATTGCCTCCTTTACGCTGCGGTTATGACAACTGCTACCCACGTTCAATCCACGTATGACACGTGTCCCTTTATAAGATCATGGCATGCAAGCCACGTAGGTAACTGCCCCTGCGTAAACTTGACGATTCATGAATAATATATAACCAGGGTAAAGTAGCCTGATTAGGCATAAAATGTAAGGATGGTGATGTGAGCATATTTGGCACAGCTTTATCTTTCCCAGTCAAGAACAAATCTCGTGCATTAAATGCAGGGATATGCCTCGAGCCCTGTGCAGAAACAGCTTTTTGACGTAGCATCTGATTTTGTCTTATTTTGAGCGTAAAAACTCATTCTGTAGGCAGCGTATTCAGAAGATTCAATTTTCTTCCTTTTGGATGCGTAAAAATGACTTGTATCAAATATGTCACTAAACGACAACCTGGGTCTCTGTGCAAAATCATCATCACAGCCGTCCTCTCGATCATCGTGCTGTACTTTTTTTAGATGTCAGGTTCACTGATTGTTTGACAAATTCATCCGAGGAATACGAAGAGTTCCTCGTACAGACTTTACTCTGCAACGTATTTCAGATTTTACGTGCAAAATTTTAACGCAGATTTTACGCGCAGATTTTTTACGCAGACTTTACGCACGTAGATTTTACGTGCAGACTTTTACGCGACAGTTTCGAATCTTTGTTTTACGCCAAACTCCCTTGAATCTCTACTTTACGTGGACAACTCTGAAGTCTTACTTTACGCCAAACTTTCTAGAACCTCTGTTTTACGCGGACAACTTAGCAACATGTTTTACGCAACTACCTTGAGTCCCTGTTTTACGCAGGAGAGACTTCATGTATGTTGGGAGGGTTTGATTGTAAAATACGCGGACAATTTCCCAGTATATTTCATGCTTCTGCATCCTATTTAATATTTGTATCATGTTTGATTCCTATACTTCTTCTAAAAACGTTGTGTATATCGCCTGTATAGAGATGGATATGCAGAAAGGATGTACTGTCACCGATAGCGACACAACTCCTGGAGTCAATGATCAGACTCAAGGAGAGACCTCAACAATTCTTAGACTTCCAGGACCAGATGGACAGATTCACAATCCAGTTCCATCTGATCTTCCCGTTCCACCTAATGGGAACCTTCCAGTCTCATCGATATCGCAGGATGGCCAGGCACAACTGTTCCAACCCTTCCAGATAATAATGCAGGAACAACGACAACAGACTGCCACATTAGCTGCAGAGCAGAGGCAGTAAGCAGCAGAACAGAGACAAGAGTTCCTAGCAGCACTTAAAATGATGGCTGCAAAGACTACTGTACCAACTCAAGCACTAGCTCCAGTACCTCGAGCTAGAGTTGGTTCAGTAAAGGACTTTATACAGATGGGTCCGAGGCCATACAAGGGCATTGAGAGTCCAGAGGAAACTACCAACTGGATCACTCACACTCGGAAGTTATTAGAAGCATCGCAGCTACCTACAGAGTTGTGGATGATGGGTGTAAGGACGTTTCTAGATGATAATGCTCATCACTGGTGGGAATCCAGGGAGCGCCAGTTGGGTATTGTAAAGTCCCTCGACCAGATTTCAGTAATTTAGGATTAGTTTTGACTAATTAGAATTATTGCAACTTTTTAAAATTTTATTTATTATATATTCTATTGATTGTGCACCTGTTTATTACACAGGGCATCACACTAGTTGTTAAACCCTAAACAAATCTCACATTCCTGCTCTAGACTTGTTAGACTACTTTTTCTGTATTTTGTGCAACTTCCAGAAAATTTGTTTGGTGCTTCGTTTTAGTCGCACAAATATCGTTACAAATGTATGTATTTATTTCCTATTTAAATTCTGCTCTTTATCCATCTCTAGAGATTTGAGGACCAGTAGACACATGTTTTGCTAACCAAAAAATACGATAATATTCTACTATAATTGTATTACAATTATCGTATTGACACCGTAGAAAAATTATGACCCTAATTGCCTCTAAATAATTAGTGAACACCATACGCAGTATTTATTAAATAATAAATACGATGACCCGTATCACCTGCAGAATCAGACCCTGCCTCTGCCCAGACTCACCCCACACAGTCCAAAACATTTTCCCCAGCTATTTCCCCCATTTCTGTACAATTCAGTATTTCGGGGAAACAGTATTTAAAATCAGGTAAATTACAAAATTACGCAAAATACAAATTTTAGGCTTTTATGCAATTTATAAAAAGTTAGGGGTTTTTATGCAAAATTACATGCAAGGTGGCATAATCCTATTGGCTAGACAATAGGTGTGTGGGACCCACCCAAAACACCCAGAAAAATCCTGTAGAAATATCCAAAAAAATCGAAATTACCCAAATGCCCCTGAATTTTTCCATAATTATAAAACTGCCACTCACCCCAACCCCTATATAAACCCTAAACCTCTCCCTTACAAACCCCCACAGCCCTCACCTCCGACCACCACCGGCCGCCCAACCCCGGCAAGACCTTCGCCCCGACCCCCTCTTCCCTCCGGCCAAGCCCCACCGTCGCCGGCACCCTGCTCCGCCGTGAGCAGCCCCCGCAACCCCATCTCCCCAACACCACCACCCACAGCCACCACCACCTGAACCACCCCTGCGCCGCCTCCGGCCACCAAGCACCGCCACCAACCCCACCACCCGACTCGCCCCGACCCCCTCTCTCCGACCATCACCCCCTCACCGCCCCACGACGCCGCCTCCGCCGGCCAGAGCCCCCGCAGCTCCTCCCCACTCCCCTAACCCTAACTGCCACCCTCTACTCCGGCCGCCCCTAGCCGCCACCACCACCGTCGTGGACCTCCGCCACCACCACCATCCTGACCGCCCCTCCTTCCTCCGTCGATCCCGCACCCTACCCGGCCACCTCCGCCACTCTTCCGCCGCCGGCAGCCCTCGCACTCAGCTGCTGCTGCTGTTAGCTGCTACTGCTGCTGTTCCTGCTCCTCCGGTCGTCTCCGGCCATCTTCGGCCATCTCCGCCGCCGTCCTCCTGCCGTTGACGACCCCTAGGGCCCACCTATCAGTAGGTATACTACTAAACCCTAATATATATGTATTTACATACATATCCTTATATGTATTACTATATGTATATATATATATATGTATATATATGTATATTAATATGTATACATGTATATTTATATATATATGTTATATATTATGTACATATATATCTATATTCTATACATATATATTTATATATGTAAATTTGTATATATGTATATATGTATATATATATCTATGTATATATACTATATATATTATGTAATAAATTTAATATGTATATATGTATGTGTATATGTATATTTATATATACTATATACTATTATGTAATAATTATTAATATATATATGCATTTTATTCTGTTTATATATATATATATCTATAGTATATATAACTATATGTGTACATATATTTATATATATATATAGTTATATATGATATGTATACTACATGTTATATATTATATATATACTATACATTTTTCCTTCATTTTATTTTTCTGCACTTAATTTATTTCCTGCACTTATTATATATATATATTATCTATATGTATATATATATTAATATTCAGCTGGATAATACAGCTTATATATATTATATATATATATTTTCAAATTCTTGCAATGTCATTTCAATTTATTATATATTACTGTGCTGGATATTACAGCCTACATATATATGTATACATTTACAATTCTTGCACTGTCTTCAATTTATTATATATATATATATTATCTATATATATTATATAAGTTATATTTACATTCCTGCCCTGTCAATTCATTATATCTATATATATACATCAGTGGATATACCCTGATTATTTATATTATTATATCAGTGGATACACCCTGATTATTATATTATTATACATATATGGCAGTGGATATACCCTGCTATGATTATAAATATTATATATACTTGCATTTTCTGTTCTTTATATGCTATATATATTATATCTATACATATATACATACTATATATATATCTATATTTATATAAGTAAATATATATATATATATATATACTTTATATTACAACCATGATATTCACGAACCCTGTCTGTTTTAACAGAAACCACCTTCAGCACAGCCAGTGACCCCCTGTCACCAGCAACCTCAAACCTGACTGTGAGATCAGGTTATCAACACTATCAGGGAGTAGGCAAGTATACCTTGCCAAGTTAATGTTTAAATTCAATTATTGATATCTGCTTTATACTTGAAATTTCATATACTATGAGTACCTGAGACTGTCTCTGGTACAGTCAACTAATACGTTGACAATTAGTGTAAATAACTTAGTCTTACAGACTCACCAACACTGTGAGAGTATCCTGATATTCTCCTAGACTCTATCACGGGAACACGCAACATGGTTGCAATACATGTTGGGATGCGAGCTGCGTAGTTGATTAGCTACCAATACGTGTGACCCGCATCACGGATTTGAATAATTCAGGAATAGTACGACTTGACATTTAGTTTCATTGGGATGGAAAAGATAACTAGTAGACGTATGGGACACCCCCTCCATAAATGTTTTATACCTTCGTACCAGTGATGGTCGATTGCAGAGTGCCCTTGAGTCAGGGGACATACGACACATATACTAGCCAGTCACCACGATTGGTGAATTACGTCAGCGTATGTCTAGCCTACACATTCCCATGCGTACTACAAGGTCTTTACTTGCATTTCACTTAGAATGGTTAGCACCCTGTATTTATTTTTTTTATTCAGTATTTACATACATGGCATGTCATTTTCTGTATCTTGTTATGTTCCACTGAGGACCTGGTTCCCTGCCAGATCTAGACGAGGCTTTCTACCCCACTGTGTACGGCCCTGATCAGGAGGCTAGATGTGCTACCGAGGAGGAGCTCGAGGAGACACCCTCAGAGTATGCTTGACCCTAGAGGCCTGCCACCTGGAGATGGAGATGTTTTCATCAGATAGACACTGCTTAGTCTATCTGATTTTTCTGCGCTATTATCAGATTTTGTAGTAGGCTTGTATTCTCACCAGTTGTGTACTGTATCAGACTCAGTTTTATATATATTCAGCATTTGCTTTTCTGACATTTTGTTGTGGATGAGATAGATTTGACTGTGTTTTACATGTAGTATTTTAGGACAGCGTAGCACGTTCCTTTGGGTCCATTCAAAATGGATTAAACCCTTGGTGACGTGTCAGCTGGCCAGTGACACGGGGCCTAGTTCCTGACATTTTGGGACTGGGGCGTGACACGGTTTTAGTGGTGGCCCATGCAGGTCAAGTTTTCATTGCTAGTGGTATGATGACATGTCCAGCAAGCCTGCAATAGGATAGGAATATTAGGTCTCATCCACACTGACACCATCTTTAAGTTTTTTTTTATTATTGCATCTTGCTTGATTATCATCTATTATCACCTTTGTGTTTTCTAATTATTCAATTTTCTTCAGAAATATGGACATACCCGGAAAACCTGCGAATAATGGGGCTGACCAAGCAACAGACCCTTCGCCAAGTGTCCAAGGAACCCCGTACAATCACCAGAATTCTAGCCAGGAGACAACACCAACACCACATGCGGAGACACCTTTACCTCCACCTCCAGCCTTTCCTGCTCTGATGCCATAACCTGAGGGACAGTCTCAAATGTTCCAGTTCCTCCAAACTATGTTACAGACCCAATGGCAACAGACTGAAGCCCTGAGACAGTCTCAGTGGCAACAGACTGAAGCTCTGCGACAGACTTTGATGACGGCCTTGGAGAGAACCATTGCACCGGCACCAGCACCTGTCCAACCAGTGGGCACAATCAAAGGTTTCCACCAGATGAGCCCGAGGACCTTTAAAGGCAGCGAAACCCCAGAGGAGATTTCCGACTGGATCTCCAACACCGAAATGCTGCTAGAAGGCTCACAACTCACCCCCGACCTATGGATGACTGCCGTGAGGGCCCAACTTCTCGGCAACGCCCATCACTGGTGGGAATCTATAGAGCGTAGTGTCGGCAAAGACCAGACTTGGGAACAATTTTTGGAGCACTTCAATGCCAAGTACTTTCCCGCAACAGTCCAAGATGCCCTATATTCTCAGTTCCTACACCTGGAACAAGGGAATATGTCCGTCGATGCCTACGATGCAGAGTTCTGCCGACTGAGTCGATTCGGTGACATGCTGATACCGAACGAGCTGAAGAAGGCCAAGAGATTCCACCGCGGCCTCACCCCAGAGCTCCAGAGATATACGACGGCGCAATCAAGGATCTCCTACGAGGAGGTTCTTACAGAAGCAAGGGTGCAAGAAGCAATTGGCCGTGGAACAAGACGTCCGAATCCAACCTTCCCGGCCAAAAACCAGCAAGGAGCAGGAGGACCTATCCGTCGTCCACAATATCAGACGCAACAGATGACGGGACCCTATCAGAAGAAGGAGCTCCAGACTTGTCACTTTTGTGGCAAGAAGGGGCATTTTGCCAATGACTGCAGAAAGAAACTAGGATTATGCTTGCTATGTGGAGCTAAAAATCATATGGCCAGAGACTGCCCACAACGCAGAGATGCAGCACCTCAGCAAGGGCAGAAGCCAGGAGCACAAGGCCAGAAGATGCTACCCTCAACATCTGGGGGATATCAGAAGGAGCACCTTTACCTACCCAGGAGGCCCAGTTCAAGGCCAGACAACAATCTGGAGGACAAAGGCACGGGCAGGCCTTTACTTTAGCTGCAGTTGCAGAAGAGCCAGAAGGAGAAACCATTACAGGTATCATTTTAGTTGCATCATTACCTGCAACCGCATTATTCGATTCCGGGGCTACTTTGTCTTTCATATCTAGTAACTTCGTAACCATGCACAAACTATCCACTTCCCCACTACCTAAGTGTTGGAAGATACTTATTGGAGGAGGCATTGTTCCAGTTACCAACATTATTGAAACATGCCCGGTAGTCGTTTGTAGTAGAGGACTAAGAGCACGATTTTTGGTACTTCCAATGCCAAATTTCGACGTGGTCTTAGGCATGGACTGGCTAAGCCAGAACAATGCTGTCCTAGACTGCCGAAAGGGAAGTGTCATCTTTAGACCCCCAGATCATCCGGAGTTCGAATATGTCCGAGGAACCATCGAGCAAGGAGTAGGCCAGACTCCTAGAGCTTACATGGCGATGGAGACAACACTTCCCTCAATTATAGCAGAGTTCGAGGATGTATTTCCAGAAGAATTGCCAGGCCTACCGCCTGACAGAGAAGTAGAGTTCATTATTGAGCTGATACCCGGAGCTGCACCAGTATCCTCCAACGTGTACCGACTGGCGAAGAAGGAGCTTGACGAGCTGAAGCTTCAACTGGAGGAACTTCAGATCAAAGGATTTGTTCGTCCTAGTGCATCACCCTGGGGAGCACCAGTGCTGTTTGTACCAAAGAAGGACGGAACATATCGCATGTGCATTGATTATAGAGCCCTCAACGCTCTGACAATAAAAAATAAGTACCCCTTGCCGAGAATTGACGACCTGTTCGATCAACTAACAGGAGCCGTGGTATTCTCGAAGATAGACTTGAGATCAGGCTATCATCAGGTCAAGGTACGAAGAGAAGACATTCCAAAGACAGCATTCAAAACTCGTTATGGTCATTACGAGTTTCTGGTGATGCCGTTTGGACTGACTAATGCACCTGTCGTATTCATGAATCTGATGAACCGAGTCTTTCACCAATACCTGGACCAGTTCGTGGTAGTCTTCATCGACGACATTCTGGTGTATTCAAATAGCCACAAGGAGCATGAAGAGCACTTGAGACTGGTGCTAGAGACGCTAAGACGAGAAAGCCTTTATGCTAAGATGAGCAAGTGTGAATTCTTCCTTGATCGTGTCACTTTTCTTGGACACGTTATCACCGGAGAAGGCATCTCGGTGGACCCAGCAAAGATTTCATCTGTGGAGACATGGCCAAACCCAACCAACGTCTCAGAGGTGAGAAGCTTTCTAGGACTTGCCGGATAGTACCGGAGGTTCGTAGAAAACTTTGCAAGAATCGCGGAGCCGATTACCCGTCTTACCCGCAAGGAGCAAGAGTTCATATGGACTGAAGAATGTCAGAAAGCTTTTGATGAATTGAAGAAGCGTCTGACTATAGCCCCCATCTTGACTATACCATCTGGATCCGGAGGTTTCATAATTTATAGCGATGCATCCGGGAAAGGATTTGGTTGTGTCCTAATGCAACATGGGAATGTTGTAGCTTATGCCTCAAGACAGCTGAGGACTCATGAGAAGAATTATCCCACTCACGACCTGGAGCTTGCCGCAGTCATCTTCGCCCTGAAGCTATGGAGACATTATCTATACGGCGAACGAGTGGAGATTTTTACCGATCACAAGAGCTTGAAATATGTCTACACTTAGAAAGACTTAAATCTGAGGCAAAGACGATGGCTTGAAGTGATAACGGATTTCGAGATTGATCTGCAGTACCATCCTGAGAAAGCAAATGTGGTAGCGGATGCTCTAAGCAGAAGACCCTCGGCATTCTTTATGATCACCCAACTAAGTCTACTGAGAGAACTAGAAAAGTTGGGAATAGAGGTCATTATGCCAGGAATTGATGGCCAATTATCAAACTACCAGCTGCAATCAACCTTGGTCGAAAGAATCAAAGCTGCTCTACCAGCAGATGCAAGATTCCAGAGGCTTCGTCAAAGAACAGAGACTGGAATCCAGACAGGATGTCGCATACACGAAGATGGGACCCTAAGATGTGGTGATCGTCTTTATGTTCCAAATGGAGAACTTTGTAATGAGCTGATGTCAGAAGCTCATAGCTCCACATACTCTATACATCCGGGAGGCACAAAGATGTACAGAGATCTGCGACAATATTACTGGTGGCATGGAATAAAGCGGGAGATAGCACGCTTTGTGGCTAAATGCCTGGTGTGTCAGCAAGTCAAAGCTGAGCATCAGAGATCTGCCGGTCTACTTCAACCCCTCCCAATACCCGAGTGGAAATGGGAACACATTACGATGGACTTTGTTACGGGCTTCCCAAGAAGTCCCAGTGGTCGTAATGCTGTCTGGGTGATCGTAGACAGACTCACCAAGGCTGCTCATTTCCTACCTTTCAGAGTCGGCCAATCTACAGAAGTCTTGGCAGATATGTACATGAAGGAGATTGTGCGTCTGCACGGAGTACCAGTCAGTATAATATCTGACAGGGATACGAGATTTACATCTTACTTTTGGCGAAGTATGCAAGAAAGTCTTGGTACCCGCCTCAAGTTCAGCACCTCGTATCATCCGCAGACAGACGGTCAGTCAGAGTGCACCATCCAGACCCTAGAAGATATGCTGAGAGCCTGCATGCTTGATTTCAGCGGATCCTGGGAAGATCATCTACACCTGGTGAAATTTTTCTACAACAACAGCTATCAAGCGAGCATTCAAATGGCTCCCTTTGAAGCTTTGTATGGAAGGAAATATCGTTCCCCAGTATGCTGGAGCGATGTTGGCGAGAGACAGATCTTGGGTCCAGAACTAATCATTCGTACAGTGGAGAAGGTAAAGAAGATCCAGGGACACCTACGAGCTGCACAAGACAGACAGAAGCACTGGGCCAACATTCATCGCCGACCTCTAGAGTTCCAAGTGGGAGAGCATGTGTTCTTGAAGATCTCACCTACTCGAGGTACTATCAGATTTGGAGGAAGAGGAAAGCTAAGTCCAAGGTACATTGGACCCTTCGACGTGCTAGATCGCGTCGGAGAAGTTGCTTACAGGCTAGCTCTACCTCAGACCTTGGAGGGAGTACATGACGTCTTCCATGTATCTCAGCTGAGGAGGTACATTCCAGACCCGAGTCATGTGCTGGACTATTCAGAGATCACCATCGGGCCAAGCTTATCGTACCAGGAGGAGCCTGTAGAGATCTTGGACCGTAGCGAGAAAGTGTTGCGAGGCCAAACTATTCCTCTCGTTCGTATTGCATGGAGATATCATGCACCAGGTGAATCCACCTGGGAACGAGAAGAGGATATTCGACAGCGTTATCCCCATATATTTCCAAACCAGGGTATGTCCAATATTTCAAACTCAATATTTCTTAATCATTATTGTCCTAAATAAATCTTTCATTCTCATTATATGTTTGTTTTTATTTCGAGGATGAAATATTCTAAGGAGGGTAGATTGTAAACTCCCTCGACCAGATTTCAGTAATTTAGTATTAGTTTTGACAAATTAGAATTATTGCAACTTTTTAAAATTTTATTTATTATATATTCTATTGATTGTGCACCTGTTTATTACACAGGGCATCACACTAGCTGTTAAACCCAAAACAAATCTCACATTCCTGCTCTAGACTTGTTAGACTACTTTTTCTGTATTTTGTGCAACTTCCAGAAACCTTGTTTGGTGCTTCGTTTTAGTCGCACAAATATCGTTACAAATGTATGTATTTATTTCCTATTTAAATTCTGCTCTTTACCCATCTCTAGAGATTTGAGGACCAGTAGACACCTGTTTTGCTAACCAAAAAATACGATAATATTCTACTATAATTGTATTACAATTATCATATTGACACCGTAGAAAAATTATGACCCTAATTGCCTCTAAATAATTAGTGAACACCATACGCAGTATTTATTAAATAATAAATACGATGACCCGTATCACCTGCAGAATCAGACCCTGCCTCTGCCCAGACTCACCCCACACAGTCCAAAATATTTTCCCCAACTATTTCTCCCATTTCTGTACAATTCAGTATTTCGGGAAAACAGTATTTAAAATCAGGTAAATTACGAAATTACGCAAAATACAAATTTTATGCTTTTATGCAATTTATGAAAAGTTAGGGGTTTTTATGCAAAATTACATGCAAGGTGGCATAATCCTATTGGCTAGACAATAGGTGTGTGGGACCCACCCAAAACACCCAGAAAAATTCTGTAGAAATATCCAAAAAATTAAAATTACCCAAATGCCCCTGAATTTCCCCATAATTACAAAACTGCCACTCACCCCAACCCCTATATAAACCCTAACCCTCTCCCTTACAAACCCCCACAGTCCTCACCTTCGACCACCACCGGCCGCCCAACTCCGGCAAGACCTTCGCCCCGACCCCCTCTTCCCTCCGGCCAAGCCCCACCGTCGCCGGCACCCTGCTCCGCCGTGAGCAGCCCCCGCAACCCCATCTCCCCAACACCACCACCCACAGCCACCACCACCCGAACCACTCCTGCGCCGCCTCCGGCCACCAAGCACCGCCACCAACCCCACCACCCTACTCGCCCCGACCCCCTCTCTCCGACCATCACCCCCTCACCGCCCCACGATGCCGCCTCCGCCGGCTAGAGCCCCCGCAGCTCCGCCCCACTCCCCTAACCCTAACTGCCACCCTCTACTCCGGTCGCCCCTGGCCGCCACCACCACCGTCGTGGACCTCCGCCACCACCACCATCCTGACCGCCCCTCCTTCCTCCGTCGATCCCGCACCCTGCCCGGCCACCTCCGCCACTCCTCCGCCGTCGGCAGCCCTCGCACTCAGCTGCTGCTGCTGCTGCTGTTAGCTGCTACTGCTGCTGTTCCTGCTTCTCCGGCCGTCTCCGGCCATCTCCGCCGCCGTCCTCCTGCCGTCGACGACCCCTAGGGCCCACCTATCAGTAGGTATACTACTAAACCCTAATATATATGTATTTACATACATATCCTTATATGTATTACTATATGTATATATATATATATATGTATATATATGTATATTAATATGTATACATGTATATTTATATATATATGTTATATATTATTATTATACAGTATATTATACTGTATATATTATATACATATATATCTATATTCTATACATATATATATTTATATATGTAATTTGTATATATGTATATATATATATCTATGTATATATACTATATATATTATGTAAAAATTTAATATATATATATGTATGTGTATATGTATATTTATATATACTATATACTATTATGTAATAATTATTAATATATATATGCATTTTATTCTGTTTATATATATATATATCTATAGTATATATAACTATATGTGTACATATATTTATATATATATATAGTTATATATGATATGTATACTACATGTTATATATTATATATATACTATACATTTTTCCTTCATTTTATTTTTCTGCACTTAATTTATTTCCTGCACTTATTATATATATATATATATTATCTATATGTATATATATATTAATATTCAGCTGGATAATACAGCTTATATATATTATATATATATATTTTCAAATTCTTGCAATGTCATTTCAATTTATTATATATTACTGTGCTGGATATTACAGCCTACATATATATGTATACATTTACAATTCTTGCACTGTCTTCAATTTATTATATATATATATATATATATATATATATATATATATATATATATATATATTATCTATATATATTATATAAGTTATATTTACATTCCTGTCTTGTCAATTCATTATATCTATATATATACATCAGTGGATATACCCTGATTATTTATATTATTATATCAGTGGATACACCATGATTATTATATTATTATACATATATGGCAGTGGATATACCCTGCTATGATTATAAATGTTATATATACTTGCATTTTCTGTTCTTTATATGCTATATATATTATATCTATATATATATACATACTATATATATATATCTATATTTATATAAGTAAATATATATATATACTTTATATTACAACCATAATATTCACGAACCCTGTCTGTTTTAACAGAAACCACCTTCAGCACAGCCAGTGACCCCCTGTCACCAGCAACCTCAAACCTGACTGTGAGATCAGGTTATCAACACTATCAGGGAGTAGGCAAGTATACCTTGCCAAGTTAATGTTTAAATTCAATTATTGATATCTGCTTTATACTTGAAATTTCATATACTATGAGTACCTGAGACTGTCTCTGGTACAGTCAACTAATACGTTGACAATTAGTGTAAATAACTTAGTCTTACAGACTCACCAACACTGTGAGAGTATCCTGATATTCTCCTAGACTCTATCACGGGAACACGCAACATGGTTGCAATACATGTTGGGATGTGAGCTGCGTAGTTGATTAGCTACCAATACGTGTGACCCGCATCACGGATTAGAATAATTCAGGAATAGTACGACTTGACATTTAGTTTCATTGGGATGGAAAAGATAACATTTAGTTTCACTAGGTGACAATACACAACATCGCGTACGGTGTTGGCACCCGACTATAATCGGACGTTAAGTAAGTCACACGGTCCTAGGTCAAGCATGCATAACAATATAAATGAATAAAGGAAAATATGTAACAAGACTGCAAAGTTTGGCAAGGTACACTTGCTTGGGGTTTGAATACCAACAGTTGTCCCTGTATCAGTGGATCATGTAGGTACTCCTCCAAAAGCTGAAATAAACATCACCAACAGTCTCAGTAAATATTAAATAGCTAGAAACGACTGTGCTTATGTCCAATTTGGACACAGGGGCAAAAATGATAGTTCCGGGTCAAAGCGGGGTCCACATGTGGGCCACTTTGCACCGAAAAACGTGTCAGGTTCAAAGGTCTCCAAATTCTTCAAACTTAGTGTCAACAAGTCAGGAACGATGATACGAACCCAACAGAACTTCCAGAATTGTATTCCGATGAGCCGATCACAAAATCGCCCGTCAAGTGGAGCCGCGGGGCCCACGATATGCGATTTTGTCAACGTTCTCAGAATCGATCCAAACTTGGGTCACTGGACCAGCGTATTGCTATGAGTCCGATGGCGCAAGTTTCGTTTCGATCCGACGTGTGTACACGAAGTTACGACGTGTTCCAGAACAGGCGGATACGGGGCGTTATCGGCGGATACGAGTTGATTCCGGTGTGCACGCACATCCAAATTAACTTCTGCGAAATCCCGCACGTCCATATCAACAGCGTGCACGTTTCAGTAAAGACCACGTGCGACCAAGTCGTCCCGTTTGGTGGGGCGCACTCAGTTCCGGGGTAAAACAGGGCGTTGGTTTTCGTATTTTTGGATCGCGGTTTGCGATCACCACAAGACGCTACGCACCGAGCGGGTTGCACGGACATCGAGAGGGTTACACAGTCTACGCGACACAACTGACAGAATGAAAAACGGAATAACGAGGAGAGAGAACGGGTTACCTGAACAGGGCTTCGTGTGTGACCCCCCTGATTTTTCAAGAATTTTTAATTTGAATTTTTCATAATTTTCTGTAATTTTTTAGATTTTTTTGTAATTAAATCCTAGGTATTTGGTAATTAAATGATTTTTAATTACTGTTAATTAATATTAAAATATTATGAAAATAATATTTTATGGTGTAAAATAAAAAATCTAGACAGGGTAATTTTCTGTGAATTTATTGGACCCCGGAAGCATCTTTAAATCCCTAAAAACTAAGTTGTAATTAAACCGAATTAAACCCTAGAAATAAACCAAACCAACCCAGACCCGGTTCAACTAAACCGACCCTACCTTATCGGGTCGGGTCGGATCTAAACCCGACTCGAAACCCGCAGACCCAAACCCGCACCCTAGCCCTAGCGGATCGGGCCGGATCCGCCGCCCGACCCGCGGACCCGGACCCGTTACCTAACCGAAACCCTAATCCTAATTCTACCCGAATTCTACTGTTCCGGCCGGCGGCATCCCTATAAATAACCCCACACCCGCCGGAACCCTAGACTTTCCCACCACCTCCTCGAACCCCCAGCGCCGCCCGGACACACCCCGCAGCCCCGACCTCTACTACCTCCTCGGCCCAGCCCCGCTCGACTCATCCCCAGAACTAGCCCCGCTCCGTCGCCCTGTCCCTCGACTCCCTCCTCCCCTTCATCTCTTCCCGCAGCGCCGCCGACGAATCCCCTCGACCATCACCATCACCCACAGCCCCGCACCGCCTTCCTCCTCCGCCCCTCTCCTCACCATCTTCCCCGATGCCCTAGTCGAACTCCCTAGCCCCCACCGTCTTCCTCGACTCTCCCCGCTCCACCGTCGTCCCCCTTCCCGAGCCTCCGTCGCCCACGACAAGCCCCAACAGACCCTCCGCCTGAGCCACCTCGAGCCGACGAGCTCTGCCTGAGCACCTCCAACTGTCGACCCAGCCCTGCCCTAGCCAGCTCCGGTGTCGATCTCCGACGAAAACCCTAAAACCTAGACGGACACAGCCTGGACACAGTACCCGGACACAGGACCCGGACACGGGAATTTTAGGTTCCACGGAGCCCTGTTCAGGTAACCCGTTCTCTCTCCTCGTTGTCCCATTTTCCATTCCGTCAGTTGTGACGCGTAGGCTGTGTGACCCCCTCGATGCCCGTGCAACCCGCTCGGTGCGTCGCGTCCTATGGCGATCGTATACCGCAATCCAAAAATAGGAAAAATAATGCCTTGTTTCACCCCGGAACTAGGTACGCCCCGCCAAACTGGACGACTTGGTCTCGCGCGGTCTTCACCAAAACATGCGCGCCGTTGATACAGACGTATGGGATTTCGCAGAAGTTGATTTGGATGTGTGTGCACACCGGAATCAACGCGTATCCGCCGACAACGTCCCGTATCCGCCTGTTCTGGAACACGTCGTAACTTTATGTACACACATCGGATTGAAACGAAACTTGCGCCATCGGACTCGTAGCAATACGCTGGTCCTGTGACCCAAGTTTGGTTTGATTCTGAGAACATTGACAAAATCGCGTATCGTGGGTCCCGCGGCTCCACTTGACGGGCGATTTTGTGATCGGCTCATCGGAATCCAGTTCTGAAAGTTCCGTTGGGTTCGTATCATCGTTCTAGACTTGTTAACACTAAGTTTGACGAATTTGGAGACCTTTGATCCTGACACAGTTTTTGGTGCAAAGCGGCCGACATGTGGACCCCGCTTTGGCCCGAAACTGTCATTTTTGTCCATGTGTCCAAATTGGACTCAAGGACAGGCGTTTCTAGCTATTTGATATTTTTTGAATCTAATGGTGATGTTTATTTCAGCAACCGAAGTAGTATCTGCAAATTACACTGAGACCAGAGCTACAGTTGGAGCCAGAACCCCAAGCAAGTGTACCTTGCCAACATTGCAGTTCTTGTTACTTATTTCCTTGCCTTATTTATATATTGTTGTACATGCTTGACCTAGGACCGTGTGACTTACTTAGCGTCCGATTAATAGTCAGGTGCCAACACCGTACGCGGAGTTGTGTAATGTCACTTAGAGATGGATATCGTGACCCTTTTCATTCTCGTACTTGTCTTATCAAGTACATTATACCCAGGACACTTGACACTATTCATGAGACAGAATCTTCCTGAAATATTAAAGGTGATTCTGTATATGATACAGGTTTATGACATATATATTATACATGCTTAGATTTCATTATGACTTGTTGCATTAGATATGGTCTTGCGTGACATGGACATGAGATATCATAAAACTGTGACGTGAGATTACATTGGGTGGGGAGAGATTTACCATACATAAGGCTGATTATATATATATAATACTTAATGGAAGTGCCTTAGACTCTGACACAGAGCTTTGGTACCGTACTGGCCCTTCGAGAGAATACTGCTATGGATTTCTCCGATACTGATCCTGTAGTAGTCTCAGCCCAAGTATGACTAAAACTCTCAACTCGCATATCACTTAGCTGGTTATATAGTTTACCATATTGTTTCATTTATTGCTGCACTAATTTTATTTTGGCATGAGTTATTCTTGTACCTTGCTATATCCCCTGAGGACCTGGATCCGAATTATGTCCCCAGGATTAGCTGACGAGATCTATCCCGAGGTATACGGGATCGGTGCATTAGCAGAAGCAGGTGCATACATTGGAGCAGAACCAGGATCTGAGGACGAGATCGTGCCAGAGAACTTCTCCTGAGTATTGGCTTCAGATACTCATTTATTTCTTTTCTAGTTACTTTATTTCCAGTCTATTGCATTGATGTATCAGACTTGTTCTCGGATTGTTCTCCGAAACACTTTTATTGAGATTTGTTAGTTTATTTTATTTGTATTTATTCTGGCATTGGATCTGTGATTATCTATTGTAGATGAGATTAGAATAGAATGTGACTTGTATCATTGGACCTATTTATTGTTATACTACAGCTTAAGTATGCCCCGATGGATCCATTAAATTGGGTTTGTCCATCGGTGTGTGCTGCTGGCCATTGCCACGTGTCTAGTCCCTCGGTATTTTGGGACTGGGACGTGACATAGTTTTTTGTGGTGGCCCTTGCAGGTCAACGACTAAATTGTTCGGTTTCAACTTAGGGACCGAGCAAGCCCGCAATAAGAATATGATAAGTTTTTAGGATCTCATCCATATGCTTGAAACGTTCTTGATATCTATATCGGATTCGAATTAAATTCTTGACTTGCATCCTGCCTTGATTTCTGTGCGCCTCTTATTGTTTATTTTGGTTGCAGAGTTATGGATTCATGAGCAAACGACGAGACTCCTGCAAGATCACCACAAGATGTTGTGGTAACCAACGAAGATGAAGTAACACCAGTTGATGAAGGTCAAGTAGCTCAACAACGCAATCAAGCAAGTCAGCACGCATCGAGAATCCAGCGAGATAACATTCCACCATTGACACAGTTTACTCCACCGATGCCTACTGTTCCACAAGGGCAAGCTATGGACGTGCAACAAATGTTTCAAATGTATTACACGATGATGCAAGTCTATTAGAAGGATCAGGAAAGCCAAACGGAGGAGTTCATTTACAGACTTAGCTCGGAGCTACGGAAGTTAATCAGCTCCGTTGCAATGGACGTTCTTGCTACAGCACGGGCCATGGAGTACATCAACAGGATAGAGTCCAGCCAGAAGCGGCCGCATGCACCAGACCAAGCACAACAGGAAATAGCTGCAAAGCGACCACAGATGAATCCACCACCGAGGGCAGCACCAAGAGCCTTAGTTCTTCCTACTTGTCACTACTGTGGCAAGATAGGCCATATTAATAAGGAGTGCAGACGCAAGTTAGGATTATGCTTGATTTGCGGAACCAACCAACACTTAGCCAAGGACTGTTCTCAGCATCGAGAGAAAGCATTGATGATTCATCAACCAGCCACATCAGCACCAGCCGGAGCACCACAGGAAGAAATTGCAAAGAGTTCTCGCCTGCACCAGCCATCAGAAGCATCTTCACAGGCACTACCTATCTGTCAATATTGTCGCAAGCGAGGCCATATTGAGAACGAGTGCAGACGAAAAAGGAAAGTATGTTTAGCTTGCGGATCCAGTCAGCATTCATTGAGGAAATGCCCTGAGCGTCGAGAAAAAGCACCAAGGGTAAACCAACAAGCGTTACCAGTACCGAGGCCAGCCTGTCCGGTTTTGGGATCACCGTAAACGGAAGTTGAAGGAGTCATACCACCACCTCCAGGAGAGAACCAGCCGAGGCCACCTTTGATACCCCAGGCCGTACTCTTCCAGCAGGCTCAACAGCAGCAGAGGAATCAACTGCAAGGACGTGAACAAGCTCCAGCGATGACTTTGGAAGACGCGCAGACCCATGGAGTAGCTAATGCGCGTAATTTTTTGCAGTTATCTGTTTATAGATTTATTTTAGCTCGTGCCTGTTGGTTCGCGACCTCAGCCTTAACCTAGTAATGTTAAACTTGCTAATAACCTAGAATATTTTATAATTGATAATCTAATATATTTTTATAAGTAATGAACTGTAGATTTCTAGATTTCCTTCATTCGAGAAATTGTATAACTTTTAATGCTTAGGAAATTAAATTTTCCTATATGCTATTCTTACACCCTCAACCTTGATTCTCCTTGATCGTGATGTGCTTTGAATAATGTTTACAGCCGTGTCATCTCTGTTGACCAATTATTCTTTGATTACGAGGACACAATCCTCTTAAGGGGGGTAGATTGTAACCCCCCTGATTTTTTAAAAATTTTTAATTTGGATTTTTTATAATTTTCTGTAATTTTCTAGAATTTTTCTGTAATTAAAACCTAGGTATTTGGTAATTAAATGATTTTTAATTGTTGTTAATTAATATTAAAATATTATGAAAATAATATTTTATGGTGTAAAATGAAAAACTAGACATAGGGTAATTTTTTGCGAATTTATTGGACCCCGGAAGCATCTTTAAAGCCCTAAAAACTAAGTTGTAATTAAACCGAATTAAACCGAATTAAACCCTAGAAATAAACCTGGTTCAATTGAACCAAACCAACCCAGACTCGGTTCAACTAAACCAAACCCTACCTTATCGGGTCGGGTCGGATCTAAACCCGACCCGAAACCCGCAGACCCAAACCCGCACCCTAGCCCTAGCGGATCGGGCCGGATCCGCCGCCCGACCCGCGGACCCGGACCCGTTACCTAACCGAAACCCTAATCCTAATTCTACCCGAATTCTACTGTTTCGGCCGGCGACATCCCTATAAATAACCCCACACCCGCCGGAACCCTAGACTTCCCCACCACCTCCTCGAACCCCCAGCGCTGCTCGGACACACCCCGCAGCCCCGACCTCGACTACCTCCTCCGCCCAGCCCCGCTCGACTCGTCCCCAGAACCAGCCCCGCTCCGCCGCCCTGTCCCTCGACCCCCTCCTCCCCTTCATCTCTTCCCGCAGCGCCGCCGACGAAATCCCCTCGACCACCACCATCACCCACAGCACCGCACCGCCTTTCTCCTCCGCCCCTCTCCTCACCATCTTCCCCGATGCCCTAGTCGAACTCCCCAGCCCCCACCGTCTTCCTCGACTCTCCCCGCTCCACCGTCGTCCCCCTTCCCGAGCCTCCGCCGCCCACGACAAGCCCCAACAGACCCTCCGCCTGAGCCGCCTCGAGCCGACGAGTTCTGCCTGAGCACCTCCTCCTGTCGACCCAGCCCTGCCCTAGCCAGTTCTGGCGTCGATCACCGGCGGAAACCCTAAAACCTAGACGGACACAGCCTGGACACAGTACCCGGACACAGGACCCGGACACGGGAATTTCAGGTTCCACGGAGCCCTGTTCAGGTAACCCGTTCTTTTTTCTCGTTGCCCCATTTTTTTTTCGTCAGTTGTGACGCGTAGGCTGTGTGACCCCCTCGATGCCCGTGCAACCCGCTCGGTGCGTCGCGTCCTATGGCGATCGCATACCGCGATCCAAAAACAGGAAAAACAATATCCTATTTCACCCCAGAACTGAGTACGCCCCGCCAAACGGGATGACTTGGTCGCGCGTGGTCTTCACCAAAATATGTGCGCCGTTGATACGGACGTATGGGATATCGCAGAAGTTGATTTGGATGTGTGTGCACACCGGAATCAACGCGTATCCGCCGACAACGTCCCGTATCCGTCTGTTCTGGAACATGTCGTAACTTTGTGTACACACGTCGGATTGAAACAAAACTTGCGCCATCGGACTCGTAGCAATACGCTGGGCCTGTGACCCAAGTTTGGTTCGATTCTGAGAATGGGGACAAAATCGCGTATCGTGGGCCCCGCGGCTCCACTTGACGGGCGATTTTGTGATCGGCTCATCGGAATCCAGTTCTGGAAGTTCCGTTGGGTTCGTATCGTCGTTCTAGACTTGTTGACACTAAGTTTCACGAATTGGAGACCTTTGACCCTGACACGGTTTTTGGTGTAAAGCGGCTCACATGTGGACCCCGCTTTGGCCAGAAACTGTCATTTTTGTCCCTGTGTCCAAATTGGACTCAAGGACAGGCGTTTCTAGCTATTTGATATTTTCTGAATCTAATGGTGATGTTTATTTCAGCAACCGGAGTAGTACCTGCAAATCACACTGAGACCAGAGCTACAGTTGGAGCCAGAACCCCAGGCAAGTGTACCTTGCCAACATTGCAGTTCTTGTTACTTATTTTCTTGCCTTATTTATATATTGTTGTACATGCTTGACCTAGGACCATGTGACTTACTTAGCGTCCGATTAATAGTCGGGTGCCAACACCATACGCGGAGTTGTGTAATGTCACTTAAAGATGGATATCGTGACCCTTTTCATTCTCGTACTTGTCTTATCAAGTACATTATACCCAGGACACTTGACACTATTCATGAGACGGAATTTTCCTGAAATATTCAAGGTGATTTTGTATAGGATACAGGTTTATGACATATACATTATACATGCTTAGATTTTATTATGACTTGTTGCATTAGATATGGTCTTGCGTGACATGGACATGAGATATCATGAAACTGTGACGTGAGATTACATTGGGTGGGGAGAGATTTACCATACATAAGGCTGATTATATATATATATAATACTTAATGGAAGTGCCTTAGACTCTGACACAGAGCTTTATTGCTGGCCCTTCGAGAGAATACTGCTATGGGTTTCTCCGACACTGATCCTGTAGTAGTCTCAGCCCGAGTATGACTAAAACTCTCAACTTGCATATCACTTAGCTAGTTATATAGTTTACCATATTGTTTTATTTATTGCTGCACTAATTTTATTTTGGCATGAGTTATTCTTGTACCTTTCTATGTCCCCTGAGGACCTGGATCCGGATTATGTCCCCAGGATTAGCTGACGAGATCTATCCCGAGGTATACGGGACCGGAGCATTAGCATTAGCAGAAGCAGGTGCATACATTGGAGCAGAACCAGGATCTGAGGACGAGATCGTGCCAGAGGACTTCTACTGAGTATTGACTTCAGATACTAATTTATTTCTGTTCTAGTTACTTTATTTCCAGTCTATTGCATTGATGTATCAGACTTGTTCTCGGATTGTTCTCCGAGACACTTTTATTGAGATTTGTTAGTTTATTTTATTTGTATTTATTCTGGCATTGGATCTGTGATTATCTATTGTGGATGAGATTAGAATAGACTGTGACTTGTATCATTGGACCTATTTATTGTTGTACTACAGCTTAAGTATGCCTCGATGGATCCATTAAATTGGGTTTGTCCATCGGTGTGTGCTGTTGGCCATTGCCACGTGTCTAGTCCCTCGGTATTTTGGGACTGGGGAGTGACATCGTGTGACTAGAATTTCTCGTGTCCGGGATGCTGTTTCGTGTCCTGGTCACCGTGTCCGGGTCTGAGAGCTGTTGTGTCCGTGTCCGCTGCTAGGGCTATGCTGGTCGGCTGGGAGTGACCGTTCTGGTCGGCGGCCGGGCTAGGGTGTGGGGGCTGCGAGTCGGCGGGGTCGAGCGGGGCTGGGCGGAGCGGAGGTCGGTCGGCTTTGGGGAGGATGAGGTCGGGGGGGATGGTGATGGTGTTGGGCTGGGCTGGGCTCGAGGCGGAGGGGGAGTGGTGGTCGATGGTCTAGCGGGGTGCTCGGGTTTTGGCGGTGATCGGGTGGAGATGCGGTCGGTGGAGAGGTGGCTGTGGAGGCGGTGACAGGCGGGGATCGGTCGGCTGGGCGGAGGAGAGGACGACGGGGGAGTAGGGTTCAAGCGAGGGGAAGTTCATCGACGGCTAAGCTACAGCGGCGGGGTTGATGAAACAGAGAGGGTGCGGCGGCGGCTACACGAACGTCGAGGGGTTATATAGGGCCGGAACAGTAATTCGGAGGGGAATCCGATTTAGGGTTCGGTTATGGTTTCGGGTCCGGGTCGGGTTTGATTCGGATCCGACCCGACCCGACCCGTTAAGTCTGGGTTGGTCTGGTTCGGTTTGAGTCGGTTTGGTTTGGTTTAATTTCAATTAAACCGGGTTCAGTCAGGGTTTAATTAGGTTTAATTCTACATTATTTTTTAGGGCTTTAAAAATACTTTCGGAGTCCAATAAATTCACAAAAAATTATCCTATGTCCAGTTTTCCATTTTACACCATAAAATATTATTTCCATAATATTTTAATATTAATTAATCATTATTTATAAATTTTTTAATCACAAAATACCTTAGTTTTATTTCCAAAAAATTACAAAAAAATTGGAAAAAATATTTTAATTTTTTTTTAGAAAAATTAGGGTGTTTACAATCTACCCCCTTAAGAGGATTGCGTCCTCGCAATCGAAGAATAAACTACTAAAGGAAAGAACTATGGAAATTACAAGAATGCTTAGGGTATACCTGCGCCCACGAATAAGTGAGGATAACGCTGGCGCATAATATCCTCTCGTTCCCAAGTCGATTCGCCAAGAGAATGATGTTTCCAAGCTACACGAACCAGTCTAATTGTCTGTCCTCGTAATGTCTTCTCACTGATGTCGAGGATGCCAACTGGTTGTTCTTCATATCTCAAGCTAGGGCCCACTGCGATCTCAGAATGATCGACTACATGACTTGGGTCAGTCACGTACCTTCTCAGCTGTGAGACATGGAATACGTCATGCACTTTCTCTAAGGATGGAGGTAATGCAAGACGATAAGCCACCTCACCAATGCGCTCCAGAATATCAAATGGCCCGAAATACCTTGGGCTCAACTTGCCTCTGCTCTCAAATCTAATAGTACCTCGAGTGGGCGAAATCCTCAAGAATACATGCTCTCCTTCTTTGAACTCTAGGGGACGTCTGTGTGTATCAGCCCAATGCTTCTGTCTGTCCTGAGCTGCACGAAGATGATTCTGAATTTGTTTTACCTTCTCCACTGTCTGCATTACCAATTCTGGACCCAGTATTTGACGTTCACCAACGTCACTCCAATATATTGGCGATCTACACTTTCTACCGTATAATGCCTCAAATGGTGCCATCTGAATGCTGGCCTGATAACTGTTGTTGTAGGAGAACTCCACCAAGTGCAAATGATCTTTCCAAGATCCTCTAAAGTCTAGCATACACGATCGCAACATATCCTCCAAGATCTGAATCGTGCGCTCCGATTGACCATCTGTCTGTGGATGGTAAGCTGTGCTGAATTTGAGTCTGGTGCCAAGACTCTCTTGCATGCTTCGCCAGAAATGAGATATAAATCTTAAATCTCGATCCGATACAATACTAACCGGCACTCCATGTAATCTTACGATTTGTCGTATATACATGTCAGCTAGTACCTCTGTGGACTGTCCAACTCTAAATGGCAAGAAATATGCCGATTTAGTGAGTCGGTCCACGATAACCCATACCGCATCTCTTCCTCTAGGGCTTCTTGGAAATCCTGTGACAAAATCCATAGTGATATGTTCCCACTTCCATTCTGGTATAGGAAGCGGCTGTAACATACCTGTAGTCCTTTGGTGCTCTGCTTTTACCTGCTGGCATACTAAACATTTTGCCATAAATCGTGCAATCTCCCTCTTCATTCTATGCCACCAATAATACTGCCTCAAGTCTCGGTACATCTTGGTTCCTCCTGGGTGAACAGAGTACATAGAACTATGTGCTTCAGTCATTAACTCCTGTCTCAATTCTCTATTTGGAACATACAAGCGATTTCTATACCTTAATGTCCCGTCTTTATGTATGCGAAGTCCCGTCTACATGCCTGCTTCTGTCCTCTCTTTAAGTCTTCAAAATCTAGCATCAGTGGGCAATGCCTCTTTAATCCTCTCCACAAGTGACGACTTAACTTCGAGATTAGCCAGCAAGCCACTCTGTCCTGGTACAACAACCTCTATCTGAAGCTCCTGTAGATCTCTCAATAGCTCAGGCTGTATTGTCAAGAAATAAGTCGTAGGCTTCCTGCTGAGTGCGTCTGCTACGACATTCGCCTTTCCCGGTTGATACTGCAGATCTATATCAAAGTCTACCATCAACTCAAGCCAACGTCTGTCTCATGTTGAGCTCCTTCTGAGTATATACATACTTCAGACTCTTGTGGTCGGTAAAGATGTCTACCTTCTCTCCATAAAGATAGTGCCTCCAAATCTTCAGTGCAAATATAACTGCTGCTAGCTGCAGATCGTGTGTTGGATAGTTCTTCTCATGGACCTTCAACTGTCTCGATGCATAAGCGATAACTTTTCCATGTTGCATCAAAACACATCCTAGTCCACTACCTGACGTATCACTATAGACAACAAAACCTCCTGACCCTGAAGGAAGAGTCAAGACAGGTGTTGTTGTCAATCTTCTCTTTAATTCTTCAAAGGCCTTCTGGCAGTCTTCTGTCCATGTAAACTCCTGGTCCTTACGTGTCAACTTCGTCATAGGCTCCGCAATCCTTGAGAAATTTTCTACAAACCTTCGGTAATATCCAGCAAGTCCGAGAAAACTTCTCACTTCTGCAACTGATGTGGGTGTAGGCCAAGTTTCTATTGCAGCAACTTTCTCCGGATCAACTGAAAGTCCTTCTCCTGAGATAATATATCCCAAGAAAGGTACTTTATCCATACAAAACTCACACTTACTGAGTTTGGCATATAACTTCTCATGTCTCAATGTCTCTAACACAATTCTGAGATGCTCCTCGTGCTCTTCGTGGCTCTTAGAATATACTAGAATGTCATCAATAAACACAACCACAAATTTATCCAAGTACTGATGAAAAACTTTGTTTATCAAACTCATAAACACTGTTGGCGCATTTGTTAAACCAAACGGCATTACCAAGAACTCATAATGTCCATACTTGGTCCTGAAGGCTGTCTTCGGTATATCCTCCTTCCTTACTTTGATCTGATGATAGCCGGATCTAAGGTCAATCTTCGAAAATACCCTAGCACCACTCAATTGATCGAATAGATCATCAATGCATGGTAAGGGATACCTGTTCTTGATGGTCACAGCATTCAGTGCCCTGTAGTCAATGCACAACCGTACTGTTCTATCCTTCTTCAGTACAAATAATATGGGTGCTCCCCAAGGTGAAATACTGGGCCGAATAAAACCCTTCTCCAAAAGATCATCAACTTGTTCCTTCAACTCCACTAACTCCTTAGGTGCTAGCCTATATACTGATGAAATGATAGGCTCTGCTCCTGGAGTTAAGTCTATTATGAATTCTATTTCCCGATCAGGCGGTAAACCTAGAAGATCATCAGGAAATACATCCACAAACTCTGATATGACTCTTGGGTAACCTGTCTCCCCTTCTACAGATAGTACCCTAAGAGTAGGCTGAACTCCTTGCTCTACAGCTCTCCGAAGAAACTCAAATTCTGGATGTCCAGGCGGTCTAAATATAACCCGTCCAAGTCGGCAATCAAGAGTCGCATGGTACTGACTTAACCAGTCTATACCAAGTACAATATCATAATCCGGCATGGAAAAGATCAGAAATTGAGCTCACATCTCTCTTCCATAGACTACTACAGAACATGATCTACAGACGTCACTAACTGGGATAATTCCACCTCCCGTAAGAATTCTCTTAATCTTCGGAAGGGGTGCGGTAGCTACTCTATGGGTGGCTACAAAGCTAGCTGCTATAAATGAATGCGATGCTCCAGAATCAATTAAAGCTACAGCTGGTAATGAAGCTACTAAAATAGTACTTGCGATAACCTCTCCTGCAGTAGCTTCCTCCTCAACAGCCAATGCAAATGCCTGTCCTCGTCCCTGAGCTTGATCTCTCTGCTGCTGCTGAGCCTGCTGAAATAGAGCTGCATGTGGTACCAGTGGTGGTCTCTGTTGATATCCTCCTGGAGCTGGTGGTCTGACTCCTCCAACTCCTGTCTGCGGTGCTCCTACTGCTGGATAAGCTGGCCTTGGTGCAGGTAAAGCTAGTCTCCGTGCTCCCTCTCTGCGCTCAGTGCAGTCTCTGGTTGGATGCTGGTTGGATCCGTAAGCCAGGCATAGTCCCAACTTGCGTCTGCATTCTCTCTCAATGTGACCTACCTTGCCGCAGTGGTGACAAGTAGGAAGAGATATGGCCTTGTATGCTGTTCTCTCTGGCATACTCCTCTGGGACCGTTTTACAGAATCTCCATGTGATGTCCTGGATGGTGCTGATGTGATTGGCCTCTTCAGATTTGACTCCCTTCTAGTAACACGCTCCATGCGCTGTGCTGCTGCAAGGACGTCGGTATATGATGTAGGTGCAACAGATCCAATCAACCTCTGGAGCTCGAACTTCAGTCCATCAAAGAAATTCTCAGCTTTCTCTTCCTCTGTCGAAATCAAGGTTGGGGCGAAGCGACTCAGACGAATAAATTCTGCGTTGTATTCTTCCACTGACATATTGCCTTGGATAAGGCGGTTGAACTTGTCTCTGAGTTCCGACCGTGCAACTGCTGGAATATACATCTCTTGGAAGAGTCTGGAGAACTCTTCCCAAGTGACTCGGTCCTGTCCGAGCCTTCTCTCTTTTGATAACCACTAATGATGTGTATTTTCAATCAATTGTATCCTGACCGCAATCATCTATTTCTTTCTTGGAAGTTCAGCTGCTTCCAACTGGTGCTGTATGTTCGTGAGCCACTCGTGAACTTCAATTGGCCCCTCTTTGCAAGAAAAGGTACGAGGCTTGAGCTGGCGGAAATCAGTGATAGATCCCGTCGCTGGTCGCCTAGATGGTGGGTTTGCCTGCTACAATGCGGATACTAAGCTGGTTCTCAAATACTCTGCCTCATGACGCTGAGCCTCTTGCTGAACCTGCTGTTGGGCTTGCATCATGGCATAAATCATCTGAAACATCTGTTGCCCGTCCATGGCTTGCCCTGGCGGGAAAACTGGCATCTGTGGAGTGAACTGTGGCAGAGGTGGGATGTCATCACGCCGGAACCTTGGATTAGGTTGGCCGGTTTGATTTCCTTGAGATGATTGTCCTCCATTGTCACGACCCGCACCCGGTGTAAGGGTACTAGTCGGAAACAATGCCCAGCCTACGCCACAGAATCGGCGGTAGAACGCTGTCTAGATAGTCTATCTAACAATATAATGAACCACCAATAATGATAGTATACTCAATCACAGAACTAAGATAGAAATGAGCACGAATCAGATAAAGAATAGAATAGTCATAATACAACTCATGAGTCTAAAATAATACATCAATGAGTCTGAAGAACAACACAAAAAGCTGGAGACAAATCCAGTACAAAAGAATACTACGAAGCTACAACTCCAGGGTCAACTGTCTCAGTTGGGATAAGTCCCTCTTGAGCCAGGGTCTCAGAATCTAAACCCACAACATCCTGGGGTCCATAAAAGGTAGGGTACCACTCCTCAATATCATCTAGAAAAATATATCCAGTCAGGAAAGGCGCAGAGTACATCTCTAACAGCAGTTTTAATTAATGATAAGAACTATGTAGCAGTAAATATCTGTGGATAAACAAGATGCACAATAGATATAAGAGATATATGTACGATAAGAAAATACTGAAAATAAATACAATAATGAACAATATGCCAATGAAACAATAATACTAATGACTAAGTGTGTGAGTACTAGCTTAACATGTGATCGGCTTGGGCAAGATGCAATGCGGCCTGGCTAATCATAAGTGCGGATTATGATCAACACTATTCATTTACCAGTACTTTATTCAATAGGGATTTGATCACATATCTATACTAATACTCCCCACCCCCGACTGGTATAATAGATCCAACCACAGTATGCTATGGCACGAGATTCCCCAAGAAGATAGCTAGTCTTCCCGAGAATCGGTGTCTGTACATGTACAAGATAACCAATGAAATAATACTTGCACCATATACACCATATACCAAGGAATAATATCTCATGACGAGATCCGGATATACCAATCCGTGTAACCATAGTGTCAAGAGAACATGGATATCTACACTAGATACAATGAACATAGAGGATATCATAAATGAGAAACTATCAGAGAATGTACTCGCCTGAAGTCCAATGAATAGTCTCACAGATGTCTGATTCGGTGCCTCGAAGACCTAGATATGGAATACAATATCAATACAAGGTCCCGAAAAGAGAACAAGTTAAACTAGTCAACTTCTAGGTCAAAAGTCAACTCTAAGTCAAAAGTCAACTGTGGTCAACCCAAGGTCAACTATCTATTTCTAGGTTGTACAAGTCTAGCACCAAAAACTTGGATCAAAATACTAAGCTCTAAGTCATAAGACTACGTCCTTAAATATTAGGATACCGTATCTTCGGATACGTGAATCCAAAATAAACCTCACAATACTATATTAATAATAATGCATAATATAGAATATTAAATACAACAATTTAGGAATCAAGGTTTTGAACCCAATTGGTATCCACACAAAGTAATGCTCAAGATACATATAGGTATATTATTTACTCTAATACATAATATATTATATATAAACTAATATAAAATAAGATAATAACAATACTAGTATTATATCTCACCACAAATACATTTAGATATACATATATATAAAAATATAATATATAAAGTATAAATCCAAAACTGCCTAACTGTCACTGAAAAACTATGTGGAAAACAATTAATTTCAATAAACAGACCTATAGTGACAGTCCCGACTGTCACAGAAAAACTGTCGCCAAAACGCTGTATATAAAACCCACTGCTGACTGATTGGTGACAGTTCAAACTGTCGCAGAAAAACTGCCGCTGAAAAACTGCTCATTCCCGCCCACTGCATTAATGACAGAACTGTCATTAATGCCCAAAGACTGCTACAGCGGCTGCTGCTTTAATGACAGCATCTGTCATTAATAGCCGCTGTCGCGAAAAAAACAATTAATATATAACTATATATATTAATAAATATAAATCAATATAAATCAATATATATATATATATATATATATATATATATATATATATATATATATATATATATAAAACAATTAAATAAATATATACTTATATATATATACATAATCCTACACAAATAAATACTAATAGTTACAAACACATTGCATGTATTAATGTACATATTTTACATGGCTAGAAGCACACATAAAAATATATTCATTAATATACAAATAATTACATAATAATTATAATTAATATGATTACTCATTTAAACACATAAATATATTTTATAAAATATTTATGTATAATTTATTTTATTAATATGTAGTAACATATATAATTACATGTAAAGAAAACTACATATATTTTTATACATCATAGTAGCACACATAAAAATATATAGATCTATGCTACAATAAATACCATAATAAATACACTAAAATAAATATATAACATATATATATATATATATATTTACTAATTATTATACAAGAATTAAAGCATAAATAATTAGATCTATACAAAAACACACACAATTGGAGAGTATCACACCGTATCCCACTAGATCTAGGATACGCATGCGATACGAGTCCAACACACAACCAATTGTACCCCGAAGGACACAAACAAGTCACAAATAATATTTATGAACAAATCAAAGTGTCAAAAGTAGATCTATGTGTCCGTGTCAAAATACGACATGTACAAAGTCCCGTGTCGGAGAAAAATCTCCAAAATGACACGTATCACCAAATTGTTGGGATACGAACTACATGTACCCAATTGTGGATACGACACTAGCCCCAAACACATAAGCACATGCCCAATTGATCTATAGGATCAATTGACACACACAACAAAATGTAAATTTGGAATTCCATCAAAATTGACACAAAAAGCACCATAACTTTCTCCATGGGTCTCCTATGAACACAAAACCAAGTCCTATGGGTAGTACATACATATAGGTTGATTTTACATGATTAAATCTCAGATTTAGAAGCTATTTTAATGGGAAAAACTGAATTATACCTATTGGGAGATGGATTCCCAATGAAACCTCCAATTGAGATGAACTTGCTTCCAAATTATAGATCCTTGCTCCTCTTTGTAGATCCTTGTTTCCTCCTTCTAGATCCTTGCTTCTCAACTTTCTAATGGTGAATTGGGAAGAATTTGGAATAAATTTGGTAGGAAATTGGAATGAGAATGAAAGGAATTTGGGAGTGGGGAATTCTAGATCTAGATTTGGAATGAGAATGAGAGGAGAGAGAAATTTCCCCCCTGTAATATAGGCCGGCCATGCCCCCTTCCCCAAGCAATTATAAAATGTCCAATGTACCCCTTGGGGCCTCTCATGAAGAAATAATTAAGGAAGGAAGCTTCTAGTCTAATGACTTAATTAATTTAATCTATCTCTTTAACAATGGGCTTTCTAAATGGGCAAGTCTAACTAATTAATTCATGTTGGTCCATGGGTCCAAACTAAACTAGTTGGGTCCACTAATATAATCCAAAATAATTAAATAATACAACAAATAATTATTTACAATGCACAAATTTTAATTAAATAAAAAAAGACTAAAATACTCTTTCCTAGAAATTGTGGTAGTGACATCCATTCCCTGGTGTCATTCCATCTACATAAGTAACCACAGCATCGTGTGGTGTATCCAAGGGATTCTTATCTCCGTTCCTGGGATCCATTACTCTGCAACCAAAAGATAAACTATAAGAATGCTCAGAGGAATCAACACAGGATGCAAATCAAGTAATTAGTTCGAGTTCAATATAGAGTTCAAAAATGGTTCAAATAATGGATGAGATCCTATAACTTATCATATCCTTATTGCAGGCTTGCTCGGTCCCTAAGTTGAAACCGAACGATTTAGTCGTAGACCTGCATGGGCCACCACAAAAACCATGTCACGCCCCAGTCCCAAAATACTGAGGGACCAGATACGTGACAATGGCCAGCAGCACACACCGATGGAGAAACCCAATTTAATGGATCCATCCAAGCGTACTTAAGCTGTAAAATAAGTCTACGACAACATGGCACAACTAATCTCATTCATACAAGATAAAATATGATCCACAGATATAAGAAATGTAAATCATCAACCAGTCTCTACAAAGTGCTTCGGGGAACAACCCGATAAAAATCTGATACAATGGTTCAACAGACCAAAATATAAATGACTGAATAAAGTAAATACTGAGCATGTAACATAGATGCTCAGAAAAAGTCTTCAGCTAACACCTCGTCCACGGGTGTCGGTACAGCTCCTGTATCAGCTCCTGGCGTTGTCCCGTATACCTCGGGATAGATCTCGTCTGCAAATCCTGGGGACATAATACGGATCCAGGTCCTCAGGGGACATAGCAAGGTAAAAGATAATACAAGCCAAAATAAATACAGTGCAGCAAATAATGAAATAAATAGGATAAGTATGTAACCATCTATGTGAAATGCAAGTGAGAGCATCACTAGTACTCAGGCTGATCCACTACAAGCTCTGTGTCGGGGAGCCGGTAGCAGTAATAATGAGTAATGGGCCAAGCTCAGGTTTAGAGTCTTGCGCCTCACAATAATAAGGGTTTTATACATATGATCAGCCTGTAGCCTGTGTGTCTCTCTCCACCTAATGTAACCACATGTCTCATGTCCACAATGTCTCATGTAGATGTCACGCAAGATCATAGCTAATACAACAAGTCATATAGTATCCATGAATATAATGTCTATGTCATAAACCTGTATCCTATACAGAATCACCATGAATATCTCAGGAAGATTCTGTCTCATGAATAGTATCAAGTGTCCTGGGTTATAGTGTACTTGATAAGACAAGTACGGGAATGTAAAGGGTCACGAATGTCCATCTCTAGGTAACAATACACAACATCGCGTACGGTGTTGGCACCCGACTATAATAGGACGCTAAGTAAGTCACACGGTCCTAGGTCAAGCATGCATAACAATATTAATGAATCAAGAAAAATATGTAACAAGACTACAAAGTTTGGCAAGGTACACTTGCCTGGGGTTTGAATACCAACAGTTGTCCCTGTATCAGTGGATCCTGTAGGTACTCCTCCAAAAGCTGAAATAAATATCACCAACAGTCTCAGAAAATATCAAAT
The DNA here is from genome assembly GCA_036927795.1 of Iris macrosiphon. Classification (NCBI taxonomy): domain Eukaryota; kingdom Viridiplantae; phylum Streptophyta; class Magnoliopsida; order Asparagales; family Iridaceae; genus Iris; species Iris macrosiphon. The sequence continues at coordinate 19,647,931 of JAYESA010000017.1, forward strand.
AGCTAGAAATATCTGTCCTTAAGTCCAATTTGGACACAGGGGCAAAAATGATAGTTCCGGGTCAAAGTGGGGTCCACATGTGGGCCACTTTGCACCGAAAAATGTGTCAGGTTCTAAGGTCTCCAAATTCGTCAAACTTAGTGTCAATAAGTCAGGAACGATGATACGAACCCAATAGAACTTCCAGAATTGGATTTCGATGAGCCGATCACAAAATCGCCCATCAAGTGGAGCCGTGGGGCCCACGATACGCGATTTTGTCAACGTTCTCAGAATCGATCCAAACTTGGGTCACTGGACCAGCGTATTGCTACTAGTCCGATGGCGCAAGTTTCATTTTGATCCGACGTGTGTACACGAAGTTACGACGTATTCCAGAACAGGCGGATATGGGGCGTTGTCGGCGGATACGCGTTGATTCCGGTGTGCACGCACATCCAAATCAACTTCTGCGAAATTCCGCACATCCGTATCAACAGCATGCACATTTCGGTAAAGACCGCGTGCGACCAAGTCGTCCCGTTTGGCGGAGCGCACTCAGTTCCGGGGTGAAACAGGGCGTTGGTTTTTCTGTTTTTGGATCGCGGTTTGCGATCACCACAGGACGCTACGCACCGAGCGGGTTATACGAGCATCGAGAGGGTTACACAGTCTACATGACACAACTGACGGAACAGAAAACGGAATAACGAGGAGAGAGAACGGGTTACCTGAACAGGGCTTCGTGTGACGAGAATTTCTCGTGTCCGGGATGCTGTTTCGTGTCCTGGTCACCGTGTCCGGGTTTGAGAGCTGCTGTGTCCGTGTCCGCTGCTAGAGATACGCTGGTTGGCTGGGAGTGGCCGTTCTGGTTGGTGACCGGGCTAGGGTGTGGGGGCTGCGAGTCGGCGGGGTCGAGCGAGGCTGGGCGGAGCGGAGCGGAGGTCGGTCGGCTTTGGGGAGGATGAGGTCGTAGGGGATGGTGATGGTGCTGGGCTGGGCTGGGCTCGAGGCGGAGGGGGAGTGGTGGTCGATGGTCGAGCGGGGTGCTCGGGTTTTGGCGGTGATCGGGTGGAGATGCGGTCGGCGGAGAGGTGGCTGTGGAGGCGGTGACAGGCGGGGATCGGTCGGCTGGGCGGAGGAGAGGACGACGGGGGAGTAGGGTTCAGGCGAGGGGAAGTTCGTCGACGACTAAGCTGCAGCGGTGGGGTTGATGAGAGAGAGAGGGTGCGGCGGCGGCTACACGAACGTCGAGGGGTTATATAGGGCCGGAACAGTAATTCGGGGGGGAATCCGATTTAGGGTTCGGTTAGGGTTTCGGGTCCGGGTCGGGTTTGATTTGCATCCGACCTGACCCGACCCGACCCGTTAAGTCTGGGTTGTTCTGGTTCGGTTTGAGTCGGTTTGGTTTGGTTTAATTTCAATTAAACCGGGTTCAGTCAGGGTTTAATTAGGTTTAATTCTACATTAGTTTTTAGGGCTTTAAAAATGCTTCCGGAGTCCAATAAATTCATAAAAAATTACCCTATGTCCAGTTTTCCATTTTACACCATAAAATATTATTTTCATAATATTTTAAAATTAATTAATCATTATTTAAAAATCTTTTAATCATAAAATACCTTAGTTTTAATTCCAAAAAATTACAGAAAATTGGGAAAAATATTTTAAATTTTTTTTAGAAAAATTAGGGTGTTTATAGTTCTTGGAGTACTTTGAAAGGAAGTACTTCTCCGACACCGTCAGAGATGCATTGTACGATCAGTTTCTCCACCTGGAGTAGGGGAACAGAACAGTGGACGAGTATGATGCTGAGTTTAGTCGCCTTAGTAAATATGGTGCTGCCCTGATACCAGATGACTTGGACAAGGCTAAGAGATTTTATCACGGACTAACTCAGGAGCTCCAACATTATACTAGCTCACAGTCCCGGATCTCTTATACCGAGTTACTAACGGAAGCCAGATTGCAAGAAACCATCAGCAGAGGAAAGGGAGGTCAGTTGAGGACACCACAAGGACCGACAAGGACACAACACGGAGGACCTATCAGACGTCCTTTAGCTCAGCAACAACAGTACCAACACAGAGCAGGACTATACCAGATTCCAGAGAAGCCCTAATATAATTATTGTGGGAGACGCAGGCACATCATAAGAGACTGTCGAATCCGTTTGGGACAGTGTATGGGATGTGGTTCAGGATAACACCTGGCGAGAAATTGTCCAATACAGCAGACACTTCCACCACCAGCACAGAGCACCGAAGCCAGCTCAGCAAATAATGAGACCAGGAGCACCTCGACCTCCAATAGCAGGGGGATTTCAGCGAAGACCACCGCTACCTGCACAGGAGGATTAATTCGCGAGGGCCAGACAGGGACAACCACAGAGGAATGGACAAGCTTTTGCAATGGAAGTAGATGACATGAATCAGGAGATTAATGTCATAGCAGGTATCACTCTTGCTTTTACTTTTCCTGATGTGACATTGTTTGATACGGGAGCCACCCACTCATTCATATCATCTAGATTTATTGCCAAACACAATATTTCCTCTACACCTTTACCTAGTTGTGTTAGAATTCTCACCGGAGGAGGAGTTGTACCTGTTAGTAGAATTTGTAGATCGTGTCCCATAGTGATACGTGATAGAGAGATGAATGCCCGACTCTTAGTCCTTCCTATGCCAACTTTTGATATTGTGCTTGGAATGGACTGGCTGAGCAAGTACCATGTTTTCTTCGATTGCTTTGGAGGAAGCATTATTTTCAAAGTACCAAGCCAGCCTGAACTTGAGTTTGCACGAGGATCCACATAAATCCTTGATGGTATGCAGCTCACAATGGACGATGTTGTCTATCACCCCATTATTTCAGAATTTCAAGATGTCTTTCCAGAAGAATTGCCATGACTACCCCCAAATAGAGACGTAAAATTCTCAATTGAATTGACACTAGGAGCAGCACCCATAGCATCACATGTTTATAGACTGGCAAAGAAGGAGATGGATGAACTGAAGACACAGTTGAAAGAACTAGAAAAGAAAGGTTTCATCCGACCAAGTGCATCACCCTGGGGAGCACCAGTGTTATTTGTACCAAAGAAGGATGGGTCAGTGCGTATGTGCATTGACTACAGAGCCTTAAATGCAGTGACTGTGAAGAATAAATATCCATTGCCACGCATTGATGACTTATTTGATCAGCTCAGTGGAGCCAAGATGTTCTCGAAGATAGATTTGAGATCGGGATATCACCAGGTGAAGGTATGGAAGGAGGACATCCTGAAGACCGCATTCCGTACAAGATATGGGCACTACGAGTTCTTGGTCATGCTATTTGGATTAACCAATGCTCCAGCTATCTTTATGGACTTAATGAATCGAGTCTTCCATCAGTATTTGGACCAGTTCGTGGTCGTCTTCATAGATGATATACTTGTCTATTCAAAGAGCCATGAGGAGCACGAGAAGCACCTACGGATTGTTCTAGAGACCTTGAGGAGAGAGCAGCTATATGCAAAGCTCAGTAAATATGAGTTCTTCTTGGACAGAGTCTCATTTCTTGGATATATTGTTACAGGAGATGGTATTTCTGTTGATCCAAAAAAGATCTCGGTAGTCGAGACATGGCCTGTTCCTAAATCAGCAGCGGAGGTAAGAAGTTTTCTTGGACTTGCGGGATATTACCGATGGTTCGTGGAGAACTTCTCAAGGATAGCAACACCTATCACTCGGTTGACTTGAAAAGATCAAGAGTTCATATGGACCAACGAGTGTCAAGCCGCTTTCAAGGAGTTGAAGGAGCGACTGACTACAATACCAGTATTAACTATTCCATCAGGATCAGGAGGCTATGTGATCTACAGTGACGCATCAGGAAAGGCTTGGGATGCGTACTGATGCAGCATGGCAAGGTGATTGAATATTCATCTAGACAATTATGAGTGCATGAGAAGAATTATCCAACTCATGACTTGGAACTTGCAGCCGTTGTATTTGCTCTGAAGCTATGGAGACATTACTTATATAGGGAACGAGTGGAAATCTATACAGACCATAAAAGCCTCAAGTATGTCTTCACGCATAAGGAGTTAAATATGAGACAACGTCGATGGCTTTAGTTAATGAAATATTTTGAGATAGAGCTTCATTATCACCCAGGCAAGGCTAATGTTGTAGCAGACGCGCTAAGCCGGAAGCCAGCATCTTATTTCTTGACGACACAGAGAGAATTACTAAAGGACTTGCAATGTCTTGGCTTTGAAGTGATATTACCTGGAGCAGACGGGACACTAGTCAATTTGCAAGTACAATCATCACTAGTAGAGAGGATTAAGGCAACATTGCCTACAGATGCCAGATTCAGAAGATTAAAGGAAAGGACAGAGGCCGGAGAGCAGACAGGACTGCGCATTCATGATGACGGAACATTACGATGTGGTGATCGTCTATATATTCCTAATGGAGAGATTCGACAGGAGCTGATGACAAAAGCTCATAGTTCGATATATTCTATTCATTCTAGAGGCACCAAGATGTATCACGATTTACGACAGCACTTTTGGTGGCATGGAATGAAAAGAGAGATAGCTCGCTTTGTAGCTAAATGTTTGGTATGTCAGCAAGTAAAGATGGAGCACCAGAGAACAGCAGGGTTATTACAACCACTTTCGATTCCAGAGTGAAAATGGGAGCACATCACTATGGACTTCGTCACGGGATTTCCCAAAAGTCCAAGTAGTAAAGATGCAGTATGGGTAATAGTAGATAGACTCACCAAGTCAGCCCATTTCTTGCCTTTTAGAGTTGGCCAATCTACAGAAGCTTTGGCTGACTTATATATGAGACAGATCGTGAGATTTCACGGTGTACCAGTCAGCATTGTATCAGACAGGGATTCGCACTTTACGTCACACTTTTGGAGGAGCATGTAAGAGAGTCTTGGAACTCGTCTGAAGTTCAGTACATCTTATCACCCACAAATAGATGGGAAGTCAGAGCGTACTATTCAGACATTGGAGGATATGTTGAGGGCTTGTATGATAGACTTTGGAGGATCATGGGAGGACCACCTACACCTTGTGGAGTTTTCTTACAACAATAGCTATCAAGCGGGCATCCAGGTGGCTCCGTTTGAAGCATTGTATGGAAGAAAGTGTAGGTCTCTTGTGTGTTGGAGTGACGTAGGAGAATGTCAGATTCTGGGACCAGAGTTAGTGGTCAACACCGTTGAGACAGTTAAGAAGATACAAGGACACTTGCGAGCAGCACAAGACAGGCAGAAACAATAGGCAGACCTTCATCGTCGTCCCTTGGAATTTAAAGAGGGCAATCATGTCTTTTTGAGGATATCACCTACCAGAGGCACCATTCGATTCGGAGGACGCGACAAGTTGAGTCCAAGGTATATTGGACCATTTGACGTACTAGAAAGAGTGGGAGAAGTAGCGTATCGACTTGCGCCACCACCTTCACTTGAGGGAGAACATGACGTATTCCATGTATCGTAGCTCAGGCAATATATGGCAGACAACAGTCATGTTCTCGACCATTCGGAGATCACCATTGGGCCAAGCTTGTCATATCAAGAGCAACCGGTGGGAATCCTCGATCGTCGAGAGAAAGTATTGAGGAACCAGTCTATTCCCTTGGTCCGCGTGGCATGGAAGCATGGCATGCCAGGAGAATCTACTTGGGAGCATGAGGATGACATGCGCCAACGTTTTTCGAACCTATTCGCAGACCAAGGTATAAATTTACTTTGTTAATTTATATCTTATACCATCCTTGACTTTCTACCGTGACTTAGTTTTAATTTCGAGGACGAAATTTTTATAAGTTTGGTAGAATTTAAAACCCCTAATTCTGAAAACCGTATTAATTATTTAATTTATTTATAATAGTTATGAGCTAAATAAAGGGAATAGATTTTTATTTAATTTAATTTTGAGGTGTTTGTGCATTTAGGAGATTTATGGAGCCATTATAAATTTTCCTAATTTATTCCATGTAGAAGACCCTTTGGACAGTTGCTAGCTTAATGATATGCACCAACAAAAATTTTAGAATTTTCTACGTATATATATATAATATATAATTTTAATAGAAAAGAAATTCCTATTGGATCTCAACCCGAAACCCTCTATCCTAAAACAACTACCCGTTTAAACCCTACCCGGACCCGTTAAAAAGAAGAAAAATATCCAACAACAGCAGTAGCGTAAAACCACCCCACCACTTAATTCCCTTCTCCACGCGTAAAACAACCCCACCGCTTAATTCCTTTCATCCGCGCGTGTGAAGAAAAATATCAGCAACAACACCACCGCCTCATTCCACCATCTCATTCCATCGCCTCTTTACATATTATTACTAAACTCTCCTCAACCGAAATCAAAACCAATGAAAGAAAGAAACAACAGCAGCCTCCACTGCCTCTTATCTCTCTATATATATTACAAACCATCCCAAACCCTAACTACAATTTTTCTTACACAAACTTAACACTGTTTTGGACGCGCACTATACAGAACTCTTGCTCGGCAAGTATACCTTGTCATTGTACTGTATTTATATTCCATATGATGTATCATATTTATTTCTGTTTATTTTAGTTCATTTATTTTAACTGTTATATAAATTGTGCGTCCAAGGAAACTTGGGTGCCACGACGGTGTCGTCGTGTTGTTTTTATTTATGTATATGCATTGGACCTACTTCATGAGACTACCCCATCATTATGAGGCATTTTATATTTTATTGGCCATGACACTATTCTTATACGAGTGTGAGTCACATGTAGGACACGGACTTGCGTACTCGGTTGGCCACTGGTACGTACATATCGTGCGACGGATAGGGATAACTGCCGATAGAAACTTTGTATGCTAGTAGACTTGGCAATTATTTAGATATTTTATCATGTCATGGATGTGGCATGCTTAGAGCATGGGGTGGGGAGAACAACATGTAAGGCGTTTGGGCTCCTTTGCACTTTTTCCTTGTTCGCCCGGATTCTCCGTCGGAGAAACGGGTGGTGATGACCACTATATATTATATTATCATGCGGTCTCTGCCATTCAAAAGACGACATGCTTTGTAGGCCCCTGATTCTCCGAGAGAATCATGCTAATCCCATTTGGCCAGATAGCCCACGTGTTGGAAAGTTGTTCTCAAACTGTATTCACTTAGACGGTTAGGCGACCCATTGGATATTTACTTTCCAGTACTTATTGGCATGATATTATGTATCTTGTTACGTCCCTCTGAGGACCTGGTCCCTTTCCAGATATGGACGAGCAGGATTATCCACAGGAGTACGGACCTGGACCGGATACTACTTATCAGACTGAGGAGATCTTACCCTCGGAGTATCTGTGATTTTATTATCGCTGTTTAGAGATCCTTGTTGCTAATTCAGTATAGTCGTTTTGTAGTGGATTTGTTTCCACCCGACTATCAGACTTGATACTCATATTGATATTCAGATATTATTCATCTCTTTTATTATTGGTGCTGTGGATGAGATATAAATTGTGTGTGACTTGTTGTGACAATATATTACCACTGGTGGATTGAATATTCATGTACAGCGTACGTGTGTATATGGTTTCCATATATTGGAGTTCGTATACATACGGCTGGGCGTGTTACGTATTCCTAGTCCTACGTATTTTGGGACTGGAGAGTGACACGTTTACCTATACTTTGACCCAGCTGTAGCCTTCTATGATCCCCACTGTTCAGCAGATACCGGTGATGATCAGTAGTCTTTGCATAACTTCTGAAGCTTGGATATTAGAGAGATATTTTTGAAGAGACGATGTTCTAATTTAGTTTGACTTTAGTTCTAGTTTGGTCTATTATGTTCTAGTTTATTGACTATGTTTTAGTTTGGCACATTATGTTTGATTTTAGTTTGGCTATGTCATGCACTATGTTTCATTATTTTAGTTATGACAAAACTATGTTTCATTATTTTGGTTTGATTCTACTTGTCGTAATGATATATACTGCATATTTAGTTCTTTTAGTTAATTTATCTATGTGTTTCTACTTCACTTTTGTGTACTATGTTTCATTATTTTAGTTATGACAAAACTATGTTTCATTATTTTGGTTTGATTCTACTTATCGTAATGATATATACTGCATATTTAGTTCTTTTAGTTCATTTATCTGTGTGTTTCTACTTCACTTTTGTGTTTCATCTATCTATATTGTTTCACCTATTTTGGGGGAGTAATCCATTTAGATGAAATAACAACGGGGGAGAGAATACTGATACTTGATACTTCAGTTCAAGACGATGACGATACTTCAAATTTTTGTCTTCACGCTATCTTTGCGGGGGAGCTATCGCTTTTGAAGCAATCTACCAAATTTAAAATTGTTGTATCAGTCGTAGTTTGTCAGTTATCATAACGGGAGAGATTGTTGGCGTATCTGGTCATGATCAACCTGATTTTGATAATTAACTAAACTACGGTTCGATACACTATAATATGGTTCAACTAAAGACTGCTGCGGCAACATCAAAAATGCTACTTCACTAAAGATTATTATTATCCCATCTGGTCATTTTATATTTTTACTATGTATTTTATACTTTATTGAGTCTAGAACTTATGTACATCAAATCGCATTTTGGCAACTAGATGTAACCCAATTCAAAGTCCTAAGTCCACTCAAAATAAACCTACCTAGACCCAGACCTAACGAGCACTCGAATCCAACCAAATACCTAGCCCAAACTAAGTCAAACAAGCCTGAAATCAAACCTGAACTGTCACGACCCACATCCGGATGATCGGGGCATGAGTATGTGGTACGTCCAGCCTATGCTGCAGCATCGACGGTAGAATGATGTCTAGGTCATCAATAACTAACTATCAATCTCATACAAAAATATGATCAAAATATGTCAATAATATCTCAACTCCATAAGGAGGACAAGATAAAAATATATAATAATGATAATACTCAATCACAAGAATCTAAAAGGAAGATAATAGCATGATATGATATAAAGGAAAGAAATCCAAGGTCACAAGTCTAGATAAGTCTAAACAATACAAATCATCAAGTCTAAGAGAACCCAAATACAATATCCCAAATAACAAAGTGGTCTCTGGAGACAAATACAATATCAAAATGCTATAAAGGTAACTAGTGTCTTGGCTAGGCCTCCTGGCAATGGCCAATGCTACTCCTGAGCTATAGGATCCAACTCAGTTGCCACAACCTCCTGGGGTCTATGATAAGTAGGACACCAGTCCTCAAGATCATTACCTAAAAATGTTATCCAGTCAGGATGGAACGAGTACAACTCCAACAGTAGTTCCAATTAAATGTACTATAATACAGTAATGGTGAATGTAATACATAATAGTAAAATCAGAACTATTAGCATATCCTTGCAATAGAAATATGAGGAATAAGTAAACAGTAAGTATATGGCATACAAGTAATGAGAAGTAAGTAGACAGAGCAAGTAAGGTACAACTCAATAAGTATGAAGTAGATAGAAAGAACTATAACTAACTGTGGATTTTGAAATACTAGTTTCATTATGTGATCGGCTTGGAAACTTGTACGATAGCTAGTGGCCTGGCTAATCATACATGAGGTGTATGATTAACACTAACAATGTCTATGGGGTGTGATCACATATCTGGCTAGCATTTCCCTTGCCCCGACTAGTATAATGGATCCAACCATGACACATTACGATACAATAATCAATGTCCAATAACAATACAATGTATGATGTCTAATATCAATACTATATACGATGTCTAATATCAATACGATTAAACATATAATATCTCATGACTGAATATCGAATCTATATACCAATCTGGGCACCACGTGTCGGGAATCAAGTATAACATTACTAAATACATGTATCATAGAAATTATCAAATAAATAAAACTGTCAGAGAATGTACTCATATGTGGTACTGAGCAATGAACACAAATCAGTCTGAACTAGAGTCCAAGTGACATATATATGAATTATCATGTCAACAAGTGTTGTGGAATCATAAACATAATTAACCATAAATTAGGTTTCTAGGTCATTTCTAGGCCACTATGGTCAAACCAGGTCAACACCCAAAATTTGGGTTCTAAAATACATATTAGGTTGGCATATTGATTGCTATTAGCTAATACTAAGACAATACTAGGTGTTCTAAGTCATATCCTATTTCTATGGTATGCTAGATATCAATACTAGATGTATATATAATTATCTAACTTATGTATACTAGTATTATATAGTATTTTAACTATATACTTAGTATCTTAATGCTTAACTTAGTATTAACCTACTACCTTGACCATTACCAATATCTTACACCTATCTAGGTATCAATTATCTTGGTATATTAATTTACTACCTCAAACCTTATTTATATCATGATATATTGTGATACCTTGGTACCTAGTATCTTAATATAACACTACAATCTCCATCTTGACACTAGGCCACTAGGATATTACCTAACTCATATCCTAGATATTTACCTTAACTTGGTACCTAAATATACCTCCTTGATATCAATCACCGGCTCAGGTATCTTAATACTTGAACACTCAACACAATACTAGCCTCTTCACACTCACTGTCACAAACCTCAACTTCACTTCAAACCTCCAAACCTCTCTACATCATCTTTGTTCTGCACAGGCACACCCCACATAACCATGGGTCTCTGAACTCAACAATCCCCACAAACCCTTATTGTACCACAGTGTGCACCACTGGCACAACACAAGTTGTGCACTTGCATAGTTCTGCCCAATCCAGGAACAACCCCAGCACACAATCACTTGTACCCTAAGAACACTCATCTCCACCCTCATATTGCTGCTGCAACTGGAGGCAGCAAACCATGTTGTTGCTGCTGTTGGTCTTCCCCAACACTGCCCAAAGTCAGATCTTCCAATAACTATTGTTCTCAGGTAGCACTGACACCACCAAACTGTCACTACCCCATTTCCAGAGCCGGGTATTTTTTTATTTTAATTTGGGTTAATTGTGTATTATTTTTATTAATTGTATTTATATTTAATTAATGATTGTATTATATTTTTAATTGATTGTTTTAGGTTTTGGCTAGCCTGGACCAATGTCAGACCCTAGTGGACCCATGTTTGACCCAGCCCACACCCTTATGAGACCTATTTTTGGGGTTTAGAATATTTATTATATTTTTAGTGGGTTAGTTGGAGAGATTTGGAGTTGGTTTGAGTGCTTTTGGAATCCCGAAACCCAAAACCCAAGTTAGGAGGGCATTTTGGGCATTTTTGACTTTGTGAAACCCTTTTCTACCTATGGCCGGTTCCCCCAACCCCATTTCCGACCAAAAATCACAGCAGCCCCTATTTCTTCCTCCCCACTTCTTTACTTCTTCTTCTTCTTCTTCTTCTCCACTCTTTCTTCTTCCTTTCTTCTTCCCACATCAAAGTAAGCACCCTATTTCTTTTCTTTCTTCTTCTATTCTCCATGGTTGCTAACCCTAACCCTACATTCTTCCCCAACCTAGGTGGGTAGAGCTTAGATTTGGTGTTGGAGCTTGGATTGGGAGCTTGGAAGCTAGTTGTGGTGGATTTGGAGCTTTTTGGAGATTTTGGCTTGGGATTCCAACTTTCAAGAGGTAAACCCTAATTTCCTCTCTTATAATTACTTTTATGTAGTATAATTAGTGGTTTAGAATCTTCCTAGACCCTTAGGCTACCCGTGGGAGGAAGTTGTAACTAGTTTGGTTGAGTTTAGAGACTTTGACATTAGGTTTTGTGTCAATTTCGGGTGTAATCCGAAATTGGCCCAATTTTGGATGATATCCTAGGTTAGACGGACCTAGGTAGATGTTGTCGGATGTCTTGAGGGTTAGTGCGTGTCTCCGTTCGGACACGTGAAGTCGTGTCGCGGAGAAATGGGCATTTTGGGCGTTTTAGGAGTTTTCGTCGTCGCCGATTCTAAGTGCGCGTGCGCGTTTTCGCCACGGACCTAGAATCGACGGGATAGCATTTTTTCTAGGACCTAGGTATCGTTTAGAACCCGTGGATAAATTTTGGGCCCATTCCGAGTTGGTTTGGTGTACGTTTCAGGAGATTTTCCGAACCGCACACCGCGTGTTCGTCGAAATGACCGAATGGCCATTTCGACTTGGTTTCCTAGTTTCGGTCTTGTGCGTGCATTGGGTTAGCTTCGGGGAGTGTGTGGTAGAATTTTCGGGTTATATTTTATATATATATTGGTGTTTGTGCGTGTAGGGGTCGTTGGGCGCGTGTTGGTGGGGCGTTGTGCATTGTGTTGTGTGTTGTGTGTGTGTTGTGTTTATATATATATGTATATATATATTTGTATGTGTGTCTATATATGTATATATATTTATATATATGTGTGTTTTTATCTGTTTGTGAGTGTGTTAGTGAGTGCTTGTGTGAGTGTGTGTTGGTGTTAGTGTATGTGTAGGTGAGTGTGTGTGTGAGTGTGAGTGAGTATTTATATATATATATATATATATATATATATATATATATATATATATATATATATATATATACACACACATACACAAACTCATATATATATATATATATATATATATATATATATATATATATATATATATATATATATATATATATATATATATATATATATTTATGTGTGTATGTGTATATATGTATGAGTGTTTGTATGTGTGGTTGTGTGTTTGTGAGAGTGTGTGCTAGTGTGTGTGAGGGTGTGTGAGAGTGAGTGTGTATGAGTGAGTGTATATATATATATGTTTGAGTGTGTGTGTATATATATATATATATATATATATATATATATATATATATATATATATATATATATATATATATGTGTGTGTGTGTGTGTGTGTGTGTGTGTTTTTATATATATATATATATATATATATATATATATATATATAGATACGTGTCTATATATGCATAAGTGTGTGTGTATTTATATATGTTAGTGTGTGTGTTTAAGTGTGTGTGTGTTAGTATATAGATATTAGTATGTGTGTATATATATATATATGTATATATATGTGTGTCTGTATGTGATTGTGTGTGTGTGTGAGTGGTGCGAAGGGGGGAGGCAGGCAGTGCAGCAGCAGCAGCATGCTCAGCAGCAGCTGCAGCAGCAACAGCAGCTATGTAGCAGCAGCAGCTTTAGCAACTAGGCAGCAGCTGCAGCAGCAATTTAAAGCAGAAACAACATCAGTCCTAAGCACAAGCAAGAGCAGCAGCAGCTTTCAGTACTAGAGGAATAGATAGATAGATAATAGATGGATTGATAGTTAGATAGTTAGATAGATTGATAGTTATATAGATAAATATATAGATAGATATTAGATAGTTAGTTAAATAGATAGATTAGTTAGATAGATTGATATATAGTTAGATAGATTGATGGATATGTGGATATATATATATAGATAGACATATAGATTGATAGTTAAGATAGGTATTTAGATATATCTATCTATATGTATAGGTATATATACATATAGCTAGATATATATTATAGCTAGATATATATATATATATATGTATAGGTAAGGTAAGGTATAAGGTATGTATATATGTGTGTATGTGAGATATATATGTAGATACCTAGGTATATGCATATATGTATTAGATATCTATATTTTAGCCTAGATTATAGCTAGATGTATATGTTTATGCATAGTTAGTTAGCTAGAGGGGTAGTAGGGTTGAGTTTAGAGAGGTATCTCAATACCTTGAGATACAAAGGTATCTCAATACCTTGAGATATCCAAGGTATTGAGTTTATAGCAGGATTTTTGAGCAATTGCCTAGATTTGAGTTTAGAGATAGATTTTTATGTATATGTGTATATATTTACGCGTGCTAGCATAGGTTTTAGAGGGTATAGGCGGGGTGCGTAGCGTAGGGTGAGGTATCGGATACCGAGGGTATTCCAGTATCTCAAGGAGGCGAGTTTGAGAGTTTTCTAGCTTAATGAGCTCGGTTTGACCTAGAATTTCAGGGGCACCCTAGTTTGACCTAGACTTGACCGTAGTTGACTCGGTTGACCGCCAAAGTCAACTTTTGACATAGTTTTGACCCAGAGTTGACTTTTTGGACCCAGAGTTGACTTTTTGACCCAGATTTCACCGGTTTGACCCGTTTGACCTAGAACGACCCTAGAAGCCTATTTTTAGTTATTTTATATCTTTTTAACTCATTAGAAACCTATTTAACCTTGCTTTTCGTAATAGGTCCTTGCGACACCGGTTCGGATCGCTAGTTGCTTAGGACGTCAGGCGAGTACATTCTCTGATAGTTTTTATTATCTGATGATTATTATGATTCAGCTTCTAGTATAGTATCATCTGATTATTCTGGCACAACACGGGACACTGACTGGTATTTCTGGATTTATTTACTTGCGACATGTACATTTTATGTTTTTGGCCTCTATTCTGGAATCACTACTGGCATCACCTACAGGCATCACTACAGGCATCACTCATGTTTTTGGCTGGACTCATACTTGATTTACGTGTCGGATCTTGGATTCACTTGTATTAGTCGGGGCGGGGAAATACTCGAGTAGACATGTAAATATTCCCATCTGGAATCATCAGGAATCACTCCCTCTGGTCTAATCTGGAATGATAGCAGCCGCGCACCCAGTGCGCGGTGAGCCATACTTACCCCTAGCCGTTTACATGTCGAAACAAGTATTTCAAAGACACCGAGTTCATTCTTTATAGTCTGGACTCACTTGCATTCTTGTTGGTCTCACTTACATATTTCTGGACTTGACTCACTACATATATTTTATGCTGGACTCACTACATGTATTTTATGCTGGACTCACTACATGTTCATGTGCACAGACTTGATCTTAGTTTAGATTTCTTGTATCTTGCAGTTATTACTATCTTGCTTCTGATATCCATGCATCTTTATCTTTATGCACCAGTGATATGTATATTTCTTGTTCCATACTTTATTTTATTCTCCTTGCTACTTGCTATAACTATTTTATAGTTTTTATCATTTAAATGGAACTGCTGTTAGAGATGTACTTGCTCCAGTCCTGACTGGACATATTTTTCCAGAGTATCCGGAGGAGTGGTGTCCAACGTTTTATGGACCTGAGCCTGTCGATGGTGCAGACAGGGACCCTCTAGTTTAGGAGTAATTTCCGGGTTGGTAGCCGGGATCACTGAGACCTTGTTGTTGTTTTTATTAGCTTTTAGCACCGGATTTGTCTCCAGTTTTGGATTGAGACCTTATTGTTATTTTTATTAGCTTTTAGCACCGGATTTGTCTCCGGTTTTGGATTGAGACCTTGTATTGTATATTATTTTGGATGATATATTATTATTATTGACGTTGTGGTTGTTGTAGTAGTTGTTGTTGGTTAGACTTTGGAGTTGTTAGTCTTCTTTGTTATCTTATCATGCTTAGATTCGTGATTGAGTACTTGATTATCATTATGATATTGCTTCTCCATTTGGAGTTGAGATCTTGACAGGATTATATATTGATTGCGTGAGATTGTTATCTAGATAGTTGACCTAGACAGCGGTCTACCGCCGATGCTGCGGCGTAGGCTGGACGTATCCACGACTCATGTCCGATTTTTCGGGTACGGGTCGTGACACATTTTTGGTAGCGGCCCCATACAGGTCTCGATTCGCAATTAGTGCGATATCGTGGTGGTACAACAACTTAGTTGTACTGCTGCGAGCCTACTATAGGATATAGGATCTAGGATGAGAGTGTACTCAATCACGACTAGGAACAATTCCAATCTAATTATTTTGAATTTGCTTCTTTTAAAATATTATCGTCCTTCTTTGATGATATCGTATCTTGCACCGTATTGACTTCTTTTGATCTGTATTCAGGATGCCTCCGAAGACACGATCCCATCGTACCGTTCCAGCAGTTGCCACTGAGAGGTCTGCTACCTCTCGCCCAGCTCGTATTCAGGTAGCTGCTACCGTTCCACTCACCACTCCTGCGGTTGAGGGATCATCTGTTTCTCTCGGGGATCCTCCTTCACCTGTCGATCCGATGACTACCCCAGTCGTTCCGGTGGTTCCTCCACCACTTCCTGCTCCAGTAGACGTCGCGCAGTTGTTTGCGTTCTTCAGGGAGATGATAGACGTGCAGCACCGTTAGGTGGATGTGATGAGGCTGAGCATTGAGAATGCCCACCAGGTGGCCATGACGGCAGTGGATAGGGTGGCACAGATTCAGCCACAGGTAGATCAGATTCAGCATCCGAGGCCGGGTAGTATCATTGACTTTCAGAGGATGCGGCCCAAGGAGTTCCGTGGTACAGAAGGGATCCTGTACGCGGATGATTGGATAGAGAAGATTGAGGGCATCTTCAGGCTGGCACAGATTCCAGACAGCATACAGATAGAGGCAGCGGGCAGTCAGATGTTCGACCTCGCTTTAACATGATAACGTACAGATATGAGGATCGCAGCGCCAGGGCTTACTTGGGAGGCTTTCAAGAGGCTTTTTAAGGAGAAGTTTTTTCCAGATGTGGCGCTCAGTGCTTTGGAGAGCCAGTTCGAGGCACTCGTCCAGGGGAGCATGATGGTGGACGAGTACGCAGCGGAGTTCTGCCTCATAATTCCTTATAAACAGACCCCTAAACACTTACATAACTCCTTCACCAATACCCCACTGCTCTCATCACTACTCTACCGATATCCTGCAGTAGTGTAAACCCCCTCGACCAAAATTCAGGGTTAATTATCATAGATAGCATAATTAGGGTTAATTAGATACAATTAAGATTTAATATACAAGTATTATAATATTTGTGCAGTATTTTGTTACTTAGGATACCTTACCGTTGTCCCGATATTTAGGACACTACCCTAGCTGTTACCCTGAAACAAATTCCATACACTTGGCCTAGACACACTAACCTACCATAATGACCCTTGTGTAACCCCCAGATACTGATTTTTGTGCCTGATTTTAGTCGCACAAAAGTCGTTACAAACGTCCGTACGTAAATTAAATAAATTGCGTATTTATGTCCGTTGTTCGTTCCAATAGAAATTGAGACCCAACCTTAACCCGTTTTGACCAACCCCAATCATGACATTATTATACTCCGAGCTTACCATGCCAATGATGCTTGTGCTACCCAATTTAGACCCCCTGTATTTATTAAATTAATTTAGAGACACCCGGTGCATTAATTATAATTTAATTAATGTGGTGATCCAACCTCACTCAAATTAGACCCAACTCCAACCCAAACCCACACACACACCCACAAGCCTTATACAAAATACCATACACCATTTTAGCCCAATACAAAACACCAAACATGGTATTTTGTCACATCAAATCCCCAATTCCAGATTTTGTATAATTTCTAAATTATTGAAGGGCCTTTGTGCAAATTAGCAATGAGGTGCCCCCCTCTCATTGGCCCAACCACATGGAGAAAGAAACCACATTCTTTGACCGATCACAAATTAATTTCCCCCCATTTTTTATATACTTGCATCACTTTTTGGAGGGCACATCATGACCCTTCATTCAAATTCCTTTAATCCTAGCCCCATGTCTAACATGTGGAGACCCTCCTCACAGAACCCTAGACACTACCAGTCGGCCCTAATCCCAAGGCAGCCCCCCCCACTCTCTTTCCTACATATAGGGCATATTATATCACATTAAATGCACACAACCCAAAAAGTACACAAACCAAAACCCTAGTTTCCCAAAATACACACACAACAGCCCAACCCCTACCCGAGCTTCCCGCCGCCCTCTTCCGGCCAGCCCCCGCCTCCGGCCACCCCCGCGACGACCCTACCCCCTCCGGCGACCCTTCCCCCACCTACCACCACAGCCCCCGGCTACTGCTCCGCCCACAGCCACCTCCCTCTCCACTGTCCTCACCCACAGGCTCACCCCCCCCCCCGAGCTCGAGCCGACCACTCGAGCCCCGACTACTCCGCCACCGCTGCTCAGCCGGCCGCCGTACTTGTTCGACCTCTTCCCCGACCGACCTCCTCCGTCCCCGCCAACTCTCAGCCCCGGACGACGTCGCAGCCGGCCGCCACGATCCCCGCAGCGCCGTCGACCACAGGCTGCTGCTGCTGCTGCCGACCCTCCCCGAGCGCTGCCGGAGCTCCGCCCGGCCACCCACGCCGTCGACGACCAGTCCGACGGATCCCTCTCGACCCCTCCTACACTCCGGTAATGTATATAAATACGAATACAGTGTATATACTGGTATATTTGGATTGCATGTGTGTATACTAATAAAGGTTAATTGTTTAGTATAATTATACAATATATTGTTTATTGGTATTTTATGTGTATATACTCTATATAAATATCCTGTATTATATATTCTGTAAATATATTATATATAATATAAATATATATATGTAGTCCGTATATACGTAGTATTATATACTTGTATATAATATTGGTATATATTAAATCTGTTTATAAATATGTATATATATATTTGGTGTATATATATATATAAATATACAATTTTGTTTATTAGGAATAATCTATAATTAATATATATTGGGTATAAAAATATATTCTGTAAATTAGTATATTAAAAGTAGTATATTAATTATTAGTATATTATATATAGTATATAAATTATTGGTATATTATGTATGAGTATTAAAATATGTTATACCTATTATTAACATATGTGTATATATATATATATATATATATATATATATATATATATATTGGTATTTAGTATATTAGAGTATAATATAAATATATGGATATATACATAAATATATTTATACTTTGTGTATTAAAATAATATATGTTAGTATATATTATATATGTTTTTACTTCTATTTTGTATATTATACATATAGATACATATGTATACTATATATTTACCTGTTGTATATATGTACATATATATATATATATGCTTATATAAATATATGTAAATATATGTCTATGTACTAAATTAATATATATATGGTATTATGTATTTTAAATATGTAAATATATTTTTATGGAAATATGTATATGTACATATTTATTGGATTATTATTAAAGCTATTTTAAATGTGTAATTAAACCTACGTATTTTTATTATGTTAAATAAAAATTAATGTACATATATGTATATATGTGATATATATATATATATATATATATATATATATATATATATATATATATATATATATATATATATATATATATATATATATATATATGTCCTACATGGTCCCACTAGATGTACAGTCAAGATCTGCGTCAGTGTTTTGCTGCGAGTAGTATGTCTTAGTCATACTATTGTAAGAGTCTGATATTGATATTATTATATCATATATAGGATTGCTGGACCGTACAACCGAGGCTTCAGGAGCAGGACATTGGCTTTCGCAGCTACCGGACACAGGCAAGTATACCTTGCTGGATTACTGTTTAAATTAAATAATAAATGTTGCAATATACACAAACTGTGTGCGTCCGAGATTGACTCGGGTGCAGTCGACGAATGCGTCGATGAGTAGTGTACTTGACCTAGCTGCTAGTTGACTCACCTACTACTGTGAGGATATTCTGATATCTTCCTAGACCGTGATACTATACACGTATCACGATGGTACATTCATGTTGGGATGCGGGTCCGCGTATCCGATTCGCTATCGGTGCGTACGACATGCATCACGAACTAGCACATAATCTAGAGTAATATAGTTAGTTGTGACTTGGCATATAGATACGGGATACTCATGTCGTGTAATCGACTTGTGTATCCACATTGGGCGGGGAGGACAACTGATAACGTATGGGATACACACATCGGACTCTGTGGTATCCAGAGGAGCCACAGACCCGATGACTTCCTATATTCAGATACCGCGCTCTTCAGAGTGTTACGGATGTATATACATTACAGATACCCCATTCTTCGGAATGATGGATATTACATGGACAGATACTATGCTCTTCGGAGTATGGACGTTATGCCTATACCTACCTATACGTTCCAAGGTTGTCCTTACATTGCATCCACTTAGATGGTTAGCACATCCCTTTTATTTTATTCAGTACTATATCTGGCATGCATTTTGTATCTTGTTACGTCCCTCTGAGGACCTGGTTCTCTTCCAGATTTGGACGAGGCATATTATCCCACTGTGTATGGACCAGGAGTGGAGACGAGATACGCTCTTGAGGAGGAGCTAGAGGTCCTACCATCGGAGTTTCCCTGATCATCTTGGTAGGCCTTCCGCCTAGTACTGGAGCTTCTTATCTAGTTAGCAGTTGTTTCAGTCACACTATTTATTCTGTCTTCAGTACTCTATTTTATCATTTGTAGTGGGTTTGTTCCCACCGGACATATTTCGGTTTGTACTATGACATTCGACTATGTTCTTATATTCCAGTATTTTATTTCAGTATTTCTTATTGTATTTGTGGATGAGGCTCTGCCTGTTGTTGATATTAGACTTGTTAGATTTATGACAGCGTAGCATGCTTCGCTAGGATCTATTAAGTTGGGATATCCTCGGAGATGTGTCAGCTGGCCAATGCCACGTGGTCTGGTCCCGTATATTTTTGGGACTGGGGCGTGACATGGTTTTAGTGGTGGCCCATGCAGGTCCTCAACATCAAATATTTATCGCTTGTGGTATGGTAACGTGCCCAGCGAGCCTGTAATAGGATAGAAATTACTAGGTCTCATCCACTTGATTACGCCTTTGAACCTCTTCCGTATTTTTAAAAATATTTGCATCCTGTTTGATTGATTCTGCACTCTTTTAATGAAGTTCTATCTCTTACAGCGAGATGAACCTACGCAGCAGACGCGAGACACTTTGTGCTATAGTACCATCAGCCCTCGCACCAAGGGAGGAGACGTCCCAGGGACCACCCAGAGAGCAGGCTCAGCCACAGGCACAGGTGATCCCCCAGGCCCCGATGATACACTGGCATCAGACCTCTCCCGACGACAGGACGCAGCAGCCAGACGGCCAGACTTCGCAGACGGTCCCGATGCAGCACTTCGAGGGACAAACCTCGAGGGCTACACCGATGCAGCAGTTCGAGAGGCCGGCATCCGAGGAGACGCCGATGAGGCAGCCGGAGGTACCACTACCACCACCTCCACCGTTTCCACCCCAGATGCCACCAGCGGAGGGACAGCCCCAGATGATGCAGTTCTTTCAGAAGATGATGCAGGCACAGTGGTATCAGACTGAGACTCTGAGACAGGGCCTGATGGCGGTACTGGAGAGGGCACCTGCCCAAGCAGTAGAACCAGCACCTGCACCTGTCCAGCCAGTGGGCACTGTACGAGGCTTCCGACAGATGGGTCCGAGAACCTTCTTGGGCAAGGAGACTGCAGAGGAGATCTCAGACTGGGTCTCCAACACTGAGATGCTACTGGAGGGTTCGCAGCTATACCCTGACCTCTGGATGACCGCAGTGAGGGCCTAACTCACAGGCAACGCCCATCACTGGTAGAATTCTATGGAGCGCAGCGTCGGCAGGGCACAGACTTGGGAAGAGTTTTTGGAGTACTTCAATGCGAAGTATTTCCCCGCTACGGTCAGGAACGCCCTGTACTCCCAGTTCCTGCACCTGGAGCAAGAGAACTTGACCGTGGACGCCTACGATGCAGAGTTCAGCCGACTCAGCCGATTCGGTGCAGCCCTGATCCCCAACGACCTGGAGAAGGCCAAAAGATTCTACCACAGCCTTTCCTTCGAGCTACAGAGGTATACCACTACTCAGGCGAGGATCTCTTATGAAGAGGTCCTATCAGAGGCGAGGATCCAGGAGGTCATAGGCGGAGAAGGGAGACGTTCCAGCATGAACGTACCAGCCAGAGCCCAGCACAGAACAGGAGGACCGATCTGCCGTCCCGGAGCACAGGTGCAGCAGAGGACAGTGCCGTACCAGCAAAAGGAGCTTCCGACTTATCACTTTTGTGGTAAGAGGGGACACATCGTCAGAGACTGCCGAAAGAAGCTCGAGCTCTGTATGGTCTGTGGAGCAAGCCAGCACCTTGCCAGAGACTGCCCACAGCGCAGAGATGCAGCACCCCAGACCGGACAGAGGCCAGCAGCACCACCCTTGAGGATACTACCCCCAGCAGGAGGACAGCGTCCACCAGCTACCGGAGGACAACAGAGAGGACCACCCTTGGTCCCACAGGAGGCACAGTTCAACCAGGCCCGACAGCAGGCTGGAGGGCAGAGGCATGGGCAAGCCTTTGCTTTAGCCACTATCGAGGAGGAACCAGAAGGGGAGGAGATCACAGGTACAATTTTAGTTGCATCATTACCTGCAACTGCACTGTTTGATTCTGGAGCTACACTGCCTTTCATATCTAGTAGCTTCGTAGCAATGTATAGAGTAGCAACTTTCTTCTTACCTAAGAGTTGGAAGATTCTTACCGGAGGAGGCATCGTACCGGTTACCAGCACTATTAGAACGTGCTCGGTAGTAGTTTATGGTAGAGAGATGAGAGCACGATTTTTGGTACTCCCAATGCCAACTTTTGACGTTATTTTGGGCATGGACTGGTTAAGCCAGTACAATACCGTACTAGATTGCCGGAAGGGTAGCGTTACTTTTAGACTGCCAGGACACCCGGAGTTCGAGTACATGCGGGGCACCATCGAGCGAGGAGTAGGACAGACAGCTGGAGCTTACATGGCCATGGAGACGGCACCCCCAGAAATCTTTGCAGAGTTCGAGGATATTTTCCCAGAGGAGTTGCCAGGCCTACCGCCTGATAGAGAGGTGGAGTTCACTATTGAGCTATTACCTGGAGCAGCACCGGTATCTTCAAATGTGTACCGGTTGGCGAAGAAGGAGCTTGACGAGCTGAAGCTACAGTTAGAGGAGTTGCAGATCAAGGGATTCGTCCATCCTAGTGCATCACCCTGGGGAGCACCACTGTTTTTTGTACCAAAGAAAGATGGGACATTTCGGATGTGCATTGATTACAGAGCCCTTAATGCTTTGACTATCAAGAACAAGTACCCTCTACCGCGGATCGATGATCTGTTCGACCAGTTGACAGGAGCAATGGTGTTCACAAAGATCGACTTGAGATCGGGCTATCATCAGGTGAAGGTGCGAAGGGAAGACATTCCAAAGACAGCCTTTAGGACTCGTTATGGTCACTACGAGTTCTTAGTGATGCCTTTTGGATTGACTAATGCGCCTGCTGTGTTTATGAACCTGATGAACAGAGTCTTTCACCAGTATCTGGACCAGTTCGTGGTAGTCTTCATCGACAACATCTTGGTGTATTCGAAGAGCCACGAGGAGCACGGGGAACATTTGAGGCTAGTGCTAGAGACGGTGAGACGTGAGAGGCTTTATGCCAAGCTGAGCAAGTGCGAGTTTCTCCTTGATCGTGTCGCATTTCTTGGACACGTTATCTCGGGAGACGGTATTTCGGTAGATCCTGCGAAGATTTCGTCTGTAGAGACGTGGCCAACCCCTACCAACGTCTCGGAGGTGAGGAGTTTCCTAGGACTTGTCGGATATTACCGGAGGTTCGTAGAGAACTTCGCAAGGATCGCAGAGCCGATGACCCGCTTGACCCGCAAGGAGCAGGAGTTCACCTGGACAGAGGAGTGTCAGATGGTGTTCGATGAGCTGAAGAAGCGTTTGACTACAGCACCCATCTTGACCATACCTTCTGGACCCGGAGGATTCGTGATCTATAGCGATGCGTCTGGGAAAGGATTATGATGCGTCTTGATGCAGCACGGGAAGGTTGTGGCCTATGCCTCTAGGCAACTGAGGACCCATGAGAAGAACTATCCTACCCACGACTTGGAGCTTGCCGCAGTGATCTTTGCTTTAAAGCTTTGGAGGCACTACCTGTACGGAGAGCGCGTAAAGATATTCACCGATCACAAAAGCCTGAAGTACGTCTACACCCAGAAGGACCTGAACCAGAGGCAGAGACGTTGGCTCGAAGTGATGGCGGACTTCGAGATCGAGCTACAGTACCATCCGGAAAAGGCTAATGTGGTAGCCGATGCTTTAAGCAGGAAGCCCATAGCATTTTTCCTGACTACCCAACAATATCTGTTGAGAGATCTAGAACAGTTGGGAATAGAGGTCATTATGCTCGGAGTAGACGGCCAGATGTCGAGTTTCCAGGTGCAATTGACATTGGTGGAGAGGATCAAGGCTGCTTTGTCGACAGACGCCAGATTTCAGAGGCTTCGACAGAGGACAAAGGCTGGAATACAGACGGGACTGCGTATACACGAGGATGGGACCTTGAGATGTGGAGATCGTCTCTATGTTCCGAATGGAGAGCTTCGTCAGGAGCTGATGACGGAGGCGCACAGTTCAACCTACTCTATTCATCCAGGAGGCACGAAGATGTACCGAGACCTGAGACAGTACTATTGGTGGCATGGGATGAAGAGGGAGATTGCCCGCTTCGTGGCTAAGTGTCTGGTGTGTCAGCAAGTCAAGGCTGAGCATCAGAGGTCTGCCAGATTACTTCAACCGCTGTAAACCCCCTTACCCAAAATTAGGGCTACTTGGCTTAGATAGTAAAATTAGGGTTAAATTGAACCAATTAGAATTAGAACACGGCATTTAATTTAATTATGAAATAATTATGACACGTAGCGCACCTTATCGTGCTTCGATAATTGGAGTACCTCACTAGCCATTGTCTATCTAGAAACTTCACGATCTCATCCTAGGCATGCCCATCTACGATTCCGACTCTTGTGCAACTTATAATATTGCTCCCTGATGCTATATTTTAGCCGTACAACAAACGTTGCAGACGTTATTTATTAATTATAAATAAATTCCCAATTTTGTACCCTTGTGCGTCCCAATTGAAATTGAGGACACAATCTGGACCGTTTTGTGCAAATCGAATTTTATTAATATTCTACACTGTCCCCTCTACGCCTCTGACAATTATGGCCGCCTGATTTAATCCCATGTACTCCTAATTAATTCTAAAATATCGTGCACGGTTCAATTTAATTAATCAAATCTAATTTGTGCCTTTGTGCAATTTTCTAATTGTTTGAGGGGGCTTTTATGCAAAAATGCATTTAGGTGTCCCCACCATTGGACAATTCACGAAGAAACTCAATTTTTCCCTCCACATGGATTTTTCGTAAATTTTGGGATGTGCAACGTGCACATCGCCCCATTTATTTTAAAGCTCCATCCTGGTATTTTAAACCCTGTAATTTATAGCCAACATCTTCATGTGAGCCAAGTCCAATCCCAAGATATAGAGCCCAAGGCCCACTCCCAAAAATATTGACTAAGCCCTAATTCCTAGGTCAACCCAAACCAAAATTTTATATGTATATAAATACATCTTCCTTACTTTTTCCTTTTTCCATTAATTCTATACCTAAACCAAAGAGCAGCCGATTATTTCTTCCCCTCCCCTGTTCCCATCAACCCCCATTGAAGGAGATATAGAATTAACCATCCAAATCAATTCCTCCTCTATCTATCAATGAAGAAGGATCGAATCAGTAAGGGTGGTGGCGTTGTTGTTGCAGCAGCAGAGAGCAACAACACGAAGATGAAGAAGAAGGTCCGCGTGCCGAAGTATGCCGGTTCGATGACTACGCTGAACTCCGCTGACCCCTGCGTCCCCTACACCACCTTCAACATCTTGGCGCCCATATACAAGCGGCTCGACAAGGAGGATCAGAGTTGCAGAGAGAGTCAGTACAGAGCATATTGGCTGACCGGAACCGGAGCATCATCAACCGATTGCTCGACGAGAGGTCATCCATCATTTGTCTTCAGGAGGTCTGGTTGGGAAATGATGAGTTTGGGGATATGTATGAGAAGAGGCTCGGAGATTCCGGTTATATTGGTTTGAAGCTCGTCCGGACCCACAATCGTGGCGATGGTCTGTTGACTGCTGTACATAGGGACTACTTTAGGATTTTAAATTATAGGGAGCTACTCTTTAATGACCTCGGTGATCGAGTGGCTCAGCTATTGCATGTAGAATCTGTTGTTCCTTTCTGGCAAAACAGAAACAGCAACATTCAGCAACAAATTCTCATTGTGAATACCCACCTCTAGTTTCCTCATAACTACAGCCTCTGTATAGTTCGTTTGCACCAGGTATATATGATCCCTCAGCATGTAGAATCTTATCAGAAGGAGTACAATCTTAATTCGATGCCTACTATACCTTGCGGTGATTGGAATGGAAGTAAACGTGGGCATGATTATAAGTTCTTAGATCTCAAGGTCTTGTATCATATGATAGTGCCCATCAATACACAGACAGTGATGCAGACGCTCACAAATGAGTTAGCCATCGCAATCATCGTGGAAATATATGTGGAGTTGACTTCATAGGGCTTCGCAATCCTGATAATCGTAAAATATCCTTGAGGACTAGCTGGAATCAATCTGTATTAGGAATTATGAAGGATATTGGCTTTGTTTTGCGCGACTTCTGGAGCAGGTTATTGGTACATTGCAGCTTCCTTGCCAGGCAAGTATACCTTGCCATTGTACTGTTATTTATGTTCCATATGTTGCATGCATCTTTACTTTCTGTCCTTAGTTCATATATTTTAATTGTTATATAAAATGTGCGCGACGGTGACGTCGCAATATATTTTTATTTATGTATTGCATTGACCCTGTTCATGAGACTACCCCATTATCATATAGTATCATTAGGTTCATTTGGCCGTGACACATATTTTTACACGAGTTGTGAGTCTCATATAGATCACGGACTGCGTGACAGGTCTGGCCTCCTGTACGTATGAACCATGCGTTAGGAATAACTGCTGTTAGAAACTTTGCATGCTAGTAGACTTGGCAGTTATTAGAGGTGTTATCGTGTCATGGATATGACATGCTTAGAGTATGGGGTGGGGAGAACAACAAGTACCGCATTTGAGCTCCTTTGCACTTTCTCCTGTACGCCCGGATTCTCCGCTGGAGATACGGGTCATGATGACCACTATATATTATGTACTATCAGGCGGGCCACCGGCGTTCAAAAGACGATGTGCCTTTTAGGCCCCTGGATCTTCAAAAGAGAACCATGCCAAATTCCAGTTTTCAGCCAAATAGCTCACTTGTGGGGAAAGTTGTTCTTAACTGCATTCACTTTAGACGGTTAGGCGACCCATTGGGTATTTATTTCAGTACTTTATTGGCATGTGTTTAAGTATACTTGTTATGTCCCTCTGAGGACCTGGTCCGCTGCCAGGTGTACCTATTTTTGAGTATTTGCAGGAGCACAGATGTGGAAGGATATAGATGCTTCGTGGATGTCTTCTCTTCGTGACGTGATTGGTAGCTGGTGCTTATATTGTTGAGTGAGTTGTACTTATATTGTATTTACTTTTCTCATTTGAGTTGGTAATGGATTTGTTTCCATCCAACTATCATCCTTAGATACTTCTTGTTGAGATCTAGTTTCATAGATACTGGTTATTTTCTTTCTATATGATTTTGGTGGATGAGATTTAGATTTTACCCCGTGACTTGTATTACAGTTATACCACTTGTGGATTTGATATTCATAATTACAGCGTACGTGTGGATTTGGTTTCCATATATTGGAGATGCCATATCCATGCGGCTGGCATGCTCACGTGTCCTAGTCCTACGTATTTTGGGACTAGGGCATGACATATTTTTGTGGTGGCCCATGCAGGTCTAGAGCATATTGTCTCGGTTACGTTACTGTGCCGAGCAAGCCTGCACCTAGGACTAGAATATAGGATCTCATCTATAATTGACTATGATTCATCTTCCTCCCCCATGTTCTATCTTGAACAATTGCATCCTGCTTGATTCCTGTACTCCCCTAACAGTTCTTGAGTATAGCCTTCTGCTTGAATATAGGAACCCCTGTTATTAGGATGATAATTATGGTAGCACACCTATTTAGAATACAACGAGAATATAGACACACCACTAAGTTTAGAATATCTAGTGAACCCTAGAATTTCTTATCTTTAGATTGGTTTACCATTACCCCCTGATGTATTATGAAGACTTGAGAGAAGTATAGACACTACTAGAGTTAGTTAGAAGTTTACCATAATGTTCGACCCTAGTATTGAGGAACCAATAGAAAACCAAAAAAATTTGAATATTAGGACTGAACCTAATCTTCATAGTTAGAAAGTATTGGAGAGCTATAAACTTAGATTATTGTCTTTATTATTAGTAGACAGCACCTTAGGAAGCTAAGAGCATTGAATATAGTATTTTCTTGATCATACCGCAAACACAGAGAGTAGCGTAGCATCTCCCCTTAGGAAACCATGACATTATCTATAGCCTCTCTATTTTAAATTTCATATATTTGTTCCTCTGTGACCTTAACGTTCGCTGATTGCACGACGAATAAATTATCTTCTACCCTTCTCCATCCTTCAGCTCATGCCACTTGACACCTCTACTTTTATACCAAGTGATTATATTTTATGATAGGAAATATATAGTTGCTAAGGTTATAATTATAATCTTGAATTTTGAATTGTGTGCCTTGTAGTTAGAACCGGATAGTTGAATTGTTCAATTAGATTATGATGATTACCCCTAGTTGTAGATCACGTAATTTGTACCCCACCTAGATACAAGTTATATTCCCTTCCCTTGAGACTAGTAACATTTCTATTCTTGCTATCGACACTTGTCCTATACGCACTAGGACTAAGGCTAAAGACGACCATGACCTATGTGAAATAGGAGGATACCCTAATAGATACTAAGACCCTTTTCTCGTAGACCTTAACAATAGCTTCCATGGTATCCTTAAGACAATCACAGTATTAGTTTAATTCTTTTAAGTTGGGTAGTATGCCTCACAACCTAGCATCACATAGTCCACTTGACCCATCAAGGTAGTGTAACTGAATGCCATAAATTGTATGCTAGCTAAGACGACCATGTTTATTCAGACAATAGAATCTAGGGGTCCATGTCCCTATTTGGTCGACTAGCGACTTAGACAAGGAGGTTGTATGATAATTGTAGAGATTGTAGAGTCTTTATTATTATTGCATATTTTGTTTTGTTTTGTGAACTTGAATTGACTTGTACCTCCTTTCATCATCATCTAGCGTACTTATATTTGTTGTACCCCCTTGACTTATGCTGCTATTATAGCCTAGTTTTTGCAAGCTTATTCCTCATCGAGCTTGTTCATGACATATGTATTAGTGGGTCAACACACTAATACATTTCAGAATCAGTGTATTACGGCCTAATCAACCATAGTGCGCTTGATTCGTCCTTTGCAATAATACCTTACGTGGATTGAAATATAAAATTGACTAGTAGACACCTGTACTTGCCCTCTAGATATGTTTGAGCGGGTCGTATCGGTTACATAACTGTACTGATATGAGCATACGAATATGGATTTACCAAATAGGATTTTAATCCACAACTGCCTTGACAAATTCCCAATTGAACTCTTTAAAGCGCCTTGATCCCCATACTTGCATTCTACTACCTCTCCTTTGAACTCTTTATTATTGATCTTCGTCTTTCCTCATCTCGGAAAGATAAAATATCTTGCTTGGTATAAGTTTGATATATAGATAGTATTAGATATACCCCACAGGCCAGTCGCATTGTTTGGTGACTATCTTTTATAAATGATTAAGGGCATATCATGGACGATATGTTTGGTGTTAAAGACTGGAGGATTCAATAACATGATTAAATAATTTGGGCCATAGCCTTCTTAGATGTATAGCCTTAGATGATAGATGGGTAAATTCTGAGTTGGGTAGAAACTACCATGTTAACTTAAGGAGAATTCTTTATACTGTAATCAAGTGAGGTTAGATAGAGAAACCCTACCCTAGTTTAATTTCGAGGACGAAATTATTTTAAGTTGGGTAGATTGTAAACCCCCTTACCCAAAATTAGGGCTACTTGGCTTAGATAGTGAAATTAGGGCTAAATTGAACCAATTAGAATTAGAACACGGCATTTAATTTAATTACGAAATAATTATGACACGTAGCGCACCTTATCGTGCTTCGATAATTGGAGTACCTCACTAGCCATTGTCTATCTAGAAACTTCACGATCTCATCCTAGGCATGCCCATCTACGATTCCGACCCTTGTGCAACTTATAATATTGCTCCCTGAAGCTATATTTTAGCCGTACAACAAACGTTGCAGACGTTATTTATTAATTATAAATAAATTCCCAATTTTGTACCCTTGTGCATCCCAATTGAAATTGAGGACACAATCTGGACCGTTTTGTGCAAACCGAATTTTATTAATATTCTACACTGTCCCCTCTACGCCCCTGACAATTATGGCCGCCTGATTTAATCCCATGTACTCCTAATTAATTCTAGAATATCGTGCGCGGTTCAATTTAATTAATCAAATCCAATTTCTGCCTTTGTACAATTTTCTAATTGTTGGAGGGGGCTTTTATGCAAAAATGCATTTAGGTGTCCCCACCATTGGACAATTCACGAAGAAACTCAATTTTTCCCTCCACATGGATTTTTCGTAAATTTTGGGATGTGCAACGTGTACATCGCCCTATTTATTTTAAAGCCCCATCCTGGTATTTTAAACCCTGTAATTTATAGCCAACATCTTCATGTGAGCCAAGTCCAATCCCAAGATATAGAGCCCAAGGCCCACTCCCAGAAATGTTGACTCAGCCCTAATTCCTAGGTCAATCCAAACCAAAATTTTATATGTGTATAAATACATCTTCCTTACTTTTTCCTTTTTCCATTAATTCTATACCTAAACCAAAGAGCAGCCGATTATTTCTTCCCCTCCCCTGTTCCCATCAACCCCCATTGAAGGAGATATAGAATTAACCATCCAAATCAATTCCTCCTCTATCTATCAATGAAGAAGGATCGAATCAGTAAGGGTGGTGGCGTTGTTGTTGCAGCAGCAGAGAGCAACAACACGAAGACGAAGAAGAAGGTCCGCATGCTGAAGTATGCCGGTTCGATGACTATGCTGAACTCCGCTGACCCCTGCGTCCCCTACACCACCTTCAACATCTTGGCGCCCATATACAAGCGGCTCGACAAGGAGGATCAGAGTTGCAGAGAGAGTCAGTACAGAGCATATTGGCTGACCGGAACCGGAGCATCATCAACCGATTGCTCGACGAGAGGTCATCCATCATTTGTCTTTAGGAGGTCTGGTTGGGAAATGATGAGTTTGGGGATATGTATGAGAAGAGGCTCGGAGATTCCGGTTATATTGGTTTGAAGCTCGCCCGGACCCACAATCGTGGCGATGGTCTGTTGACTGCTGTACATAGGGACTACTTTAGGATTTTAAATTATAGGGAGCTACTCTTTAATGACCTCGGTGATCGAGTGGCTCAGCTATTGCATGTAGAATCTGTTGTTCCTTTCTGGCAAAACAGAAACAGCAACATTCAGCAACAAATTCTCATTGTGAATACCCACCTCTAGTTTCCTCGTAACTACAGCCTCTTTATAGTTCGTTTGCACCAGGTATATATGATCCCTCAGCATGTAGAATCTTATCAGAAGAAGTACAATCTTAATTCGATGCCTACTATACCTTGCGATGATTGGAATGGAAGTAAACGTGGACATAATTATAAGTTCTTAGATCTCAAGGTCTTGTATCATATGATAGTGCCCATCAATACACAGACAGTGATGCAGACGCTCACAAATGAGTTAGCCATCGCAATCATCGTGGAAATATATGTGGAGTTGACTTCATAGGGCTTCACAATCCTGATAATCGTAAAATATCCTTGAGGACTAGCTGGAATCAATCTGTATTAGGGATTATGAAGGATATTGGCTTTGTTCTGCGCGACTTCTGGAGCAGGTTATTGGTACATTGCAGCTTCCTTGCCAGGCAAGTATACCTTGCCATTGTACTGTTATTTATGTTCCATATATTGCATGCATCTTTACTTTCTGTCCTTAGTTCATATATTTTAATTGTTATATAAAATGTGCGCGACGGTGACGTCGCAATATGTTTTTATTTATGTATTGCATTGACCCTGTTCATGAGACTACCCCATTATCATATAGTATCATTAGGTTCATTTGGCCGTGACACATATTTTTATACGAGTTGTGAGTCTCATATAGATCACGGACTGCGTGACAGGTCTGGCCTCCTGTACGTATGAACCGTGCGTTAGGAATAACTGTTGTTAGAAACTTTGCATGCTAGTAGACTTGGCAGTTATTAGAGGTATTATCGTGTCATAGATATGACATGCTTAGAGCATGGGGTGGGGAGAACACAAGTACCGCATTTGAGCTCCTTTGCACTTTCTCTTGTACGCCCGGATTCTCCGCTGGAGATACGGGTCATGATGACCACTATATATTATGTACTATCAGGCGGGCCACCGGCGTTCAAAAGACGCCGTGCCTTTTAGGCCCCTGGATCTTCAAAAGAGAACCATGCCAAATCCCAGTTTTCAGCCAGATAGCTCACTTGTGGGAAAAGTTGTTCTTAACTGCATTCACTTTAGACGGTTAGGTGACCCATTGGGTATTTATTTTAGTACTTTATTAGCATGTGTTTAAGTATACTTGTTATGTCCCTCTGAGGACCTGGTCCGCTGCCAGGTGTACCTATTTTTGAGTATTTTCAGGAGCACAGATGTGGAAGGATATAGATGCTTCGTGGATGTCTTCTCTTCGTGCCGTGATTGGTAGCTGGTGCTTATATTGTTGAGTGAGTTGTACTTATATTGTATTTACTTTTCTCATTTGAGTTGGTAGTGGATTTGTTTCCATCCAACTATCATCCTTAGATACTTCTTGTTGAGATCTAGTTTCATAGATACTGGTTATTTTCTTTCTATATGATTTTGGTGGATGAGATTTAGATTTTACCCCGTGACTTGGATTACAGTTATACCACTTGTGGATTTGATATTCATAATTACAGCGTACGTGTGGATTTGGTTTCCAATATTGGAGTTGCCATATCCATGCGGCTGGCATGCTCACGTGTCCTAGTCCTACGTATTTTGGGACTGGGGCGTGACAACCGCTCCCAATATCGGAGTCAAAATGGGAGCACATCACCATGGACTTCGTTACGGGTTTCCCGAGAAGTCCTAGTGGTCGCAATACAGTATGGGTAATCGTCGATAGACTCACCAAGTCCGCCCACTTTTTACCCTTCAGAGTCGAGCAATCTACGAAAGTCTTGGCAGAGATATACATGAGGAAGATCGTGCGACTGCATGGAGTGCCAGTCAGTATCGTGTCTGACAGGGATACAAGGTTCACATCGTACTTTTGGAGGAGTATGTAAGAGAGTCTTGGTACCCGCCTAAAGTTCAGTACTTTGTACCACCCGCAGACAGATGGCCAATCCGAGCGCACCATCCAGACGCTGAAGGACATGTTGAGGGCATGCATGTTTGACTTCAGCGGTTCATGGGAGGACCACTTGCACTTGGTCAAATTTTCCTACAACAATAGCTATCAGGCGAGCATCCAAATGGCTCCCTATGAGGCATTGTATGGTAGGAAGTGTCGTTCCCCAGTATATTGGAGCGATGTAGGCGAGAGACAGATTCTAGGGCCAGAGTTGGTCGTCCGTACAGTGGAGAAAGTGAAGAAGATCCAAGGGCATCTACGAGCAGCACAGGACAGGCAGAAGCATTGGGCTAATGTGCATCGACGATCCCTAGAGTTCCGGGTGGGAGATCATGTGTTCCTGAAGATCTCACCTACTAGAGGAACCATCAGATTTGGAGGCAGAGGGAAGCTGAGTCTGAGGTACATCGGACCATTCGATGTGCTAGAGCGCATCGGAGAAGTTGCTTACAGATTGGCCTTGCCGCAGACACTGGAAGGAGTTTACAACGTCTTTCATGTATCTCAGCTGAGGAGGTACATACCGGATCCGAGTCATGTGCTTGACCACTCGAAGATCACCGTCGGTCCGAGTTTATCATACCAGGAGGAGCCAGTAGAGATCCTAGACCGAAGCGAGAAGGTACTGCGAGGCCAGACTATCCCTCTAGTTCGTGTCGCATGGAGGCATCATGCACTAGGTGAATCAACCTGGGAACGAGAGGACGATATTCAGCAATGCTTTCCCCATCTCTTCGAAGGCCTAGGTATGTGATAGCATTTTATTTCAATCAATAGTTTTTCTATATGTCTGTTTTAATTTCTAGGACGAAATGCTTTAAGGAGGGTATGTTGTAAACCCCCTCGACCAAAATTCAGGGTTAATTATCATAGATAGCATAATTAGGGTTAATTAGATACAATTAAGATTTAATATACAAGTATTATAATATTTGTGCAGTGTTTTGTTACTTAGGACACCTTACCGTTGTCCCGATATTTAGGACACTACCCAAGTTGTTACCCTGAAACAAATTCCATACACTTGGCCTAGATACACTAACCTACCATAATGACCCTTGAGTAACCCCCGGATACTGATTTTTGTGTCTGATTTTAGTCGCACAAAAGTTGTTACAAACGTTCGTACGTAAATTAAATAAATTACGTATTTACGTCCGTTGTCCGTTCCAATCGAAATTGAGACCCAGCCTCAACCCGTTTTGACCAACCCCGATCATGACATTATTATACTCTGAGCCTACTACGCCAATGACGCTTGTGCCACCCAATTTAGACCCCCTGCATTTATTAAATTAATTTAGAGACACCCGGTGCATTAATTATAATTTAATTAATGTGGTGACCCAACCTCACTCAAATTAGACCTAACTCTAACCCAAACCAACACACACACCCACAAGTCTCATACAAAACACCATACACCATTTTAGCCCAATACAAAATACCAAACATGGTATTTTGTCACATCAAATCCCCAATTCCAGATTTTGTGTAATTTCCAAATTGTTGAAGGGCCTTTGTGCAAATTAGCAATGAGGTGCCCCCCTCTCATTGGCCCAACCACATGGAGAAAGAAATCACATTCTTTGACCGGTCACAAATTAATTTCCCCCCATTTTTCATGTACTTGCATCACTTTTTGGAGGGCACATCATGACCCTTCATTCAAATTCCTTTAATCCTAGCCCCATGTCTAACATGTGGAGACCCTCCTCACACAACCCTAGACACTACCAGGCGGCCCTAATCCCAAGGCAGCCCCCCCACTCTCTCTCCTACATATAGGGCACATTACATCACATTAAATGCACACAACCCAAAAAATACACAAACCAAAACCCTAATTTCCCAAAATACACACACAACAGCCCAACCCCTACCCGAGCTTCCCGCCGCCCTCTTCCGGCCAGCCCCCGCCTCCGGCCACCCCCGCGACGACCCTACCCCCTCCGGCGACCCTTCCCCCCACCTACCACCACCGCCCCCGGCCACTGCTCCGCCTACAACCACCTCCCTCTCCACTGTCCTCACCCACAGGCTCACCCCCCCGAGCTCGAGCCGACCACCCGAGCCCCGACTACTCCTCCATCGCTGCTCAGCCGGCCGCCGTACTTGGCCGACCTCTTCCCCGACCGACCTCCTCCATCCCCGCCAACTCTCAGCCCCGGACGACGTCGCAGCCGGCCGCCACGATCCCCGCAGCGCCGTCGACCACAGGCTGCTGCTGCTGCTGACCTTCCCCGAGCCCACGCCGTCGACGACCAGTCCGATGGATCCCCCTCGACCCCTCCTACACTCCGGTAATGTATATAAATACGAATACAGTGTATATACATGGTATATTTGGATTGCATGTGTGTATACTAATAAAGGTTAATTGTTTAGTATAATTATATAGTATACTGTTTATTGGTATTTTATGTGTATATACTTTATATAAATATCATGTATTATATATTCTGTAAATATATTATATATAATATAAATATATATATATGTAGTCCGTATATACGTAGTATTATATACTTGTATATAATATTGGTATATATTAAATCTGTTTATAAATATGTATATATATATTTGGTGTATATATTTATAAATATACATTTTTGTGTATTTGGAATAATCTATAATTAATATATATTGGGTATAAAAATATATTCTATAAATTAGTATATTAAAAGTAGTATATTAATTATTAGTATATTATATATAGTATATAAATTGTTGGTATATTATGTATGAGTATTAAAATACGTTATACCTATTATTAACATATGTGTGTGTGTGTGTGTGTGTATATATATATATATATATATATATATATATATATATATATATATATATATATATATATATATATATATATATATATATATATATATATATATATATATATTGGTATTTAGTATATTAGAGTATAATATAAATATATGGATATATACATAAATATATTTATACTTTGTGTATTAGAATAATATATGTTAGTATATATTATATATGTTTTCACTTCTATTTTATATATTATACATATAGATACATATGTATACTATATATTTACCTGTTGTATATATGTACTTATATATATATGCTTATATAAATATATGTAAATATATGTCTATGTATTAAATTAATATATATATGGTATTATGTATTTTAAATATGTAAATATATTTTTATGGAAATATGTTTATGTACATATTTATTGGATTATTATTAAAGCTATTTTAAATGTGTAATTAAACCTACGTATTTTTATTATGTTAAATAAATATTAATGTACATATATGTATATATGTGATATATATATATATATATATATATATATATATATATATATATATAAATATATGTCCTACATGGTCCCACTAGATGTACAGTCAAGATCTGCGTCAGTGTTTTGCTGCAAGTAGTATGTCTTAGTCATACTATTGTAAGAGTTTGATGTTGATATTATTATATCATATATAGGATTGCTGGACCGTACAACCGAGGCTTCAGGAGCAGGACATTGGCTTTCGCAGCTACCGGACACAGGCAAGTATACCTTGCTGGATTACTGTTTAAATTAAATGATAAATGTTGTAATATACGAAAACTGTGTGCGTCCGAGATTGACTCGGGTGCAGTCGACGAATGCGTCGATGAGTAGTGTACTTGACCTAGCTGCTAGTTGACTCACCTACTACTGTGAGGATATTCTGATATCTTCCTAGACCATGATACTATACACGTATCACGATGGTACATTTATGTTAGGATGGGGTCCGCATACCCGATTCGCTATCGGTGCGTACGACATGCATCACGGACTAGCACGTAATCTAGAGTAATATAGTTAGCTGTGACTTGGCATATAGATATGGGATACTCATGTCGTGTATTCGACTTTTGTATCCACATTGGGCGGGAAGGACAACTGATAACGTATGGGATACACACATCGGACTCCGTGGTATCCAGAGGAGCCACAGACCCGATGACTTCCTATATTCAGATACCGCGCTCTTTGGAGTGTTACGGACATATATATATTGCAAATACCTCATTCTTCGGAATGATGGACGTTACATGGATATATACCATGCTCTTCGGAGTATGGACGTTATGCCTACACCTACCTATACGTTTCGAGGTTGTCCTTACATTGCATTCACTTAGATGGTTAGCACACCCCTTTTATTTTATTCAGTACTATATCTGGCATACATTTTGTATCTTGTTACGTCCCTATGAGGACCTGGTTCTCTTCTAGATCTGGATGAGGTATATTATCCCACTGTGTACGGACCAGGAGTGGAGACGAGATACGCTCTTGAGGAGGAGCTAGAGGTCCTACCATCGGAGTTTCCCTGATCATCTTGGTAGGCCTTCCGCCTAGGACTGGAGCTTCTTATCTAGTTAGCAGTTATTTCAGTCACACTATTTATTCTGTCTTTAGTACTCTATTTCACTATTTATAGTGGGTTTGTTCCCACCGGACATATTTTGGTTTGTACTATGACATTCGACTATGTTCTTATATTCCAGTATTTCATTTCAGTATTTCTTGTTATATTTGTGGATGAGATTAGACTCTGCCTGTTTTTTATATTAGACTTGTTAGATTTAGGACAGCGTAGCACGCTTCGCTAGGATCCATTAAATTGAGATATCCTCGGAGACGTGTCAGCTGGCCAATGCTACGTGGCCTGGTCCCATATATTTTTGGGACTGGGGTGTGACAAGTAGCTCCTCTTTACCTGACTGCTAACAAGCACCCAGGTATACACATACCCGAGCCCCCTTGCTGCAAAAGCAAATACCACTGCTTGCAATTTCCACCTAGAATTATAGCCTCAAAATTTTCCCTTTTTAGCACTGTACTTCCCTCAATGCTTGCAACAAGCCCCTTAACACCACACTCCCATGCATACATGAGCACACATAAAACTAACAACCCATACTACCAAACACACACTATACTATAATATAAGGTGCATAACACCCCTCTAACATAATGCACTCATAACAAACACTTAGCGTGCCTAATGGTACACACTCAAGTATTCCACCAAGATACTCACCAAACACCATGATACACCACCAATAATCCACACCATCATGGTACACTAACACAATAACTCATGAAACATCATTTATATCTATAATATGATATGTTTATAGTTAGGAATATGATGCAATTAAAGTAGGATTAATACCAATTGGTCCAAAACCCCTCAAATACCCAAATTACCAATACATATCATGGCGTATCAAGATACGGGCTCTACGTATCTAATTATGGACACAAAGACACACCCATAATCCTAATTAGACACCAAGATAAATATTAGAACATATGAAAAACACTTTGTATCCCAAATTCGGAATTCCACCAAAATAGACACAAAAATAAATAGATCTCCTAGATTTTGGGATATTACCACCTATGTTTTTTGCCTAATGGATTGGTCATAGCCATGGAAGGGTTCCTAGTGGCTCAAATGAGTATTCTAACATAGAAATTAATAGGAATTATGTATCATACATATTGGAAGTTGGATCCCAATGAAACTCCTTCAAATGGACACAAATGTGAAGTGGAGACAATCCTCCTAGCTAGCTCCTCTCCAATGGTCCTTCTTGTCCTCTCCAATGCTCTAAGCCTCCATGAAAATTGGAATGGATGGGAATGAGTAGATTGAAATTGGATTTGGTTGGGATTTGGGTTGATTTGGGAAGAAAAAAATTTGGGAAAGAAGGAGGCTAATGAAATATAAAATGAATGAATTAGAACCCTAATGAAAATATACCTCTTATAGTAGGTTATGGTGATGCTACAATGTAACCTCCGATTTCCAAATTTTCGAAATAATTAGATTTTTAATTTATTTAAATACCAAGTTTTTTTTTAAATAATTTCTCCTTGAATTCTTGTATTTGATTTTGAACAATGGTTGATTTAGAAGGTGATTTAAAATCTTTTATAAAAATTATTTTTCCTAAATGTCGCTTTCTTATAATTAAATAGATAAATAATGATATATGTATAATACTCTAGCTTCGAATGTTTATTGACTTAAAATCATAAAAATTATTTGTTTAATAAATTATTGAAGGACTAGTTGTTTTCATAATAAATTTTTATATCCATTTTGGATTAGTAAATAAATAAATTACATATTTTCTAGGGTTTAAAATATGGGTTTAATTAGTAGCTAATTTGGAAGCCTCTTAAAACATTTTTCTTAAATTATATTTTTCTATTTATTTACCAGTTACCGTCTCCCATTCACACCCTCATTTTTTCCACATGAAAACTCATTCATATCTAATCTGGGCCATTCATTATCTGGCCCAATCCTCACCCTTTATCCCACACCCTCTCTCCCTATTTAAGTCTCTCATCACCATTCCCAAGAAACCCTAGTTAGCCCTCACAAATTCCCACAAGCCAACAAGCCACCACCATTTTGTGTGCTCGTGTCCGTGTGTCCAGCACTACCGTGTCAGCCGTGTTGGCCTCGGGTCCGACCCCGGGTGTCCCACCGTATCCATTCATTTCATGTATCCGGTTATAATATTACAACCAGATTTTCGTGTCCGACACACCCGGACACATCCACTTCCACCGCAGCAAACATCATCCTCACATCCCTACCACAGTACACCCAACTCCATCGTGTCCAGCCCCGGACACGATCAACCCTGACACATACAGAGAAAACCCTAACCCTAGATCTGAATCTCGACCGCCGCGGATCCCCTCCTCGTCATCGAGCCCGGTGGCTGCGAGACCTCCTCGTCATCGAGCTCCGGAGGCCGACCAGATGCAGCCAGATCTGGCGTCGAGCCGATCGGTCCGACCGCCGCCGAGCTTCGCTGCCGCCGTCGAGCTTCGCTGCCGCCTCCTCGAGACGAGCAGATCCGTCGACCGCCACTTCGAGATGAACGCTCGACCACCGCCGCAGCAGATCCGCCGACGCCTTGCCCGGTCCGACCCCGGCGGACCTCCACCGCGTCGACGCCGAGTCCCCCATGTGAGACTTCTCTCTTCCCTTTTTCCCTTTTCTTCAGTTCTGTGAATTGGGTTAATGTATAAGTGATAGTTAGTTAATATAATTAGTAAATTAATGTAATAGTTAGTTTAGTAAATAATAAATAGTTTAGTTATATGTTAATCAGTAGTTAGTTTATTTAATCAGTTTAGTTAAATTAATTAGTTAATTTATATTTAATTAGTTTATATGTAATTAGTTTAGTAATTTCCTGTAATTAGTTTAGTAATTATATGTAATTAGTTTAGTAATTTCCTGTAATTCGTTTAGTAATTTTATGTAATTAGTTTATTTTTATGTAATAAATATAAGGGTTTTGACTATGTAAAATAATAATTTCTGGTTTATATTATTAATTAAGGAATAGTTTCAATAATCTAAATAAGTTCAAAATTGTTTAATTGGGCTGGTAACCAATTTTTACTATAGATGTAAAAATATATGATGGCTTTTACATAAATTCTAAAATTTTATAAATAAACTTTTATTTGTAATTATTGTTCAAAAATTCTAATGATTTTCATTAATTAAGGTGTTACTTTAATCACAAACAAACGACCCTTTCCCCTATTAGCCTAGTATCCTTATCTCGATTTTCGTGCCGAACTCCGATCTTGGACTTCTTTATATAGTTTCTAGCTATTTGGACTGCTTCGGACTCATTGGAGCTAACTGCTACTTCATTTGGGATCACCTTGAGAAGTGTGACATTATGTACATTCTTTGATTGTTAATATACATATATAAAATATTTGATTGATATATATATACAAATACGTATTTTGGTACAAAAATATATTTATATACATCTATTAGTGTATATACACAAATACGTATTTTGTACAATTACTAAGAGACACTTATATATATTATATACGTTTTTATTGGTATATGCTCTGAGTGTAAATGTGTATTATATAAGTATCCCTACTAGATGACCCTAGTTGACTAGAGCCATGCCTGGCATAGCCTGAGGCCCGTGTATTTCTATTGTGTGTTAGTGTAGCATCTGATACAAGTGATATTATTATATGTTTATAGGACTGTCGGATTCTCCAGACGATACTCTGAGACAGGACATTGGTATTGACAGCTAAGGACCCAAGGCGAGTACATTCTCTGATTAGTTTCTAATTTATGATATCTCCTATGTTCCCTGTATCTAGTGTAAATATCCATGTTCTTGACACGTTGGTTACACGGATTGGTGTAGACGGGTCTCGTCATGAGATGTTATTCCTTATTCATGGTGTAGCTTGTACAAGACTTGTTTCCTTGATATCTTGTACATGTACAGACACTGATTTCCGGGGAGATTTGCTACCTCCCTAGGGAATCCCGTGCCATAGCGTACCATGATTTGATCTACTATACCAGTCGGGAGTTTGGGGAGTATTTTAGTGTAGATATGTGATTATACCCAACTTTCCATGCATCATAGCTCACCCCACATCTCACGTCGGGTGCGGCCTGACCATCTCCATGCTTCATAGCTGTTACGTGTGATTAGCCTGACCATCTCTATGCATCATAGCTAACCAACGGTTAGCCTGACCTTCCATGAATCATAGCTAATCACATGTAACCAGCCTGATCAAGTTCCTAAGCCGATCACATGTTAAAGCTAGTACTCACACACTTAGTCATAGTTTTCTTGCTCATTGACATATTGTTTCTTTTCCTGCATTTAATTCCAGTATTTCTTTCATTGTACATTTCTCGTACCTATACATGCATCTGGTATATTTCCATCTAGAACTGCTACATAGTTTATGTCATTTATATAGAACTGCTATTTAGAGATGTACTTTGCTCCTTCCTGACTGGAAAATATTTTCCAGACCGTGACCTTAGTGGACTTGTTTCTGACACACTTGGGGATTGGATGTTACTGATTGCAGGTATGATTATTCTGTCGTTAGACTTGTCTTGTATTTCTTTGTTTGCCTTGATATCTCATCGTGCTTTAGTTTAGGTGATTGAGTATTTCTAACATTATTTTATGATATCCCCGTCTCCTTATGGAGTTGGGTATTTACGTGAGTTTGATTAGATAGTTACATGACCTAGACAGCGTTCTACCGCCGATGCTGCGGCGTAGGCTGGACGTACCCACGCACTCGTGCCCCTAAACCGGGTGCGGGTCGTGACATACAATGTCAAGTTTGACCCTCTCCATTCTCTAATTAAGTCATAAACTTGTCATAAATAGAATATAATTGGGTTAGGAAGGAATCTAATTAATTAAGAAAAGTATTTAACTAATCAATATGAGAATATTTTATCTATGGATGACTAGCACTAATTAATTTTAACTAGCTAGTATAATAACTAGCACTAAATAATTCTAGGTAACATAAATTAATTCTAAGCTAATCTCTAATACATTATGATATAATATAATTAACAACATACAAAATTATCAAACTATCATTGATGTGAGAAGTGGTGGTTTCATGAACATTCTAGAAACTGACTGTCACTACCACATTTCTAGAGTAGGGAAATTTTTGTCATTTACAATAGTTGTATATTTATTGTTTATAATTTACATAATATGTATAGTAAATATATTATTATTATTATTAATGATATGGGTTAGT
The DNA here is from genome assembly GCA_036927795.1 of Iris macrosiphon. Classification (NCBI taxonomy): domain Eukaryota; kingdom Viridiplantae; phylum Streptophyta; class Magnoliopsida; order Asparagales; family Iridaceae; genus Iris; species Iris macrosiphon. Next base: position 19,690,970 of record JAYESA010000017.1, read on the forward strand.
GGGCTAGACTTGATGTGACCATTAGACTCAACCTTAGACTAACCATTTTTGGACCCACTAGTTAATCCCTATTTATTTAATTAGAAATTTGTTAAGTTTCCATTAGGGATGAAACCCCACTTATTGGAAAACTCTTTATGAAATCATTGAGGGCAAACTTTATGCATTAGATAGCCCTAGGTCCATAAGTGGCCGGCCCTATATAGGAGAGGGGAGAGCCTCCCTCAAGTGCATTCATTATTCATGAGAAATCCTAGATTTAGTTCTTCCCCAAAATCTTATTCCTCTACCAAATTCAGAAATCAAATCATAATCCATCTTTTTTTTCCTCATCTAAGAAGCCTAGAAGCTTAGGTCGCAAGGAGCATTGGAAAAGAAGAGGCTTGGCTAGAGAACCCTTGACTTTGCATTGGAAATCCATCTCCCAAGAGGTAAAATTCTGAAATCTCTCTTTTAAATTTTGTTTTATTTATTTTGTTGACCATTAGGAGCCCACCCATGGTCTAGGAATATCCACAAGGGGAGAGAATGAGTCTCTATTGATTTCCATTGTGTTTCTTCATGAAGTTATGTTCACATTTGGGGTTTTGTGTTTAAGAATGAAATTTTTCCTCTATTGTTCATTATAACTAGTCATATTAGTTATATATAGCTAAAATTGATAGGTATATATATAATATTGGTTGTGTATTAGGAAAATTGACATGTTGGTTAATATTGTATCATGACACTATAAAGAGTATCTTGAGCCTTGCACATTAGGTGTTTGTTAAATTAACTAATAGAGAGAGTATCTATTTAGGATGCCATATTCATGTAAGATTGTATATATATATATATATATATATACATATTAGTGTATATATATAAATGTTAGAGTTGATTTTTTGTGTGTGTGTTGGTCACAGGTTGTGCACAGGTAATGTGCAATTGTGCCATCGTACTAGTTGGGGACGAGAAATATTAGCAAGTTATGCGATCATACCCCACCTTACATGCATCATAGCTAACCCCACATATCACGTAGGGTGTAGTCTGACCATTTACATACCTCATAGCCGGTTATATATGATTAGCCTGACTTTTGCTCGCGTCATAGCTAACCAGATGGTTAGCCTGACCTCACATGTATCATAGCCAATCATATATAACAAGGATGATCTAGTACCAAGCCGATCACATAGCAAACTGATATTTCATGATACTTAGCCAGTATTTTTATTCTTGCTCCAGTACATTCATTTCTAGCTTTCACCCATATCTGTTTTACTGCTAGTTAGTTCCACATGATTATTACATGTCTCTCTAGTATTCCTTACCTTCCGATATTTCTTTCATCTTGTATTTTCTTACATTGTTTTATAGTTTTTGTCAATATACTTAAAATTGTTGTTAGTGTTTGTGCTTCGCTCCAATCCTGACTGGATAACATTTTCAGAGGATCTTGAGGATTTATGTCCTACCAATTATGGTCCAGGAGTATATGGTGATTACATCCCGGAGATTCCAGAGAAGCCACTCTACATAGAGGAGACACCACCCGCAGTTGTTTAGACAACACTTAGCCCAGTTTAATTATGTATTGGATTATTCTAAACTTTGAGAATTGAGTTGTATTATGTTGAGACCTTATCTATATGAGATAGCTAAAATCTAGAATTATTGTTAGTTTTAGTTGTGTTCTAGACTTATGTCAGAAATTATTTATATCTTTTCATATCTTATAGTGTCATTTACCTTCTTTATAGTTTTGTGATTGAGTAACTTATGAATTGATGATCAAATGCATATTTATTATCCTCCTTATGGAGTTGAGATCATTGACATGTTATTTTGTGAGTTGTGTTAGTATTTTTTAGACTTAGACAACGTTCTACCGCCGATGATGTGGCGTAGGCTAGACGTACCCACGGCTCATGCCCAAATTTTGGGTGCGGGTCGTGACACATTTTTAGTGGTGGTCCATGCAGGTCGAAATAGAGTAAGATTAGGTCACAACTAGTGTAGTATCGTAGTAATGCTCAGACTTAGAGTACTACTACGAGCATGAGATAGGGTATAGATAAGAGTATGCTCAATCACAACTAGAAAGTTTCCAATTTTATTTTTGCTATTCTGAATAATTGCTTCTTTTAAATTTTACTATACTTCTTTAATGATATCGTATCTTTTGCCTTAATTGATTTCTTCTTGTTTCGATCTGTCTTCAGGATGCCACCGAAGACTATGTCGCTGAGATTGGGACCCGCAGCTTCTGAGAGGTCTGTCACCTCTCGACCTACCACCCAGACAGCTGGAGTTGCTCCTCCTACTTCACCTGTTCATGTAGGAGTTTTCGTAGCTTTCGGGAGTCCTCCTCCCCCACCTGTCCAGAGGGTTGTCCCCGGTTGTTACGGAGGACCTTCCACCACCACAGATTCTGTTTTTAGGAGGTGTGCCCGCTGATGGGGCATAAATGTTCGCATTGATCCAGGGCATGGTGGATGCTCAGAGGACGTCGGCAGAGGCTCAGTGAGTTCAGGCTGAGGTCCAGAGGGAGCAGGCAGAGGCGCACCAAGCGTAGACTGAGCTGATAAGGGAGAGCATAAAGAATGCTCATCAGGTGGTTCTCCAAGTAGTGGAGAGAGTTGCACAGTAGCATCCTGGCCAGCAGTAGTAGCAACAGCAGAGGCCATGCACTATAGTAGACTTCAAGAGGATGATGCCTCAAGAGTTCAAGGGTGTTGAGTGGATACTCTACACCAACGACTGGCTAGAGGACATAGAGAGGAACTTGCGCTTGGCTCAGATTCCAGAGAGTCTGCAGATCGAGGCCGTCGGTAGCCAGATGTTTGATATCGCATTGACTTGGTATCGTACGAAGCTGAGACTTACTGCTAGAGGACTTACTTGGCAGGCTTTCAAGGAGCTTTTCAAGGAGAAGTTCTTTCCCGACGTGGCCTTGGGAGCCTTGGAGAGTCAGTTTCATAACTTGATCCAAGAAAACATGTTGGTCGACGAGTACGTCACAGAGTTTTGTCGTTTGAGTCATTTCGTATCGTCGATGATTCAAGACCCAGGAGACCGGGCCCGAAATTTTAGGAAGGGACTGATAAGAGAGATCAAGTCTCGTACTTCTGGATGTCGTACTGCTAACTTTGAGGGTATTCTGATGGATGCCTAGATTGCTGAGGATGATCTGGACCTCAGGCCCAAGAGAGGACAAGGCATTTCTGGAGGGGTGAGTGGTAGTGCGGGACCGACCAAGCGTCTCCACTTTCAGTAGCAACAGAGGCTGTATCAGCACCAGCAGTACCAGGCACCAGCTCGAGGACAGATCCAGAAGCAGCTGTAGAGGCAGACCCAGTGTAATATCCCGTTTCGCTCAAGCGGGCTGCCGATTCAAATGGCAAAAGTGCAATATCCCGACCCACTTTGCTCAGGCGAGAATACTCGTTTGAGGCGAAGGATATCCAGACTTGTCCCTACAGGAATTCGGTTTAGGCTTTCAGAGACTCGCTCGGAGTATCGCTCAACCGAGGCAAATCATCGCTAAGGTGGGTGGCTACGGTGAACTTATCTTTGCTTAGCCAACACCCTTAAATATAAAAATGCTACATGCTAATCGCTAGGTGAATCACCCCCTGCATGCTAATAAGAATACAATACACCTAGCTAAGGGAATAATCCAACCTGTATTGCTTGTGCTAGAACATGGAAATGAAACATTGCTTATATATATCAGACCCTTGCATGCTACCTTTGCCTTGTGCAACAAGATCCCGCTTGCCTCGAGTAGAACGATATGTATTTGCTCTTCTTAGTGCACTGTTCACTTGTTCACACTGTACGACCCTAAATCATGTCACTCGGGAAGTCCTATTATAATTTTACTCCTCGGCTTACCTTCGGGCCCGAGCCAACGTGAATGCTTATGTTTACACAAATGCATGCTTGCATGCTTATATGTTAACTTGTATTATTGCCTCGACTCAATATTTGCCACACAAAACTTATGCCTCAAGCAAGTAACACTATCGTGTATTGTTCATGCATTGAGTCAGCCAGAAGACTATCGAATAGTCCTTCTGTGCAATTGAACCTGCAAGTATCCGGGACCGTTAGGTAGCTAAGGCAGTCCCTGCACCAGGGGAATGTGTCAAGGTAAGTTGTTCGTTGAGAAAGAATCATGTCAAGTTTATACCTGAATGATAATCATATCAAGTCTACCTCTGAACGAGAATCCTGCCAAGTACATCAAGAATCACAGCTCGTGGAGCAAATGCTCGTTCAGAACAAGAACCATGGATTATCATGTCAAGTTATGAAAATTGGAAAGACCCTGACCTGCATGTCGCGGACAACGTGTTAACAAGTGAGATCCTCGGATCTCTGTTCCTACGGACGGCCACCGGGGCACTGGGGCTGATCCGATCCGGACGGAACCCTGTTTAGTCTGGCTGTTTCGGACAGAATGGCGTGTAGCGCCTGTGAACTATCCTTCATGCCATTCTTGCTCATAGACTAAAGTAGTTGCCTGTTTCGGAAGGAATGACCTGTAGCGCTCCTGATCCTTGAGTTGCACGTCATTTTCTTTCATGTACTACACCTGTCCTTTATGGCTATGCCAGCGACTCCTGTTCATATAGATAAGTCATCCTCGCTTAGCGGCTATCCGTGTGTGAGTCATTACATCGGGTCAAGAACATCTAAAATACCTGAACGATCATAACACAATCGTATATATGGAGCACTTGAACGTATTATGCAACCCTCCTGAGGAAATCCTTAATATTCGTGCATCCGAATTATAGTCTCGTTCACAACGCAGTATTTGCATATGCTATTGCCCCTGAATGCTTATACATGCTATTGCTTGAATTAACTTGGTTTGCCTTGGACAGGGAAGGTCATATGGTAAGTTGGTAAGTCTCACCGTGTTTACTCTTATATCGTACGACGCACTGTCACATGAGTTAGGCTATTCAATCTTTGACATGAAACTGATCATAAGGCAACTAGAAAGATAACATAATAGTTGGTGCACGGAACCTATATTACGTATTTGGATTTTTCGAGCGGGCGAGTATCGTCCCCACCAGTACATTCATGTACTCATAATCTACCAGGTTATTTACAGGGTACGGAAGAACCTCGTTCGGTGCGGATGCCTCCTTCGTACGTGCTAAGGCATGGAGTTCACTCTGGAGCCTTGGAGTGTTGCGTCCGGAACTGAAGCACATATACAAGACATAATATTGGAACATCGCCTGAACAATCACCTATATCATTCCATAAATGTATCTACTTGGCACGCTTTTACTGTTTCAGAGAGAGAGGCTTGAGCGACTTGTAATCTCGTCTATGCGCCGCCTGTAACACTTGTTTATATTAATAAAGAGTTTGTTTTACTTCTACTCGTGTTATTCAATGATTTCGCTATTGATGACTCAGTGAACTTGTTATCAATCACTTATGAGTTTATAATTCTGCTGCACTCGGATAATCTGTGCGACTCTGTGGCTTAGACTTCTTACCGCCAGCCAATAAACCACGGTGTTGCATGGGTATGGCTCACTCTCGTACGGCATCACGCCCAGATGGGTGGCAGCGATTGTCCCACTGGAGTGCCGGCACGGTGATTCTCGCCTAGCGGGGACGGCCGATTAGCCTGCGGGAGATCGGGACATGACAGATTGGTATCAAAGCTTGGCTATATGCCTTTGGACTTCATTTCGATTATCTCAGTTTCGAAAGCTCGTTCGTGGGTTATGTGCACACTCTCTCTCTCAATGTCCCGAACAGAATATTCCAATAATAAGTCTAAATACTTTCAAAAGTGCATGTGAATGATGTAATTGCTTGTATGAAATTTTAATACGATTGGACTTTGTACCAACCTGTGCCAGTTCCTTCGGGAATAGACTCATCCTAGAAATGCAACTTATGTGCAGACCAAAATGCCTATACATATTTACCCAACTGGTTAACGCGAAATCAAATATTGCCCGAACGGTTAGCCTTGCATGCAGCCTTTCGGCTAAGTTGTGTTAAATATCGTACGCCAAGACCTTTTGGTGCAAGCTAAGTTACAACGAGAATGGAATATCGTTCAGGAATAAGACAAGTCAGACTTAGTATGCCAACCGATAGAAATATTCTCGGATTTATCGCTTAGGCGAATATAGAGAATCGTGCTTAAAAATAGTACTTCGTGTCGGACGATACAAATCGATTATGGATTTAATTGGATGACTCAATTCTGAGTGGTGTAGATCATTTAGAAAAGTCCAAACGGATTCATAAGTCTTGTGCGATAATCAGATTAAACGATTCGAGATTGTCTTGAATAAATGATTAGGCTTATATCGAATTAGGATTGTGGAATTGAAAATCAATATCTTGGTTAAGGAAACTTGTTGAAAACTTAGAGGATCGTACGAGCGATTTTGGATTAAAACAACCGGACTGAACTTGAATACAATATCGCTCGAATAGAAGTTATCTCGAAATGAATATTGAGTTTCGATGAAAGAGATGAACGATAATGGATTTGGCTTGGAGTTTGGAAGAGCAATCTTGAAATCAAGTTCGAAATGATAAATCTCGAAATCAGTCCCAACGAGAACGGTTATCCTGCGGGAGCGCCGGCATGGTGATTTTGCGTACGACGGGGATGATCGAACTCACGAAAACATGTTCGGTGATTGTTCCAAACGAACTCGATGAATGGAATATATCAAAATTTGAATGGACTTAAACGATTTAACAAACGGTAATATTAAAGTTGGATGATTTTACTAGACGAATTATAATTACCGCATGAACAAACATAACTTGGTAAATTATAAGGCATCTCGATCGTGTCGAAGATAACCATAACGTTCAAACGTTCTCGTCTTATGCGAGCGTAACTCTATGCTCGTACATGCGTTACGTCCGGTTTAGGATGATTATCCAGCAGGAATGTTGACATGGTGATCTCATGTCCAACGAGGGTGATCGAACTTACGGGAGACTGAGACATGACAACTTATGGATCATCTTGACTTTTGGTTTGATACGATAAGACAAATTTGGAAATGCACGTGATCAGAAATGTTTTGATGGATAAGTTAGCCTAGAACCTGAAATAAATCACGCTTGATGGTTTCGTGAACAGATACATGAATCAGGTTGAACGAATTAGAGTTATAAATAAAAGTTTAGAATCGAATCTTGGCTTGGTGGACTAGGCTTGAAATGGATAGGGATTCTATCAAAACATGTTTGGAGGGATAGACTATGCAAATAACTCGGCTTGTCCTACAATTTGGATATACTTTGGATTTTACTGAACGGACTCAAACCCCCGTATAAACGAACATGTTATTGAATGTAGAAAAATCTGTGCTCGATGTTTAGAAATCTGAGTGAAACGAGTTTGGGTAGAATACCCCGTGCAAATAAACAATGGTTTGACCTTAGGAAAATGGGGTGAGCATCATGCAACGAATTTGTACGATATATCATGTGCTTGAACATGTACCTATGATCTTATGAGCTGACCTAGCAATTAGATAGACGACCATGTGCCGAGTGAATGAACCTGTGTTACCGACTTTACCATATTGCATGAAGTTGCTATATAACTGGGGCAGCAAGACTTAGGGTTAGACTTGGAAACGATAACGTATGCAATATTTGACCCGAACAGATGTACGCTAGTCGGTAAACCAAATAGATCATGCTTAACGATTGTGCAAATACTTGGTTGGAATGAAAAATGATATAGAATTGGATCGACCCTATCAGAAGTATCCTCGTGATTCAGTAAAACGAGAACCCTTGAGATTTTCGCAAGTAGCTTGTCCGATTTCACTATCTCTAAGTTTGGTTGAATGTATGTGTTTCAGGGATGCCTTGAACGTGTGCATGATCCAAGACTCAAAGAGATGTGAAACTCGAGTGCTAAGAATTCGCTATCGCTAAGTTGGTTGGAGTGCTAATACTAGAGGTGCACTTCGAATATGCGCACGATCCAGACTCGCGATATGCCGATCTCGATGCTAGTGCAAGTGAATATACATATGAACAAGTACAACGACTTGTATAAGTTTGCCTCAGCCTTACATTGTTAATAAAGATCGATTGAAACATGCTCCGCGTTAAGCAATATCTCGCGCTAAGGCGCAAATGAGACTGACTCAGCATACATGCAACATGACGTAAGAATCGAGTAGGAGACTGTATTCAAATAGATTTAGTGGTACCGATTGCTATCCTTGAGTTAGATTCGAAAATACGCTAGAACTTCTTACCCTCAGTAAGTCTCGAGGAAGAGACTTTTTCTGAGTGGTGTATGATGTAATACCCCGTTCCGTTCAAGCGGACTGCCGATTCAAATGGCAAAAGTGCAATATCCTGACCCGCTTTGCTCGGGCGAGAATACTTGTTTGAGGCGAAGGATATCCAGACTTGTCCCTACAGGACTTCGGCTTAGGCTTTCAGAGGCTCGCTCAGAGTATCACTCAACCGAGGCGAATCATCGCTAAGGTGGGTGGCTACGGTGAACTTGTCTTTGCTTATCCAGCACCCTTAAAATATAGAAATGCTACATGCTAATCGCTAGGTGAATCACCCCCTGCATGATAATAAGAATACAACGCACCTAGTTAAGGGAATAATACCAAAATGTATTGCTTGTGCTAGAACATAGAAATAAAATATTGCTTATATATATATCAGACCATTGCATGCTACCTTTGCCTTGTGCAACAAGACACCGCTTGCCTCGAGTAGAACGATATATATATGCTCTTCTTAGTGCACTGTTCACTTGTTCATACTGCATGACCCTAGATCATGTCACTCGGGAAATCCTATTACGGTTTCACTCTTCGGCTTACCTTCGGGCCCGAGCGAACGTGAATGCTTATGTTCACACAAATACATGATTGCCTGCTTATATGTTAACTTGTATTATTGCCTAGACTCAATATTTGCCACACAAAACTTATGCCTTAAGCAAGTAACACTATCGCGTATTGTTTATGCATTGAGTCAGCCAGAAGACTATCGAATAGTCCTTCTGTGCAATTGAACCTTCAAGTATCCGGGACCGTTATACCAGGGGAATGCATCAAAGCAAGTTATTCATTGAGAAAGAATCCTGTCAAGTTTATACCTGAATGATAATCACATCAAGTCTACCTCTGAACGAGAATCCTGCCAAGTACATCAAGAATCACAGCTCATGGAGCAAATGCTCGTTCAGAACAAGAACCATGGATTATCATGTCAAGTTAGGGAAATTGGAAAGACCCTGACCTGCATGTCGCATACAACTTGTTAACAAGTGAGATCCTCGGATCTCTGTTACTGCGGACGGCCACCGGGGCACTGGGGCTGATCCGATCCGGACGGAACCCTATTTAGTCTGCCTGCTTCAGGCAGAATGGCGTATAGCGCCTATGAACTATCATTCACGCCATTCTTGCTCATATACTAAAGTAGTCGCCTATTTTGGAAGGAATGACCTGTAGCGCTCTTGATCCTTGAGTTGCACATCATTTTCTTTCATGTACTACACATGTCCTTTATAGCTATGCCAGCGACTCGTGTTTATATAGATAAGTCATCCTCGCTTAGCGGCTATCCGCGTGCGAGTCATCGCATCGGGTCAAGAACATCTGAAAAACCTGAACGATCATAACACAATCGTATATATAGAGCACTTGAACGTTGTCACGCCCTAGTCCCAAAATACGTAGGACCAGGAATACGTAACACGCCAGCTACGCATTCGACCAGACTTTGGTCTGACTCGAATACGTATAAGCTGTAATATATAAAGCACTATCTAGATATTCTATAAATATAAACCTCTATGTCTCAATCCACAATGTACATCAGTATACAAGAAAGAGCTATATGTGCTAAGGTCGGCCGCCCAATAACACACTAACTCGAATAGACTCGAGAAGAAGTATGAGTCTACAAAACTAGGCTACAACAGCAGATGAATAATCAATATAAAATAACCATAATGCCGGTAGATATAATGTGAGTACCTGGTACCATGCTCGCAAGATAGGCCACTCCATCAGTATCTCCAAGTGCTCCGTAATCGTCTATGCTGCAAAACTGGTAGGGAACCAGGTCCTCAGAGGGACGTAACAAGGTACAAAAATATAGCAAGCCAAGTAAACAGAAAGTACAAGTGCACGACAGGGTACTCTATCATAACAAACTAGTGTGACACAGTTTAAAGACAATGTTCGACGCATGGGCTGTCCAAAATAAAACTGTAGCTCCGGACACGGAAACACACAGCACGTACCGCAGCTCCGGGCAAAGAGTCACACGGATGAAACCACTACACTAGATACAGAATCACTACATAGATACTACATATATATAAGCGCGTGCAGAGGAGCCCAAGCGTCTAATAACTGTCTTCCCCTTCCCAAGCGGTCAACGATTGTGCGTTGAACCTGAACCTCTAACTACAGTCTCGACACACGAGAGATAACTCAACAGACGTGACCCTAAGGTCGTCCCAGTCTCTGGTCATGATGTCAGTATCAGGATACAGGAATCTGGCATGATCACAGTGTATGAGTGTGTCCTGGGGTATCGATGTACTCAGGTACATGCATCGAGGTGCTGTGAAGCATCTAGCAATTATTCTAAGACGTTACGTCGAATGTCAATACCCGGTTGTGAACCGGACACGGAGTATCGAACATCAACATAAATACGCGCACGAGTACATAAAGAACAACAATATCTGTAAACTGAAATACAGGGTGGCAAGGTACACTTGCCTGCGTGCGGCTGCTAAAGACGGGGATCCGGTACCGCGTCCAAGTCTTCAGGTCCCGCAGTACCTAGAGAGGAGATATAAACCAGAATCAATAATCTACTTAAGACAGACAGGTGTGCTACACACATCTTATATCTAAACTCAGTCTCAACTATGGCTCACAGGGACAAGACGCTAGGGGGTTGACCATTGTTGACTATCGGTATGATACAACAATCAACTAGTCATTTGTACACTATCCTCGACAAATCCTCATTCTTACCATAATCATCACATGGTTCAGTAGTCCAGGTATGCTCAATCCCTGACAGTATTTACTTATTAAATATTAGGTCTTCCTCAACCCTCGGTATCATTTCACCCACAATCACTGTTCATCCATACAGATTTCCATGCACATAAATAAATATGTTAAACCCTAAACCTCAATGTCCATCATTCAAATATATTTTAATATATTGATGACGAATAAATCCTCAAGTTTACCATTAAACCTTAATCTCAGGTCATTATATTTCACATTCACCTTAATCATCATGGGCCTTAGTCATCATTAACCTAAAACACATTCACCTCTTCAACATGAACATTAATCATCACTAGGCACACATGATTATTTATACTTCCCCACAACTACACAATATTAATAACTACCAACCCTAGCTAACTCTCCACATCCATATATATGCCAACAATATAACCATTAAACCCTATCAACTATATCTACATATATGCTCAAAATACTACAACATATACCACATTGAAACCTAAACCCTAGCTAGTATTAACACATGAATATGTAAATAAATCCCTATTTAAAACCATATTAAAATCTGGAATTAAAGATCAAGAGAGGGGGAGAGTCGACCTAGACGGTGACGTCGGAGCACGTCCGGCGGAGGGTGGCCGCGGGGTGGTGGTGAACTAGTGGTGATGTAGAAGGATCAGTCGGGGAGGTCGCACGGCCGGAGCGGGCTGTACAGGCCGGCGGAGCAAGGGCCGGAGGAGTGAAGTATGCACAGTCCGGCGGGGCAGCCGCGGGGTGAAGTCCGCACAGTCTGACGTACAGTCCGGTGGGGAGTCAGGCCGGCCGGGGGCACGCACAGTCGATCGGGGAGCTTCTCAGTCGGTCGAGGGGGGCTGCTCAGTCCGGTCAGCGGAGAGTCAGGGTGGCTCTGGCCGGCTGGAGCTGCTGTCTGCTCGCAGCAGCCGCGGACGGACTAGCCGGAGTGGGCGGGGTCAGCGCCGTAGTAGGGCGGGGGCAGTCCGGTCCGGCGGGGTCTTCTTCAGGAAGGTGGAAGAGAGATGAAGATGAAGGAAGAAGAAGAATAAGAATGGAGGAAGAAGCTTGGAGTTTCTTCTTGCATGAAGAAATTAAATGGGGGAGGAGAGAGAGTGGTTTTGGGATTAGGGCCGGTGATGTTTTGATTGAGGGTGGGGTGTAGGAGCTACTTTATAGGGGAGTGTGTGGGGTTGTTGGTTGGTTGAGATCATTCCATATAAAATGGATGGATAGGATTTAACATTGAGAGAATGAGGTTTCTTCATGAGGGAAAGAGTGGGTGAGATTGGGACCCTATTTTGGGACCCTCTCATTTAATCATAGCCAATAGGAGGTTGCCACACAATTAGATAATTGTGACTTAGCCCCCGTAAATTCGGGAAATTGCATGGACACATGAAATGACACAAAAATTACGGAAAAAATATATTTAAAAAATTGTCATGGTGAGGGGGTGTTGCGCGTTAGGCGCGGGTCTAATTAGAAGGGCATTGGAATTAATTTAGAATTAAAATGGGATTTACAAAGTTGGTAAATCTTGATTTAAATAGAGATAAAGCGTCCCACGAATTTAATTTAATTGGGGCCCGTGGGGTCAAAATCCAAAAATGACGCAAAGACCAAAAATAGTGGGGGCTTGGAGTCAGTCTTGGACCCTTTAGTTGGTCTGGCTCAACGGGTTAAGTTAGTACCCCAAAATCGAGGGTAACGACACAGGTGTCCGACACGGAATTAAATATGGGTTACGATTTTTGGAATGTTGCGCAATTAATTTAGAGCACACAAAAATTGATTTTTAACAGTCAGAAAAGTCCAGTGCCTAATTTGGCGTGTTGAGTCGGAAGTACAATAATTGTACAGAATTTATGGGCTGATAATGGGCTCCGAATAACTAGACAAAGATAGGGCGCGCCAAGGGTTTTAATTAATCGGATTAAAATTCCAGATAAATTTTCTCTACTCTAAACCTCAACATCAGCCATCAATTTTTTTCCAAATCCACTCTATCTATCTACAGAATAAATCGAGAGGGTTTACATTCTTCCCAACTTAGAAAAATTTTGTCCCCGAAATTAAAAGTAAAGCACGATAATACCTAACAGAATTTTAAAACAACCAGTAATTAAATGTCGTACGTAAATTCGTACCTTGCTCCTCAAATAAGTATGGGAATCGCTGCTGAATAGAATCCTCGTGCTCCCAAGTAGACTCGCCTGGGGAATGGTGCTTCCATGCCACTCTGACCAGTCGAATCGTCTGCCCTCTCAAAGTCTTCTCGCTGCGATCGAGGATCTCAACTGGCTGCTCTACGTAAGACAGACTAGTCCCGACTGTAATCTCCGAATGATCAAGCACATGGCTAGGGTCTGCGACATATCTCCACAGCTGCGATACGTGAAATACGTCATGTACTCCCTCTAATGATGGATGTAAGGCTAGACGGTAAGCCACTTCTCCAACTCGTTCCAAAATGTCAAAAGGTCCGATATACCTCGGACTCAGCTTGCCTCTGCCTCCGAATCTGATGGTACCACGAGTGGGCGATATCCTCAAAAATACGTGGTCACCCTCCTTGAACTCCAATGGTCTGCGGTGCGCATCTGCCCAGTATTTCTGTCTGTCCTGTGCTGCGCGCAGGTGGCTCTGAATCTGCTTGACCTTCTCCACTGTCTGTGTTACCAACTCTGGACCAAGTATCTGATGCTCTCCCACGTCACTCCAATAAAATGGCGACCTACATTTACTGTCGTACAGTGCCTCATAAGGTGCCATCTGTATGCTGGCCTGGTAACTGTTATTGTAGGAGAATTCTACCAAGTGTAGATGGTCCTCCCAAGATCCTCCAAAATCAATCATGCACGCTCTCAATATATCCTCTAATATTTGTATCGTATGCTCTGACTGTCCATCAGTCTGTGGATGATACACAGTGCTGATCTTGAGACGAGTTCCTAGGCTCTCCTGCATACTCCGCCAAAAATGTGACGTGAATCTGGAATCACGATCCGATACGATGCTGACAGGCACTCCATGTAATCGTACTATCTGTCTCATATACATGTCAGCTAGTATCTTTGTGGTTTGCCCAACTCTGAAGGGCAAGAAATATACAGACTTGGTGAGTCTGTCTACGACAACCTAAACTGTATCCTTCCCGCTAGGGCTTCGCGGAAATCCTGTGACGAAGTCCATGGTAATGTGTTCCCACTTCCACTCGGAATGGGGAGTGGCTACAATAATCCTGCAGTCCTCTGATGTTCAGCCTTGACTTGCTGACACACTAAACACTTCGCCACAAATCTTGCAATTTCCCTCTTCATCCTATGCCACCAGAAATGCTGTCTCAAGTCTCGGTACATCTTCGTACCTCCCAGGATGAATAGAATAATTGAGCTATGAGCCTCGGTCATCAACTCTTGGCGTAGCTCGCCATTCAGAATATTCAGGCGATCTCCATACCTCAATATTCCGTCTCCAAGAATCCTGAGTTCCGTCTGCATGCTGGCCTCTGTCCTTTCTCACAATCGTATAAATCTCGTATATGTAGGCAAGGCTGCCTTGATCCTCTCAATAAATGTAGACTGAACCTCAAGACTGGCCATCTGTCCATCCATGCCTGGTAATACGATCTCAATCCTGAGTTTCATGAAAATCCTCTAACAACTGGCGATGAGTCATAAACTACATTCGTCTTGCCAGAGTGGTTCTGCAACTCGATATTATAATCTGTCATAAATTCTAGCAAATGCCTTTTCCTCATGTCGAGTTCCTTCTGCGTACAGGCATTCTTCAGAATTTCTGTGTTTTGTATAAATCTCTACACCTGCTCTTCATAAAGGTAGTGTCTCCATCGTTTTAGTGCAAATATTACTGCAGCTAGCCCTAGATCGTGTGTCTGATGGTTCCTCTCAAGAACTCTCAGCTGTCCTGATGTGTAGACTATCTATTCTATCTGAACATAACTCAAATTTGCTGAGCTTAGACTACAGCCTCTCATTTCTCAGCATCTCCCACACAATCTTGAGATATCTCTCGTGCTCCTCCTGACTCTTGGAATATACCAAGATGTTGTCGATAATTACCACCACGAACTTATTCGAGTACTAGTGGAAAATATTGTTCCTCGAACTCATAAATATTGCCGGTACGTTGGTTAAGCCAAACGGCACGACTAAAAACTCAAAGTGGCCATACTTCGTCCGAAAGGCCGTCTTCGGGAATCCTCTCTCCGTACCTTGATCTGATGATAACTGGATCTGAGATCAATCTTCAAAATACATATGCGCCACTTAGCTGATTCAAATTAATCTTCGATGCGCGTCAAGGGTACTTGCTTTTTATCGCTACGATATTTAATGCCCTGTAATCGTTATGCAACGTACCGTCCCGTCCTTCTTTGGTACAATAAGATGGTTGCTCCCCATGGAAAAATACTAGCCCGACTGAAACCCTTGTCTAAGAGATCCTCTACTATGGATCTTCAACTCAACCCTCTATATCGGTGCTAGTCTGAAGACGAGAGAATAACTGGCTCGGCTCTGGGAGTCAACTCTTTAACAAACTCCATCTCTCTGTCAGGTGGCAGGCCTAGAAGATCCTCTAGAAAAACATCCTCAACTCTGATATAACATGGTGGTACACTGGTTCACCTCCTGCATTGTATACCCCTAAGGTAGATGGGCACCATACTCCTGGGTTTTCTGAACTCAACTCAGGGTAACCTGGTGGTCTAAAAATATAATGCACTACGTCGACAATCTAGTGTCGCGTGGTATTGGCTCAATCAACTCATGTTAGGACGGTGTCATCGTCCAGACTTAACCTCAAAATAAATTCTCCTGTTCTGTTTACCACACTAATCCTCCAAAAGAAAATTTCCTTCATGTCTAATGTAAAATTTTCTCTTCTCCTCAAGGTTTTCCCTAAAATTTTATTTTTCGAATTTCTTCCTTTCGTTATTCTCCTCTTCAAGTCACAAATACAGTAATGGTATCCCTCAAGCACATACTAGAATTCCTGGAATCCGATTATTATCTTCCAAGTGAGATCCTAAAATTTTTATCTCCTCTAGCTCATAATCATCGTTCCTAGCATTGCTATCATATACAACTACTAGTTTCCATCATCAGGCTATGCATTCCCATAAATCATTCTAGGTCATGATCAACAATCCTTCCAGCTCTTAGTACTTCCAAGATCACTGCTACCCCAAGTACGGGTAGGGTACTACTAGGTCCAACTCTCTTGCCAACCTTCCACACTAGTTCTAGAATCCAAAGAACCCATCAATCTATCCTGATAAGGTAACAATCTTTTCCGAGAAAGGTATACGAATTCTGTCTCCTATCGTCTGGTCTTCGATCTTCTTCTGGAGGGAAATCATCAGTCACAAGCATTCGTCACCCCGAACAATAGGGGACGAGAGACAAGGATAGCGATATCAACGAAGATTGAACGAATGCAAAGTGGAAGTCCAAGGGCGATAAACACATACAAAGAGTTTTAAAATCGATTATGGATTAAGATCCTACTCAACAATCATAACATCTATTCCTAATTTGCAGGCTCGCTTGGCACAGTCAGGTGACCAAGACGATTTAAATCAGACCTGTATGGGCCACCACAAAAACATGTCACGCCCCAGTCCCAAAATACGTAGGACCAGGAATACGTGACACGCCAGCTAATAATTCGACCAGACTCTGGTCTGACTCGAATACGTGTAAGCTGTAATATATAGGGCACTATCTAGATATTCCATAAATGTAAACCTCTATATCTCAATCCACAATGTACATCAGTATACAAGAAAGAGCTATATGTGCTAAGGTCGGCCGCCCAATAACACACTAACTCGAATAGACTCGATAAAAAGTATGAGTCTACACAACTAGGCTACAACAGTAGATGAATAATCAATGTAAAATAACCATAATGCCGGTATATATAATGTGAGTACCTGGTACCATGCTCGCAAGATAGGCCACTCCATCAGTATCTCCAAGTGCTCCATAATTGTCTATGCTGTAAAACTGGCAGGGAACCAGGTCCTCAGAGGGACGTAACAAGGTACAGAAATATAGCAAGCCAAGTAAACAGAAAGTACAAGTGCACGACAGGGTACTCTATCATAACCAACTAGTGTGACACAGTTTAAAGACAATGTTCGACGCGTGGGCTGTCCAAAATAAAACCGTAGCTCCGGACACGGAAACACACGGCACGTACCGCAGCTCCGGGCAAAAAGTCACACGGGTGAAACCACTACACTAGATACAGAATCACTACATAGATACTACATATATATAAGCACGTGCAGAGGAGCCCAAGCGTCTAATAACTGTCTTCCCCTTCCCAAGCGGTCAACGATTGTACGTTGAACCTGAACCTCTAACTACAGTCTCGACACACGGAAGATAACTCAACAGACGCGACCCTAAGGTCGTCCCAGTCTCTGGTCATGATGTCAGTATCAGGATACAGGAATCTGGCACGATCACAGTGTATGAGTGTATCTTGGGGTATCGATGTACTCAGGTACGTGCATCGAGGTGCTGTGAAGCATCTAGCAATTATTCTAAGATGTTACGTCGAATGTCAACACCCGGTTGTGAACCGGACACGGAGTATCGAACGTCAACATAAATACGCACACGAGTACATAAAGAACAACAATATCTGTAAACTGAAATACAGGGTGGCAAGGTACACTTGCCTGCGCGCGGCTACTAAAGACGGGGATCCGGTACCGCGTCCAAGTCTTCAGGTCCCGCAGTACCTAGAGAGGAGATATAAAGATATAAACCAGAATCAATAATCTACTTAAGACAGACAGGTGTGCTACACACATCTTATATCTAAACTCAGTCTCAGTTATGGCTCACAGGGACAAGACGCTAGGGGGTTGACCATTGTAGACTATCGGTATGATACAGCAATCAACTAGTCATTTGTACACTATCCTCGACAAATCCTCATTCTTACCATAATTATCACATTGTTCAGTAGTCCAGGTATGCTCAATCCCTGACAGTATTTACTTATTAAATATTAGGTCTTCCTCAACCCTCAGTATCATTTCACCCACAATCACTGTTCATCCATACAGATTTTCATGCACATAAATAAATATTTTAAACCCTAAACCTCAATGTCCATCATTCAAATATATTTTAATATATTGATGACGAATAAATCCTCAAGTTCACCATTAAACCTTAATCTCAGGTCATTATATTTCACATTCACCTTAATCATCATGGGCCTTAGTCATCATTAACCTAAAACACATTCACCTCTTCAACATGAACATTAATCATCACTAGGCACACATGATTATTTATACTTCCCCACAACTACACAATATTAATAACTACCAACCCTAGCTAACTCTCCACATCCATATATATGCCAACAATATAACCATTAAACCCTATCAACAATATCTACATATATGCTCAAAATACTACAACATATACCACATTGAAACCTAAACCCTAGCTAGTATTAACACATGAATATGTAAATAAATCCCTATTTAAAACCATATTAAAATCTGGAATTAAAGATCAAGAGAGGGGGAGAGTCGACCTAGACGGTGACGTTGGAGCACGTCCGGCGGAGGGTGGCCGCGGGGTGGTGGTGAACTAGTGGTGATGTGGAAGGATCGGTCGGGGAGGTCGCACGGCCGGAGCGGGCTGTACAGGCAGGCGGAGCAAGGGCTGGAGGAGTGAAGTATGCACAGTCCGGCGGGGCAGCCGCGGGGTGAAGTCCGTACAGTCTGACGTACAGTCCGGCGGGGAGTCAGGCCGGCCGGGGGCACGCACAGTCGATCGGAGAGCTTCTCAGTCGGTCGAGGGGGGCAGTCCGGCGGGGAGTCATTGCCAATAAAAGGTTGCCACACAATTTGATAATTATGACTTAGCCCCCGTAAATTCGAGAAATTGCATGGACACATGAAATGACACAAAAATTGCGGAGAAAATATATTTAAAAAATTGTCATGGTGAGGGGGTGTTGCGCGTTAGGCGTGGGTCTAATTAGAAGGGCATTGGGATTAATTTAGGATTAAAATGGGACTTACAAAGTTGGTAAATCTCGATTTAAATAGAGATAAAGCGTCCCGCGAATTTAATTTAATTGGGGCCCGTGGGGTCAAAATCCGGAAATGACGCAAAGGCCAAAAATTATGGAGGCTTGGAGTCAGTCTTGGACCCTTTAGTTGGTCCGGCTCAACGGGTTAAGTTGGTACCCCAAAATCGAGGGTAACGACACAGTTGTCCGACACGGAATTAAATATGGGTTACGATTTTCGGAATATTACGCAATTAATTTAGAGCACACAAAAATTGATTTTTAACAGTCAAAAAAATCCAGTGCCTAATTTGGCGTGTTGAGTCGGAAGTACAATAATTGTACAAAATTTATGGGCTGATAATGGGCTCCGAATAACTAGACAAAGATAGGGCGCGCCAAGGGTTTTAATTAATCGGATTAAAATTCCAGATAAATTTTCTCTACTCTAAACCTCAACATCAGCCATCAAATTTTTTCCAAATCCACTCTATCTATCTACAGAATAAATCGAGGGGGTTTACAAACGTATTATGCAACCCTCCTGAGAAAATCCTTAATACTCGTGCATCCGAATTATAGTCTCGTTCACAACGCAGTGTTTGCATATGCTATTGCCCCTGAATGCTTATACATGTTATCACTTGAATTAACTAAGTTTGCCTTGGACATGGAAGGTCATATGGTAAGTTGGTAAGTCTCGTCGTGTTTTCTCTTATATCGTACGGCGCACTGCCACACTAGTTAGGCTATTCAATCTTTGCCATAAAACTGATCCTAAGGCAACTAGAAAGACAATATAATAGTTGGTGCACGGAACCTATATTACGTGTTTGGATTTGTCGAGCGGGCAAGTAGCCTCCCCACCAGTGCATTCGTGTACTGATAATCTACCAGGTTATTTGCAGGGTGCGGGAGAACCTCGTTCAGTGCGGATGCCTCCTTCGTGTGTGCTAAGGCGTGGAGTTCACTCTGGAGCCTTGGAGCGCTGCGTCCGGAACTGAAGCACATATACAAGACATAATATTGGAATATCGCCTAAAAAATCACCTGTATCATTCCATAAATGTAGCCACTTGGCACGCTTTTACTATTTCAGAGAGAGAGGCTTGAGCGACTTGTAATCTCGGCTATGCACCACTTGTAACACTTGTTTATATCAATAAAGAGTTTGTTTTACTTCTACTCGTGTTATTCAATGCTTTCGCTATTGATGACTTAGTGAACTTGTTATCAATCGCTTATGCGTTTATAATTTTGCTGCACTAGGATAATCTGTACGACTCTGTGGCTTAGACTTCTTACCGCCAGCCAATGAACCACGGCCTTGCACGGGCACGGCTCACGCTCGTGCGGTATCATGCCCAGATCGATGGCAGTAATCGTCCCACGGGAGCGCTAGTCCGGTGATTCTTGCCTAGCAGGGACGGCCGATTAGCCTGCGTCCCCTCGGGGCGTGACACCTAGTCCGATGTCCAGTGTGCGTACTACGAAAAGGCGGGACACACGAGAGACATTTATAGAAAGAGGCTGGGTACATGTTTGTCTTATGGATCGTCAGCGCACCAGTTGAGAGATTATCTATCTATTCAGACTCATCCAGGTCAGGGTGGAGCAGCCGCTCAGAGGGGACCTGCCAGATTACCTACTACACCAGGAGGCCAGCAGAGGGGACCACCACTTCAGCTACAGCAGTAGAGATTTGCCCAGCACCACCACCAGCAGAGAGGTGTACCCCAGGGACGCGCGTATGCCATGACGGTCGATGAGGTCGAGCCAGTAGGAGACATGATATCATGTTCAGTTGTTCTTGATTCCATTCTAGCACTTGCATTATTCGATTCTGGCGCTTCCTATAGTTTCGTATCTGTATAATATGCTTTTAAGCATCGTTTAGAGGCAGAACCCTTAGATAGGACTTGTAAGATCATGACTGGCAGAGGCATTATCCTACTCAGTATTTTTTGCAAGGACCAGAGAGTTTTATTGGGAGGCTGAGAGTTGAGTGTGTGCTTACTCGTAATGCCACTTCTCGGATACGATATTGTACCCGAAATAGATTGGTTGAGTAGGCACCATGCTACTATAGATTGTCGTGGAGGCAGAGTAATATTTTGACCGCCAGGAGAGCCAGAGTTCGAGGTCGCCAAAAGAGCAGCGGAGCAAAGCAGGGGCATCTTTTGTGGAGCCAGGGTGGAAGGGAAGGAGTTGCCACATCCTTTGATAGCGGAGTTCCTGGATATTTCCAGAGGAGTTTTCAGGTTTGTCGCCAGACAGAGATATCGAGTTCTCTATAGACTTGGTACCAGGCGCAGAGCCAATATCACAACACGTCTATAGGGTCAACAACAGTGAACTGGCAGAACTAAAGAAGCAGGTTGATGAGTTACAGGACAAGGACTTAATCAAATTCAGTTCATCATCGTGGGGTACTCCGGTATTGTTTGTACCAAAGAATGATGGGTCAGTACGCATGTGTATCGACTACAGAGCTCTGAACAAGCTCAATATCAAGAACAAATATCCGCTGCCGAGGATATATGATATCTTTGATCAGTTGAGCGGAGCGAAGTTATTCTCAAAGATAGACTTGAGGTTAGGCTACCACCAGGTGAAAGTGAAGAAAGAAGATATTCCGAAGACAACTTTTCAGACTCAATATGGCCAGTTTGAGTTCATGGTAATGTCATTTGGGTTGACTAATGCACCGGCAGTATTCATGAACCTGGTGAACAAGGTATTCCACCAGTACCTTGACAAGTTCATGGTGGTGTTCATTGATGACATTCTTGTGTATTCAAAGACCATGGAGGAACATGAGGAGCACCTAAGGATGGTTTTGGAGACTCTCAGGAAAGAGGAGCTTTATGGACAGCTTTCAAAGTGCAAATTCTTTCTTGACAATATTGAATTCCTTGGGCATGTGGTGACGAGTGACGGGGACTCAGTTAACCCGAAGAAGTTCGTGGCAGTAGAGTCGTGGGCTACTCCCAATTCAGTAGCAGAGATCAGAAGTTTTCTTGGACTAGCAGGTTACTACAAGAGGTTTGTACAAGACTTCTCCAGGATTGCAGAGCCGATGACTAGGCTAACTATGAAAGACGTGGATTTTGTTTGGATGGAGGATTGTCAGGCCTTATTTGATGAGCTGAAGAAGAGATTGACGACAGCTCCAGTTTTGACGTTGCCATCGGGGACAGGTGGATTCACTATCTACAGTGATGCTTCAAGGAAGAATTTGGGTTACATTCTTTATCAGCATAGAAAGGTGATTGCCTATGCTTCCAGACAATTACGTCCTTATGAGAAGAACTGCCCCATCCACGATTTAGAGTTGGCAGCGGTCAAATTTGCTCTAAAGCTGTAGAAATACTATATGTATGAAGAACGTGTGAATATCTTCACAGACTATAAAAGCTTGAAATACGTGTTTACGTAGAAAGAGTTGAACATGAGACAGAGGAGGTGGTTGGAGTTGATGAAGGACTTCAATATTTCATTGCAGTACCACCCAAGGAAGGCCAACGTAGTCGCCGATGCCTTGAGCAGGTATTCTATGGCTATATACTTGACGATAGACAGACACTTATTGGCCGACCTTGAGGGATTGGGAATTGAGGTGCTAGTTCCTGGTATTGAGATTCAGACGTGGGGATTGCAGATATAGTCTGAGCTGATGGACAGAATTAGAGCTACACAGTATGATAATGAGGCTCTGAGGAGTATTAGGGCACAGGTTCAGACAGGATTATCAGAGGACTTCATTATTGCTGATGATGGATCGTTGCGGCACGGTACTAGGATATGTGTGCCAAGCGGGGAGCTGCACGAGGAGGTTTTACAGGAGGCGCATCGCTCTCAGTACTCGATGCATCCAGGTGCCAACAAGATGTATCGAGACCTGAGGGAGCACGTATGGTGGTATGATATGAAGCGCGAGGTAGCACGCTTTGTATCCAGGTGTTTAGTGTGCAAGCAGGTAAAGGCGGATAGACAATGGACATATGGATTGCTTCAGCCTTTACCCATTCCAGAGTGGAAGTGGGAGCATGTGACTATGGATTTCGTTTCAGGGCTTCCGCATTCTCCAGGAGAGAAAAAACGCAATTTTGGTCATCGTAGACAGGTTGACCAAATCAGCCCAATTCTTACCATTCAAGGTGGGTAGGTCGACGGAGAAGCTAGCGGAGATATATGTGCAACAGATTATCAGATTATATGGGATTCCTGTGAGCATCATCTCAGATTGGGATAGTCGTTTCACTTTCCACTTCTGGAGGAGTTGCAGGCTAGCTTGGGCACTCAGCTCAAGTTCAGTACCGCATGTCACCCCCAGACAGACGGGCAATCGGAGAGGACTATTCAGACTCTCGAGGATATGCTATGCACTTGTGTTTTGGATTTTGGAGATTTTTGGGAGGATCATCTACACCTGGTAGAGTTTGCTTACAACAACAGCTACCAGGCCAGTATTGAGATATCACAATTCAAGGCTCTATATGGACGGAGGTGTCGCACACCATTATCTTGGGATAATATCGGTGATATAGCCTTTTTTGGTCCAGAGATGGTCGTAGATGCAGACGAGAAGGTGAAACTCATCAAAGATAGACTTCAAGTGGCGCAGGACAGACAGGGGCATTGGGCCACAACCACCGTAGACCCTTGGAGTTTGAGGTATAGGTTTTGTTAAAATTGCTTGTGATTATTTTTTTTAGATTGCGTGTTAAGGCTGTATTTGTTCTAGGTTGGCGATTTGATGTTCTTACGGATTTCTCCGACACGGGGTACAATTTGCTTTGGTGGAGGCGGGAAGCTTAGTCCACGGTACATCGGACCTTTCGATATTCTTGCGAGGGTCGGTGCAATGGCTTTCAGACTAGACTTTTCGCCTGCATTGGAGGGAGTACATGACATGTTCCACATGTCACAGCTGAGACGGTACATGGCAGATCCTAGTCACGTACTAGATCACTCGAAGATCGAGGTTGGTCCGACTCTCAGTTATCTTGAGCAGCCCGTAGAGATTTTGGATCACAGGGAGAAGGTATTACGGAACCAGACTATTTCTTTGGTTCGCGTCGCATGGAGACATCATTCTCCAGGTGTGTCAACCTGAAAGAGGGAGGATGAAATGCGTGAGCAGTACCCATATCACTTCGAGCCTTGAGGTATTGTTCTTATTGTTCTAATTGTGTTCTTGTGCTAGTTTAGTTCAATTTCGAGGACGAATTTTTTTAGGAGGGTAGACTTGTCACTACTATATTTCTAGAGTAGGGGCATTTTTGTCATTTGTAATAGTTGTATATTTATTGTTTATAATTTACATAATATGTATAGTAAATATATTATTATTATTAATGATATGAGTTAGTGGGCTAGACTTGATGTGACCATTAGACTCAACCTTAGACTAGCCATTTTTTGACCCACTAGTTAATCCCCATTCATTAAATTAGAATTTTGTTAAGTTTCCATTAGGGATAAAACCCCACTTATTAGAAAACTCTTTATGAAATCATTGAGGGCAAACTTTATGCATTAGCTAGCCCTAGGTCCATAAGTGGTCGGCCCTATATAGGAGAGGGGGGAGCCTCCCTCAAGTGCATTCATTATTCATAAGAAACCCTAGATTTAGTTCTTCCCCAAAACCTCATTCCTCCACCAAATTCAAAAATCAAACCCTAATATCTCTCTCTTTTCCCTCATCTAAGAAGCCTAGAAGCTTAGGCTGCAAGGAGCATTAGAGAAGAAGAGGCTTGGCTAGAGAATCTTTGACTTTGCATTGGGAATCCATCTCCCAAGAGATAAAATTCTGAAATCTCTCTTTTAAATTCTATTTTATTTGTTTTGATAACTATTAGGAGCCCACCCATGGTCTAGGAATAGCCACAAGGGGAGAGAATGAGTCCCTATTGGTTTTCATGGTGTTTCTTCATGAAGTTGTGTTCATATTTGGGGTTTTGTGTTTAAGAATGAATTTTTCCCTCTATTGTTCATTATAACTAGTCATATTAGTTATATATAGCTAAAATTGATAGACATATATAATATTGGTTGTGTATTGGGAAAATTGACATGTTGGTTAATATTGTATCATGACACTATAAAGAGTATCTTGAGCCTTACACATTAGGTGTTTGTTAAATTGACTAATAGAGAGAGTACCTATTTAGGATAACATATTCATGTGAGATTTTATATATATATATATATATATATATATATATATATATATATATATATATATATATTAGTGTAAATATATAAATGTTAGAGTTGATTTTATATGTGTGTGTTGGTCACAGGTTGTGCACAGGTAATATGCAACTGTGCCGGGTTGGTATTGTATTGATGTGCACTCCGGTGCATTAACATCAATTATAACCATGTGTGCAGGTAGCAATCCTAGTGCACCAAGCATGCTTGTGTGTGACAAGGATATAATACAAGAGTACATAGTATATATCAGAGATATTGAGGGTTTATAACAGCAACCTTAGAGGGAATAGGTGCATAGTGTATAAAGCAATGGAGGCTCGGGTTGCATATTACATTTGGGTGTGCAAGGAATACTAGTGTTAGTTTAGTTGTTATAAGGGTTGTTGTTGTTGTTATGTAATGAGGGAAGGGGATCTGTATAGAGTGTCAGTGGTAGGGTATAATTAGTGAGAAGAAAATTTGGGCGTTCAAGTACAGATTGGGGAAAAGATACCAACAGGAATACAAGCTGCCCTCGAGCAGTGTTAAGTGGAAACTGCACACATTGGTGCAAGTAACTCTGTTAGGCACAGAGTTGAGGTGCAGATTTATGAGGACCCTGCAGAGATACATTGCAATATATAGTTGGAAAGAGTAATAGGGATACTTAAGTGTTAGTAGGATTATGAAGGGATTGGATACCTTAGTGTATCAGTTCTTTTGGGAAATATCAGTTGGTTAAGATGTGAGGACTGATATCATTGCCAGAAGTTGGACATTAACTGATACAAATGTATCAGTCATGTTTGAGAGTCAGTATAATGAATGGGTTTGAGGTAAACATAGGTATGTAAGTTAGTATTGGCATCAGTTCGTAGGCTATGTATCTGTAGCATTAGTTGAGTGCTAGTTATTAGCATCTCATTTTCAGTTAAGGAGTGGATTATAGTGCTAGTTATTAGAGTGCTAGCTATGGATTGGAGTGCTAGTAGTTAGTTTAGTAGATTAGTATAGGCAAATCAAGTGTCAGTGTTATGTTAAGTTAGAGTCCAGTTAGTAATATTAGACATGGTATCACTAGGTAAGGTAGTACATGATAATATACTACTAGTATTAACGTTAGCTAGTATTAACTAGATTAGTAACCTATTAAGTAGTATGGACCTAGTTGAACCTAGAAAACTAGAAATGACCTAGTAATCACTCTGGATGCTAGAAATAACTTAGAAGCATGTATTTTTACTCATTTACCCCTTAATACACCAAATTGACTTAAAACTCATCCATAGGGTTGTGCGACATCAGCTTGGGCATCGAGAGACACTCATTACTCAGGACCACATGCGAGTACATTCTCTGATATTTTTTATTATTTTAATCAATACTATGATTCTAGTTATAGTGTATACTTGATTCAGACACAGCGGATACACAGGCTGGTATCATAGATACCTGTCATGAGGAATCGTGATTGATATCCATCGTACTAGTTGGGGACGAGAAATATTAGCAAGTTATGTGATCATACCCCACCTTACATGCATCATAGCTAACCCCACATATCATGTAGGGTGTAGTCTGACCATTTACATACCTCATAGCCGGTTATATATGATTAGCCTGACTTTTGCTCGTGTCATAGCTAACCAGATGGTTAGCCTGACCTCACATGTATCATAGCCAATCATATATAACAAGGATGATCTAGTACCAAGCCAATCATATAGCAAACTGATATTTCATAACACTTAGCCAGTATTTTTATTCTTGCTCTAGTACATTCATTTCTAGATTTCACCCATATCTGTTTTACTGCTAGTTAGTTCCACATGATGATAACCTGTCTCTCTAGTATTCCTTACCTTCCAGTATTTCTTTCATCTTGTATTTTCTTACACTGTTTTATAGTTTTTGCCAATATAATTGAAATTGTTGTTAGTGTTTGTGCTTCGCTCCAATCCTGACTGGATAATATTTTTAAAGAATCTTGAGGATTTTTGTCCTACCCATTATGGTCCAGGAGTAGATGGTGATTACATCCTAGAGATTTTTGAGGAGCCACTCCACATAGACACCACCCGCAGTTGTTTAGACATCATTTAGCCTAGTTTAATTATGTATTGGATTGTTCTAAACTTTGAGACTTGAGTTATATTATGTTGAGACCTTATCTATGTTGAGATAGCTAGAATTTAGACTTATTGTTATTTTGAGTTGTGTTCTAGACTTATATCAAAACTTCTTTATATATTTTCATATCTTATCATGCCATTTACCTTCTTTATAGTTTTGTGATTGAGTACCTTATGAATTGATAATCATATGCATATTCATTGCCCTCCTTATGGAGTTGAGATCATTGACATATTATTTTGTGAGTTGTGTTAGTACTTTTTAGATCTAGACAGCGTTCTACCGTCGAGACTACGGTGTAGGCTGGACGTACCCATGGCTCATGCCCAAATTCTGGGTGCGGGTCATGACACTGACCAACTAAACTATTACCGAGTCCACCCTGTCATGACCCGCACCCAAAAAATCGGGCATGAGCCGTGGGTACGTCCAGCCTACGCCGCAGAATCGGCGGTAGAACGCTGTAAGGTTCATTCTAGGTCAACCGTCTATCTCATAAAAACCTGTCAATATCCTCTCCAAAAGGAGGGCAACCACGCAATATATATATGAACTCTCAATCACAATAACTAGGGGAAGAATTGTCATGACCCGCACCCGGAATTGGGGCACGAGTACGTGGGTACGTCCAGCCTATGCCGCAACATCGGCGGTAGAACGCTGTCAAGGTCTTGATACTATCTAGCCAATCTCACACAAGCATCCAATCTCCATAAGGAGGCACGGATGACACAAATAAAATGAATACATACTCAATCACAGGATTACAGCACGATAAGATAGCGAACAAAAATTAAATACAACACAAGTCTAAAGTAATAATCAAACTCAACAATATCCAAGTCTCATCAAAAATGCCGGAGACAAATCCGGTACCAATAGTCTACTGAAAGAACTAACTAGAAGATTGGTGATTCCGGCTAGACCTCCCGGAATCACAACTAACTATCAAGCCCAAGTGCAGCTACTCACCATATGGTCCATAAAGAGTCGGACAGCGGTCCTCTAAGGCATAGTCTGGAAAAATATTTCCAGTCAGGAAGGAGCAAAGTACAATCTCAAATAACAGTTCCATTAAATGATAAGGACTATAAAGCAATAAACATGTGATGCTAGCTACTGAGAAGACAGTGAAATAAATGCAATGGCAATTAAAAAGAGACAGGCAATGTAAAGAGACAGACAATAGGCAATATGATACAGTCAGTGCATGTATGAAAATAAAAACAACAAGGAACAGTATCATATACGGGTGATATGTATATGATTTAAATAGAGAACTGTAATCTATTCTAAGTGTTTAAAATAGTAGTTTCAAAATGTGATCGGCTTGGGAACATGTACGATAGCTATAGGGCCTGGCTAATCATGAGTGAAGAGCATGATTAACACTTACATTATTCTATATTGTATAAAGGGTATGATCACATTTCTTACTAACTACTTCCCCGCCCCCAACTAGTAATGTGGATCCAACCATGACACGTCACGATACACGAGCAAGTCCAATCTATCATGTACGATGTCTAATATACATGTCGTGTATAATGTCAATACGATAATCAATGTAACATCTCATGACTGCAGATCCAAGCTATACTAGTCCGTGTAGCACAGTGTCAAGGATTCAGATGTAACATTTCATGATTATTGAACTTATAGAAATTATCAAGGAATTGGAAATTATCAGAGAATGTACTTGCCTTGGGTCCTTAGCTGATAATTATTGATGTCATGTTCCAGAGTATCCCCTGGGTGAAGCAACAGTCCTAAAAACATATAATAACAATACAATATTTGCATCAGAAGCTATACTAACACACAACAAACACTAACTCAGGGGCTATGCCAGGTATGCTACTGGTCACTAGGGTCATCTAGCAGACAGACATCTAAAACACATTACCTATTTTTAACCAACATTAATACCTACCATATATATATATATCCTTTAATATCATGTATAATATATATATAGTTAAACAATGTATGTTTACCATGTTTATCAATTTAAAAAATATACTAGGTGTATATACAATAAATATATACATATATCAATTTTATATATTGAAAAATATATTAAGTATACCAATAATACATATAGTAGAACACGTATTTATATATACCAATCATATATATATATATATATTGAAAATATATTAAATGTATGTACAATATATATATATATATATATATATATATATATATATATATATATATATATATATATATATATATACATTTATACTAATTATACACATTTGAAAATATACTAAGTATATATATATACAAAATATATATACATATACCAAACATTATATATTTTTATACCAAAATACCTACATATATGAAATACACATACTATACACAAAAATACGTTTATACATATATATGCTAATAAAAAATTTCATATATCATTTATATATATATATATATATATACATTAATACATACATACACTAAAGTATATATATATATATATATATATATATATATATATATATATATATATATATATATATATACTATGCTTATACATGTTTAACATTTTTGTTTATAAATAATAATATCCATGTACATATATTAAATTATACATTACTAATGTATAATATATACTATACATATTCATGTATTTAAAACATTAATTAGATAATACTATTTATATACATATACGTATATTATATATACTCATACGTATATAAGTATATATATATACATATATATATATACACAGGAAGAAAGAGGAAGGAAGAAGGAATACTCACAGCGGGGGGCTGGTGGAGGCTGGCTGGCCGGGCCGGAGGGGGAGCTCGGTCGCCGGAGGTCGTAGGTGATGGAGGTGGTGGTGGTTGTCACAGCGGAAGGAGGAGAAGGGGACTGAGTGTAGCTCGGTAGGGAGGCCGCCGGTCGGAGCTGTGGGAAGTCGGGGAGGAGCTCGAGAGGGGGCCGCCGGAGTTGAACGGCAGAGGGAGTCGGGCTAGGCTGATGGTGGGAGGCCGGAGGGAGATGTCCATCGGAGTGCAGACAGCGGAGGGAGGAGTTGCTGCCAGCGGGCCGCCGGAGGATCGGCTGCGGGGTCGGTACTTGGCCGGATGGCCGGAACGGCTCAGCAGCGGGGGATGAACGGGAACTGCAGGGTGGTTCGCCTGGCGGAGACAGGCCGCCGGTCGCCAGAGCAGGTCGGGAAGGGGAGGGGAGTAGTGGTGATGGTGGATGTAGATGTAGATGTAGGTGGTCGAGTTGAATGGCCGTCGGGGGAGCAGTCGAGAAGCTGGGGCTCGGCCGGGTGGCCGGGCTGCTTGGTCGGGCCGGGTGGACAGCAGCTAGGGGAGGTGGCCGGGAAGAGCTCGGCCGGCCGGAGTGAACAGGGGATAGGGGTGAACAGTGTTCCCCCCCTCTTATATTTTAAAATCAAAAAGAGAAGAGGAAGAAGAAGGAAGAAGAAGGAAGAAAAAGAAGAAGAGAAGAAAAAGGAAAGAGAAGAAGAAAGGAGGAAGGAATTTACATACGTTGGAGAGAGAAAATATGGGGGCTTGTGAGTAGGTGGGGAAACCTAGGTTTTCTAGGGATTAGGGTTTGATGGGACTTTAAATAGGGGAGAGGGTGAGTAAATGAAAGGTGAGGATTTACCCAATTAAATGAGTGGTCCAGATTTGACATGAGGTTTCTTCATGTGGGAATGAGGGTTATGTTAAAAATATTAGGGGTTTCTCATTGGTTTAAACAAATGGGTGTTAACACCAAAAATACAATTTGCAAAGTAGCCCCCTTAAATTTGGGTATTTGCACAGACACATGAAATGACGAAAATTTGGCGGGCGATTCGGTGTCCGGTGTTTTATAGGGTCAGGGGGCGCTGTATGTTTGGTACGGGCTCAATTAGCAGGGCACTGGAATTAAATTGGGATTTTCAGAATCGGTTAAAATAGTATCCTCAATTTAATTAGAAATAAATGCAAGTTGTGTTCTAAAATTAATTAGGAGTACATGGGGCCAAAATCAGGTCAGGTCATCAATACCAATAATGAAGAAGACTCAGAACAGGATATTACCCTAATTTGGGCCGCACGAAAAATAGGTCAAGATTGCCTCCAATTTCGATTGGAACGCACAACGATACAAAATAGGGATTTATTAAATAAATATCCGCGACAATTTTTGTGCGGCTAGAAATAATGCACAGAGAGCATAATTATGAGTTGCAAAAATAGCAGAATGGAAGGCGGGCATGTCTAGGGCAAGATTATAAAATTTGTTGGAAGACAAAAGCTAGGGTAGCGCTCCAAATATCGAAACAAAGGCAAAGCGTAATAATTAAATAAAATACGGTAATTAATTACAATCTCCAATAAATAAATTCTAGATAAATAATTAAATACTGAATTCCATAATTCGGACAGGCGTTCATCTACTGGGCTTCTAGGTCAAGTCTGCTAGCTCAAAACAAATGAACACTGTATATAATACTATATTTAATTACACACCTCACATAATTATTTAAATTAAATATACTATCATGCAATTACTTAATTGTAACTACAATAATATTAAATATTGTAAAAAGTCAAAAATATCCCTGTTTTCGGAATGTGGTAGTGACAAGAATAAAAGCACGATATGATATCACAAAGAAATAAAGAAACAAGGAGCAAGACAATATCCAAAATACAGTCCAAGTCTATAGTCTACAACATCTCACAGCAGCAAATAATAATACAATACAGTCATCCCGAATAGCAACTGGGAACAACCCAGGAAAACCCACCTAGCTAACTAGGGCGCTAACGGCGTCTCCTCGCCGGGCTCCTCCTCAGTCTCGGGGTCACAGCACTCCTCGACACCCGGCCCATAGAAAGTCGGACAGAAATCCTCAGGATCCTCTGGAAAAAATATGCCCAGTCAGGACTGGAGCGAAGTACATAAGTCTGAAAGCAACTCCAAATGCATGGTAAGGTGTATATGACGAGCAATAGAAAAGTATACAAGATGCATGGGAAATAAATACATTATGGAGCAGATAAAGTAGCTGCAATATAAACTGAAGAACAATACAAGTAGTAAAAAAGTAATTGCATGTGAGAAAACAGGAATACTAGCTAAGTGCCTTGAGCACAAGTTCGTTATGTGATCGGCTTAGGTTATACATGAATAAACTATGATAACTCTGTTCTGCGTGAGTTGCATAACCGACATACACATGAATAATGTTTGGCTTTGATCACATAACCAACTCCTACTCCCCTCCCCCACTAAAACTCTTGGATCCAACCACGACACGCTACGTACTTGATAAGTAGCTCGCGCATACGAAGGCGAGAGCACAAGAAGCACATGATAGCACATGAGAATCAATACCCGAAGCACATGATGAAATACACGTGATAGAGTACCCGCTGAACACGGTAAGGGGGATAGCATCTCATGACGGGATCCACTAGTACCATCTCGTGTAACAATGTGTCAGAATCAAGTATTACAGTTCTAGAATAGGTGATATAAACGCTATAATAAAATAAAAACTATCAAAGGTAGGTACTCGCCTGATGTCCTGAGCAACTGATGAGGATCGAGATCCGGACCGGTGTCGCAAGAACCTATTGCAAAAAGCAGAATTAAACAGGGTTCTATGGATTTAAACTGATATAAAATAATTAAAAATAGGCTTCTAGGGATATTCTAGGTCGAACGGGTCAAACCGGTGAAATTCGGATCAAAAAGTCAACCCGAGGTCCAAAAAGTCAACTCTAGGTCAAAACTAGATCAAACGTTGACTTTTACGGTCAACGAGGACAATTATGATCAAATCTAGGTCAAACTAGGGTGCCCCTAAAATTCTAGGTCAAAACTAGCTCATTAAGCTAGTAAACCAACAAACTCGTCTCCTCGAGATACCGGCATACCCTCGGTATCCAATACCTCGACCTAGGCTACGCACCCCGTCTAAACCCGCTAAACCCTATGCTAGCACGCGTAAATATATACACATATACGTATAAAAATTACTCCAATACTATTCGTAGGCAAACGCTCAAAAAACCTCGCTCGAAACTCAATACCTTGGATATCTCAAGGTATTAAGATACCTCGGTATCTCAAGGTATTGAGATATCGCCCAATACCCCTCTAACTAACTATCTAGTTAGCTATCTAAGTATATATATATATATATATATATATATATATATATATATATATATATATATATATATATATATATATATATATATATATATATATATCTAGCTATAATCTAGGCTAAAATATATATATCTATCATATACATACACATACACATACCTACGTATCTATATATATACCTATTCACACATACACACATATACCCATATATATACCCAAACTCATAAATATATATATATTTATATCTAGATACCTAAACTATCTATCGAGCTATAGGTATATATATCTATACACATAGATATACATATCTAACTATCCCTCTACCTATCTATCTATCTATCTAGTTTTATATATATATATATATATATATATTATATATATATATATATATATATATATATATATATATCTACCTATTAATCTATCTATCTATTAATCCATCTATCCATCAATCAATCTAACTATCTATTTATTATTCTATCTATATAGATAAATATATATCTATATCTCTCTCTCACTCGCTACTAGACGCTGCGCAAACGAAGTTGCTGCTGCTGCGAATGCTGCTGCTGCTGCTGCTTACCCTGCTGCTGCTACTGCTTACCCTTCTGTTGCTGCTGCTGCTGCTGCTGCTGTGCACAGCACAGCAGCCCCCTCGCTGCGCTGCACAGCAGCCCCGCTGCCCTCCCAGCTGCACCTTACACACACACGACCACGCATACACACACACGACCACGCACACACAAACACACACACACACACACACACACACACACACACATATATATATATATATATATATATATATATATATATATATATATATATATATACACACACACTAACATATATATTTATACACACATATACACACACAAGCACACACATATATATACATATACATTTATCTATATATATATATATATATATATATATATATATATATATATATATATATAAACACACATATTTATATATATATACACACACAAACTCAAATATATATATACACATACATATTGATATATATATATATATATATATATATATATATATACATATATATACATATACACACAAACGCACACTTATACATATATATATATATATATATACAAACACTTACATAGATCTATATACACAAGCATATATATAAATACACACACATATATAGATACACAAACACATAAACATATATATATAAATATATATACATATATATATACACATACATATATATATAAACTTACATAGACACACAAACACCAAACACAACACAACACAACACTACGCACACAACTCCCACCAACGCGCGCCCAATGACCCACACGCACACGAATACGTATATATATATAAAATATAACCCGAGAATTCTAGCACACACTCTCCGAAGCTAACCCAACGCGCGCACATGTCCGAAACTACGAAACCAAGTCAAAATGGTCGTTCGGTCATTTCGACGAACACGCGGTGTGCGGTTCGAAAAATCTCCGGAAACGTATACCAAACCCACTCGGAATTGGCCCAAAATTTACCCACAGGTTCTAAACGATGTCTAGATCCTAGAAAAAATGCTACCCCGTCGATTCTAGGCCCGTGACAAAAATGCGTACGCACTTAGAACCGGCCTAGAATCAAGCCTATACGCCACGGCGCATTTTTGTCACGGGCCTAGAATGCCCGAAACGCCCATTTTTGTCACCGGCCTAGAATCAAGCCTATACGCCACGGCGCGTTTTGACGAAAACCCCGAAAATACCCAAAACGCCCGTTTCTCTGCGGTACGACTTCACGTGTCCGAACGGAGACACGCACTAACCCTCAAGACACCCGACAACGTCTACCTAGGTCCGTCTAACCTAGGGCATCACCCAAAATTGGGCCAATTTCGGATTCCACCCGAAATTGATACAAAACCTAGTGTCAAAGTCTCCAAACACAACCAAACTTGTTCCAACTTTCTCCCACGGGTAGGCTTAGGGTCTAGGAAGGTTCTAAACCACTAATTACACTACATAAGAGTAATTAGCAAGAAGAAAGTTAGGGTTTACCTCTTGGGAGTTGGAATCCCAAGGCCAAAGTCTCCAATCCACTTGAAATAACCTCCCTCAAGCTCCAAGCCTCCAAATCTAGCCTACATACTAAGTCTAGGCTCTAAACACCTAGGTTGGAGAAAAATATAGGGTCAGGGTTCACATCCATGAAGAATAGAAGAAGAAAGAGGAGAAATATGGTACTTTCTTGAACTTGGGAGAAGGAAAGAAGAAGAAATGGAGAATGGAGAAGAAGAAGAAGAAGAAGAAAGAAGAAGGAATGGGGAGGGGCTGTGGTTGCACGGGTCTGGGAAAGAAAATAGGGCCAGCCATGGTGTGTATAAAGGATTTTACAATAAACCAAAAGTCCAAAATACCCTCCTCTCACTTGGATTTGGGTTCGGGGTTCCAAAAGCACTCAAACTAACTCCCAATCTCTCCAACTAACCCACTAAAAATATAATAAATATTTCTAAACCCAAAAATAGGTCTCACAAGGGTGTGGGTTGGGTCGGACATGGGTCCACTAGGGTCTGACACGGGTCCTGGCTAGCCAAAATCCTAAAACAATCAAATAAAAATAATGTAATCACTAATTAAATATAAATATAATTAATTATATACAATACACAATTTACCAAATAAAAATAAAAAAATAACACTATTTTCTAGAATTGGGTAGTGACAAGCCTACCCTCCTTAAAATAATTTCTTTCTCGAAATTAAAAGACGAAACTATGACAGGAATGCAAGGAAAGAACCATACCTCAGGGCTCGAAGAGATAGGGGTATCGCTCGCGCATTTCATCCTCCCTCTCCCAGGTCGACTCACCTGGAGAGTGATGCCTCCACGCGACGCGAACCAAGAGAATAGTCTGGTTCCTCAACACCTTCTTTCGCCGATCCAGAATCTCCACCGGCTGCTCTGGATAGCTAAGAGTAGGGCCCACCACGATCTCTGAGTGATCCAATACGTGACTGGGATCCGCCACGTACCGTCTCAACTATGACACGTGGAACATATCATGAACTCCCTCCAGCGTAGGCGGCAAATCAAGCCTATACGCCACGGCGCCGACCTCTCAAAGATGCTGAAGGGTCCGACGAAAGTGGGCTAAGCTTCCCGCCTCTACCGAAGCGAATAGTGCCCCGCGTCGAAGAAATCCTCAGGAACACCAGATCTCCAACCTAGCACAAACAAGGTCTCTGCACTTAGTCTAAAACAAGCAATCACAAGCAAACACAAGAACAAAATCTAGATTCTAGGCTATACCTCTAACTCCAAAGGTCTCCGGTGGCTATCGGCCCAATGCCGCTTCCTGTCCTGCACCACCCGAAGTCTATCTCTAATGAGCTTGACCTTCTCTGCTGCATCAACCACCATCTCCGGGCCAAGCAAAGCTCTCTCGCCTACATCATCCCATGATAACGGAGTACGACACCTCCGTCCATACAATGCCTCGAATGGTGACATCTCGATACTGGCTTGGTACCTGTTGTTGTAAGCAAACTCTACCAAGTATAAGTGATCCTCCCAAGAGCCTCTGAAATCCAGAACACAAGTGCGAAGCATGTCCTCAAGTGTCTGAATAGTCCTTTCTGACTGACCATCTGTCTGAGGGTGATATGCAATACTAAAATTGAGCTGGGTGCCCAAGCTAGCCTGCAAACTTCTCCAGAAATACGAAGTAAAGCGACTGTCCCGATCTGATACTATGCTCACAGGAACTCCATGCAGTCTGACTATCTGGCGCACATACATCTCTACTAGTCTCTCTGTAGACGTACCCACTTTGAATGATAGAAAGTGGGCCAATTTGGTCAACCTGTCTACGATGACCCAAATCGCATCCTTCCCGCTTGGAGAACGGAAAAGTCCAGAAACATAATCCATGTCACATGCTCCCATTTCTACTCCAGAATGGGTAACGGCTGGAGCAATCCTCCTGGCCTCTGCCTCTCCGCCTTCACCTGTTGGTATACTAAGCATCGGGATACGAAGCGTGCTACCTCCCACTTTATCCCGTACCACCATACATGCTATCTCAGATCTCTATACATCTTGTTGGCACCTGGATGCATAGAGTACTGGGATCGATGCGCCTCCTGAAGAACCTTCTCGCGCAACGACCCACTCGTCACACACAACCTGGTACCGTGCCGCAATGAACCATCATCAGCAATGGTGAAGTCATCTGATAATCCAATCTGAACCTGCGCCCTGATGCTCCTTAGGGACTCATCCTCAAACTGTGTAGCCCTGATCCGGTCTACCAACTCTGACTGAATCTGCAGTCCCCACATCTACATCTCAACTCCAGGCACTATCACCTCAATGCCCAAGCTCTCTAGATCTGCCAGAAAATAACGATCTGTAGTCAAGCACATAGCTATCGGATACCTGCTCAACGTATCCGCAACTACGTTCGCCTTTCCTGGATGGTACTACAATAATATGTCGAAGTCTTTCATCAACTCCAACCATCTCCTCTGCCTCATGTTCAGCTCTTTTTGGGTAAACACATACCTCAAGCTCTTGTGGTCTGTGAAGATCTTCACATGCTCTCCGTATAAATAGTATTTCCACAACTTCAAAGCAAAGATGACCGCTGCCAACTCTAAATCATGGGTAGGGTAGTTCTTCTCATGAGGACATAATTGCCTGAAAGTATAGGCAATCACCCTCCCATTCTGCTGCAACACACAACCCAGTTCCTTCCCTGATGCATCACTATAGATAGTGAATCCTCCAGAACCTGATGGCAACGTCAATACTGGAGCTGTCAACCTCCTCTTCAGCTCATCAAAGGCGATCTGGCACTCCTCTAACCAAACAAACTCCACGTCCTTCCGGGTCAACCTGGACAACGGCTCTGCAATCTGGGAAAAATTCTGAACAAATCTCCTGTAGTAACCTGCCAGCCCCAGGAAACTCCTGATCTCGGCTACTGAACTCGGAGCACTCCATGCCTCAACTTCCATAATCTTTCTCGGATCCACCGAGATCCCCTCTCCAGTCACCACATGACCAAGGAATTCAACCTTGTCAAGGAAGAACTCGCACTTCGAAAGCTTTCCATAAAGCTTCTCCTTCCTGAGAGTCTCCAGCACTATCCTCAGATGCTCCTCGTGCTCCTCTGGGGTCTTCGAATATGCCAAGATATCATCTATAAATACCACCACAAACCTGTCCAGATGCTGATGGAACACCTTGTTTATCAGATTCATGAACACTGCCGGGGTATTAGTCAACCCAAACGGCATCACCATGAACTCATACTGCCCATATCTGGTCCGAAAAGCTGTCTTCAGAATATCCTCCTTCCTGACCTTCACCTGGTAGTAGCCTGTCCTCAGATCAATCCTGGAAAATACCATCGCTCCGCTCAAATGGTCAAAGAGATCATCAATACGCGACAGCGGATACTTGTTCTTGATTGTGAGGTTGTTCAGATCCCTGTAGTCGATACACATTCGTATCGACCCATCCTTCTTCGGCACAAAAAGTATCGGAGCACCCCACGGAGAAGAACTAGATCTGATAAATCCCTTGTCCTGAAGCTCATCCACCTGCTTCTTCAACTCTACCAGCTCACTGTTGCTGACTCTATAGACTTGCTGGGATATCGGCTCCGCGCCTGGCACCAAGTCTA
The DNA here is from genome assembly GCA_036927795.1 of Iris macrosiphon. Taxonomy (NCBI): domain Eukaryota; kingdom Viridiplantae; phylum Streptophyta; class Magnoliopsida; order Asparagales; family Iridaceae; genus Iris; species Iris macrosiphon. Next base: position 19,730,270 of record JAYESA010000017.1, read on the forward strand.
TAGAGAACTCCACATCTCTGTCCGGAGGTAACCCTGGCAACTCCTCTGGAAAGACATCCATGAACTCCGCTATCAGTGGATGTAGCAACCTCTGCTCTACCACCAGGGCTCCGCAGAAGACTCCCTCGCTCTGCTCCGCTGCTCCTCTGGCAAACTCAAACTCTAGCTCACCCGAAGGACTAAATAACACTCTGTCTCCACGATAATCTATACTAGCACAGTGCATACTCAACCAATCCATCCTGAGTACAATGTCATAGCTCGGAAGTGGCATTATGAGTAGGCACACACTCAACTCCCGGCCTCCCAAGGTAACTCTCCGGTTTCTGCAGATATCACTAACTAGGATGATGCCACCCCCGGTCGTGATCTTGCAGAGTCTAGCTAAAGGTTCAGCAACAAGATGGTGTCTAGCAGCAAAAGATACAGACACAAAGCTATGGAAAGCACCGGAATCAAATAAAGCAAGTGCTGGAATGGAATCAAGAAGAACAGAACCTGAGATCACATCACCAATGGTGTAAGATACGATATCAACAAGGAAGGACAGTAATATTGCAAAAGAAACAATTTCAGAAAAATTAAAGATAACAAAAATCAGGAAGGGTCCTAGTTGTGATTTAGCACACTCTCTCTCAGCCAATTTCCTATATCCTATCGCAGGTAGACCTATAAACTAGATCTGCATGGGCCGCCACCAAAAATGTGTCATGACCCACACCCGAAAAATTGGGCATGAGCCGTGGGTACGTCCAGCCTACGCCGCAGAATCGACGGTAGAACGCTGTAAGGTTCGTTCTAGGTCAACCATCTATCTCACAAAAACCTGTCAATATCCTCTCCAAAAGGAGGGCAACCACGCAATATATATATGAACTCTCAATCATAATAACTAGGGGAAGAATAAAAGCACGATATGATATCACAAAGAAACAAAGAAACAAGGAGCAAGACAATATCCAAAATACAGTCCAAGTCTATAGTCTACAACATCTCACAGCAGCAAATAATAATATAGTACAGTCATCCAGAATAGCAATTGGGAACAACCCAGGAAAACTCACCTAGCTAACTAGGACGCTAACGGCGTCTCCTCGCCGGGCTCCTCCTCAGTCTCGGGGTCACAGCACTCCTCGACACCCGGCCCATAGAAAGTCGGGCAGAAATCCTCAGGATCCTCTGGAAAAAATAGGCCCAGTCAGGATTGGAGCAAAGTACATAAGTCTGAAAGTAACTCCAAATGCATGGTAAGGTGTATATGACGAGCAATAGAAAAGTATACAAGATGCACAGGAAATAAATACATGATGGAGCAGATAAAGTAGCTGCAATGTAAACTGGAGAACAATACAAGTAGTGGAAAAGTAACTGCATGTGAGAAAACAGGAATACTAGCTAAGTGCCTTGAGCACAAGTTCGTTATGTGATCGGCTTAGGTTGCACATGAATAAACTATGATAACTCCGTTATGCGTGAGTTGCATAACCGACATACACATGAATACTATTTGGCTTTGATCACATAACCAACTCCTACTCCCCTCCCCCACTAATACTCTTGGATCCAACCACCACATGCTACGTACATAATAAGTAGCTCGCGCACACGAAGGCGAGAGCACAAGAAGCACATGATAGCACATGAGAATCAATACCCGAAGCACATGATAAAATACACGTGATAGAGTACCCGCTGGACACGGTAAGGGGGATAGCATCTCATGACGGATCCACTAGTACCAGCTCGTGTAACAATGTGTCAGAATCAAGTATTATAGTTCTAGAACAGGTGATATAAACGCTATCATGAAATGGAAACTATCAGAGGTAGGTACTCGCCTAATGTCCTGAGCAACTGATGAGGATCGAGATCCGGACCGGTGTCGCAAGAACCTATTACGAAAAACAGAATTAAACAGGGTTCTATGGATTTAAACTGATATAAAATAATAAAAAAGGCTTCTAGGGATATTCTAGGTCGAACGGGTCAAACCGGTAAAATTCGGGTCAAAAAGTCAATCCGAGGTCCAAAAAGTCAACTCTAGGTCAAAACTAGGTCAAACGTTGACTTTTACGGTGAACGAGGACAATTATGGTCAAAACTAGGTCAAACTAGGGTGCCCCTAAAATTCTAGGTCAAAACTAGCTCATTAAGCTAGTAAACCAACAAATTCGCCTCCTCGAGATACCGAGATACCCTAGGTATCCGATACCTCGACCTAGGCTACGCACCCCGTCTAAACCCGCTAAAACATATGCTAGCACGCGTAAATATATACACATATACATATAAAAATTACTCCAATACTATTCCTAGGCAAACGCTCAAAAACCCCGCTCGAAACTCAATACCTTGGATATCTCAAGGTATTGAGATACCTCGGTATATCAAGGTATTGAGATATCGCCCAATACCCCTCTAACTAACTATCTAGTTAACTATCTAAGTATGTAGATATATATATCTAGCTATAATCTAGGCTAAAATATATATATCTATCATATACATACACATACCTACGTATCTATATATATACCTATTAACACATACACACATATACCCATATATATACCCAAACTCATAAATATATATATATTTATATCTATGTGTATAGATATATATACCCAAACTCCACCAATGTGCCTTCTTCTTCTTCTTCTTCTTCTTCTTCTCTGCGTTATGATAAATTTTCAAAACATATGGCATCGTTGATTATGGCGATTACTACTATGCTTTCCAGTATGGTGCTTATATAGGAATCTATCAGCACCATACAGGCCAACATGGCCTAAAGGACTGTACCTGCTACCGATGCTGCCCCAGCCTCTTATGCCACCTCTATACCCGATGCTGCCCATGTCGTCCATCATGCTCCTTGCGTTCATGTTGCCTCTTCTTCTCCTATTTCTTCTATAATACTTATGATATATTGACAAGTCTTTTGAGTTCACTTTCGCAGGAGGTGCTGAGTTCACTACCGGCTGACATAGTGAGTTCACTTCCTCCACACGTCTTGACTTGTTTATGCACCACAAGGTCAATGAGCATTTGATATATTTTTTTTAATATTATGGAGGGTATGTGAGATACTTTATTTGTTGACTGTATAGATATTTTTGTGTATTGTGGATATATTGAGGATATTTTTGTACATTATAGATTTGTATCTTTGTTTACTCTAATTTGTATTTGTTTGCATATTATTTTATTTATTATGTTTAATTACTTGCATCGTACTATTAATGTCTTTCTGGGTTTCTAGCGTACATTTTCTGCCAGTAAAGGTCTGATTGGACATGAATTCTACGACATGTTGCATCGGGTGGTTTATATATATTTGTATATGATGTGATTGCTATGAATGGACATAAATTCTTATTTGCATATGTTGTTATTATTGTGATTTCAAAAAAAAAAAATCAATTCTATGCAGGTTATCGATGGCTAAGCGGTGGCGAGACAGGGCTACACGGCTCATAAGTGACTCATAAAGCCATCGCTCACTTGAGAATTCTAAGGTGACCGACGGTTGAGCCACGGAAGACGACAACTACGTGGCTCATCAGCGAACACCGAGTGAGTATCAGAAGGTAATCTCAAGTATTTAAAAATTATATACCATTGCCTAACCTTTGCCAATAAAACGTTACTCATTATCACTTTACGGTTGCCTATCCATTGTTGTCTAGTAGGACTTATCCTTCGTAAGGGTTAGTTGCCAAGAAGTCGCATAGTCCATGTCGATTTTTAATCGTCGCTAATATGGCAGGATTAAGTTGCTACTTAGGTCATTACCAAGTAGTCGACGTTTAGTCATTGTCTGACTACCTGGATACGACTTTATGATAGCGATGTGTAGTTTGCCAATGCACCCAATCTGGCCAATGTTCATCGCCAGTTAGCTGGTAAAGCAACTTAACGACTATTTGGCGACGGATAGGGGCGTCACTAATAAGAAATATTTTGTAGTGCATGATTGATGCGAGATTCTTGATTTGACATGTAAATATGTCTCACATAGTTTCATTGGATGGGAAGGACAATTACTAGATGTATGGGTTGTGTTGTATGATAGAGTTTTTGTTAGCCATCAGTCTCGTGATGAACTACCATTGTGAGTTTCTGTTAGCCGACAATCTCATGATGAGCTACGAATGCGAATTTTTGTTAGTTGGAAGTTTTGTGATGACCTACGATTTTGAGTTTTGTTAGCTAGGGCCTTATGACGAGCTACGATTATGAGTTCTGTTAGCCGACAGTCTAGAGGTGAGTTCTGATTGTGAGGTTATGTTGCAGGTAGTCTCATGATGAGATACAATTGTGAGGTTCTCTTAGCCAACAAACAGTTGTGAGATTCTGTTAGCCGACAATCTCATCAATAATCTACAATTGTGAGTATACTATTTTCTGTTAGCCTAAGCATCGAACATTATCCTTCATTGCATATCACTTAGTTGGATAGTCATAGTTGTACACCGGTCTTGTATGTATACTCTATTATTGTTTTACAATAACCAACTCCCTCTAATTCGAGAACGAATCAACAGTAACTACTCAATGACATAAAAAGATTACAATGGAGAAATATAAAGCTAATAGAGCACAAGAACACGGTACCGTGAACTCTCTCGAATGCCCTTCTTCTTCTTAAAAGTTGCACACCTTTTTGTTAATTGATTATCAAATAAAATGGTTCAGAAACCCTATTAACCATCCGTAAAATAACCCCAAAAATGATGTGATCCTAATTTTCAAAACTATATCAAATATGATCTAACTCATACGGCTTACATATAACCGTTATATCTTTCATGTCCATTAGTATACCACGTGTGAACAATTTTGTGCATCCTGAGGTGCTAGAAAACCTAAAACATCAATTTGGCCCCAACCAATATACTACTGTTATTGTATGTGTTACACTTCTTTGGGAAAATGAACTGAGATATATACTTGTATCATTGTTAACAGATACAGGGGCGGATCCAACACATAGCTAGAGTTGGCTCCAACCTACCCAATTGTTTTTTTTTCCATATTTTGTTTTTTTATATGGGTTAGCCCACCTCTTACACACTCTAGTCCAGTGTAGCCCAACCCAGCTTAAATTTCTGGATCCACCCCTTACAAAGATTAGTTTTATTTTGTTGACAAAATTACCATGTATGCTCATGTTATCTATCTTGGCTCTAGGATAATTGATTCTATTGGTCAATAACTTTTGTGGGATATTTTTTGTCTTTAATGTTTCAAAGTTTTTGCCGTTGGAAGAGATTTTTTCATGTAGAGGCCATTGATCTTTTTACTACAAAAAAGAAATATTTTGGGACGACACTATTAGATATGATACTATAAAATATCCTAAAAAATTAATATTTGGAACGCTCATCTTTTATGAAACAAAAAATAATATTATTTAGGACATATTCCTACAAATTATTTAGAATCATTATAATGTATCTTTTTTAGGACTATAAATTATTTTCCTCCTAAATAAACTTTCGGACCGTCCCATCAACGTTGATGGAAAGACAATTAGCCGCCAAATTTTGGACCCATCCCATCTATTCTTTATTTTATATTTATATTTTTTGCATTACTCCTAGTCGTCTGATGTTAATGGTTCAATCTGAACCATTGATTAGGGAATTTAAGCTTTCTATTATTCTCTCTGAAACCCTTTCTGATTCCCTCTCTCAAAACCCACAAAATCAGTTCTCTCAAAATCCCCCATGGAGCTCCTAATCTTCCCTCCCGTACACCCACGTGGACTCCTCCCTCCGCGGCCTCGCCGCCCAGGCTGAGGGCTTCGGCCGCCACACCGTCGGCGGCGCCCGCGACCCCCTCTACCACGTCACCACTTTGGCCGGTATTTGCACTCTTCTTCTCCTCCTCCTCCTCCTCCTCCTCCTCCTCCTTGTAATCATGAAATTTGTATGTTGCATAATGTGACCAATTTGCTGGTAATAACTCATCCCGAAATTCCGTTGGTAGACCAGAATGAAGTGGAGGGAGACATATCAATATGCATTCTATTCTTTTAACTAAATTGTTACTTTAACCTGTTCTTAAAACTTAAAATTGAAGCAAAATTGAAATTTTGTAGCTCAAACCCAGCTTTTTTTTGTCTTGTAAATTTTAACCCGCAGCGATAAGTACGTACGTACGTTGCCGAAATTGGTAAATAAAATTGGGAAAGCATTATATTTTTAGAGCGAATACACGACGAGGCATTGTAAGTCGCAAAGTGGCCTTGCTGCCATGATTCACTGAGATCCGGACTTAGTCAGTCAGATTCATGGTGAATAAGACTGAAAGGAAGACTCAGGATTCAAATAGCCGACCCAAAAGTTTGGGATTAAGGCTCTGTTGTTGTTGTCGATATTGATGCTCTTTAGTATTCTATACCGTTTACCTGATTATTGTTACTCTACTTTTTCTTAGGACCAGTCCACAGCCTTTGGATGCAACCTTGCATAACACTTCAGAGAGGTCAAGTCATCCTGGTTGCGCTTACTAGCAGGCGGCCCATTTCCAGCTGCTTTCTAGCAAAGATCAGATGCTTTTATTTAGCAGAATCCTTATCATGGATTGATGGTTTTGACATTCTCAACAATGACAGTGCCTCAAACTCGAGATTATGCTCTTGCCATACATAAGGAGAAAAAGAGTTTATATTGACATTGTTATCAAAATGCTTATGATTAGAGAGACTAGATAATTGATGGTTCACATGTATAATACCCACATGCATATGCTCTCAGTTTTTGACTTTCTTTAATCAGAAGCTCAACCAGGGAGGGAGGATTTCTCTGATCCCTTCCACCGCTAACTCTTCTTGACCCGATTGGTGAGATCCCTCTTCTTCTTTTCAATTTCGTAGAATTAGAATCTTTGTTGATTAATTGATTTGGGGATTTGGGATCATGGGTTTTCTCTATTTAGGGGTTTTGAATAATGTGTATTTTTAGAATTAGAATCAACACACCAAGCTTAGTTAGTTACCTCAAGACCCTTTCCTCTCATTCCTGCTTTATTAGTTACCGCCTTCTATCTACGGGAACTATATAGGAAGCACAAATTATTCCACGGTTCATCATCGTGTCTGTGTCAGGCACGTGTTAGCAACAAATCAACACACCAAGTTTGTATCCTTTCGTGTCATGTTGTTAAGTCAATATTTTGCAACATGTGCAACTTCTAATTGTTCATTTTCATATTTACTTTTCTAATGCTTTAGCAGTCTCTGTATGATGGGCATCTTAAGTGTCGTGTCTTTTTTGATGCATTGACGATGCCTAAATTTTATCTTATACGAGTTGTTTTGTTAACTTTGATATCTTGATCTATTTGATTCCCCACATATTTCTTATATTGATGCTGATGATGTTTATCTTTGTCTTGATTTTCGAGCGGTTCACCTCTCCTCTTGTAGATTTAGTTGTAATCACTCTTAATAGCTTACTAATATGCTCTGTTCTCCAGGATACAAGAATGTTGAGAGCTTTATTTTTATATTATAAAGCCTTGTTTTAATGGGTACAATAGCTTGATAACTTCGACTTCCATTATATTGTTACCATTATTTGCCATGGATCTTAGGGAGCCAAGTTTCTGGTTATCTTTCATTGTGTCTGCAACAACTCGATGTTCGGTATGAAACAAAGACTTAAGGTACATGGCTCTTAGCAACTATTTCCTTTGTTCATATTGTATTGCATTGCATCCATATATTAGAGTAAATCTTCTGTATGTGTGAGTCGATCTATAGTGTTAAACCAAATTGCATGAATATTTCCAGAGGATTCATAAAGAAATTTCCTGAGGTTGATATTGATAACTCGCACATCTTCTAGATTTTCATGCAGTACTACTATGCCTTCTAATGTTCAATGACTAAAAAGATATGGTGTTCTCAATTATCCAACATGATACATCTATGAGAGGGGAGTTCAGTTTTAAAAGTAAATACATATTGCATGATAAATATCCGCAACAAATATGATTCAAGATATGAATTGTGACCTTGATATGCCTATTTTTTTCTTATATTTAAGACCTATGCTTGTATGTTTAATAAAATAATCTGAATAAATGTTACAAATTAAAGAAAACAACATTTATAGAAAGTATTATGCATGCAATCGAACTATTGCCACTCAAGTCTTTCTCTTGATGTTTTAGGATAATGTATTTGTTACTGTTGTTGCATCTATCCAATATCGTGTCCTTGTTGGCAAGGCATCTGATGCATTTATAAGCATAGCAACACAAAGGAACAAAATGTTTTTGATGGTAAGATTGTTGACTCTTTTTTAATATGATTTGAATAGTCGTTTCTTTCCTGCATGTTAATGTTTATCCTATGAGAAACCATGTAGTAGAAATATTGATATGCAAGGGAAAAGAGTATTATCTAGTTTTGTCTAGTTTACAATAATTTCAAGCAGGAAATACTTATTGTGCTTGTTATGTTTAAAACTAATTGGTTACATTATATTATGATTATTTGATTCTAGAAGTTTGTGATCACCAATTAGCAGTGAAGTAAACTATTCTGTAAGTGTTAAAATTACTCATGGAATTTGAAGTTAGTTTTATTAATAAGCATAATAAAATGCAGAAGTAAAAATGACATAATTAAAATAGTGAAGATCTAGAGGCTATATTGAGTCTCTCTTATAGTTCAGTTGCACCATAAAATGTTGCTCAAGATCAAGTTAGCAACTATATTAGTTCTTTTTTCTCTTTATATGTATTTGGATTACATAACTGGGTTGTGCCTACGTTGATTTGGGTAAGGAATTTGGTAGCCTCATTCCATCCAGTTAGCCTACACATAGCATTGGTCTCATTTTTTTTGGTGGTTTGTTTCTGAGTCATTACTCGAAACAACTTATTAATTTGTTTAATCTAGTCAAATACTTAAGATACTACCTCTATCTTTTAATTTATGAAGAGTTTCATTGGTTACAAGGGAAGGTGGAGATTGAAATTAATTAGTGACGTGTCAAAGGTTAGCATTTTTCATCCTATCAATTTCATAAGTAAACCTGAATCTGGTTCTGCGTATTTTTGTAATAGTGATTTTTTGACTATTGTAAGCCTCCTGAATTTCCAGAAAACATGAGTGACCATGTACATTTCCTTGTTTTGCTGCTCTTTGCTCTTTTGAGGATAACTTGTGCAATCCCTATTCAGATGTACATAACTAAATATGGCTTAAGCTACTTGTGTCAACTGAAGCCTGGTCTGGTATTGCTGCTACTTTTCAGAAAAGCTGAAAAGAGTAGCTTTTGAAAGCAACCTCCCTTGCCTTCAAAAACATCCAAAAAAGGGCTATCTTATAAAAAAAAAGCTGAAGAAGCTGTTAGAAAACAGGTTATGCTGCCGTTTCTCAAAAAAGAAATCATAAGCAGGCAAAATAAGATGTAACCTAGCATAACAGACCGGTTTGGATGTAGCACACCTACTAGTTGTGATTACTTAGTTTATGGGTGTTTTTGGCTTTGATCATATTACTGTAACCTTGGTTAGAATATAGTTCAATCTGATAGCTGGTGACTATGCTTTAGTTCCATGGTGGAAAGCATAGCTTTGGTCATTGTTTTTAATTGAATGAGGAACCAAGTCAAAACTATGATTCTTGTGTTGCCTACCTAATCCCAGTTGGTACATATAGATGTTTGTTAGGATGAAATTGATAGTGTCCCTGGTCTAGACTAATTGCACGATTTACATCGTTATGACAGCATTTATGCATTTTTCATATGCAAGTTGGAGCATGACAAGCATAAGGACCTCTCGTAATGATACTATAGATGGGTCTCTTCAGAAAGAAACAATTTTTACAACTTAGGTATTAATTTATTAAACAATTATAAAATGAGCTTGAAAGAGAGAGATTGAGCAGGGTATGCTATGTGGCTATAGAATGAGTGCTGAAGTAGGGCGGTTTGGAGATAGGTCAAGAAAGTAATTGTATCCCAACACAATTTCTCCTGAGGGGAAACTGCTATTTGTTTTTGGCTCGTTTAAGCTATTTGACGTCGACCAATGTGCAAACTGCAGTAGGTGAAGGTAGATTTTTGGTTGCATGAGAAATTAAAGGTATATTTGGAGAACAAGCTGCTTAGGTATGCATGCCATTTTGCATTGGATATCTGGTACCACCAACTTTGCTTAAACCAGCATTTGGGTTTTGTCTTATGGGAGGAATGAGGTCGGGATTAAAAATGGAAGAAGAATGGATTCTTATGGCATATTGATGCAAGATTTAACATTTTTGCTGGATTGCATCTAGATACTAGATTTAAAATTCTCTCTATTTATAATGTATTTTAGTTAGTACTAAAGTACATAACTGTCCAACACTGGTTCTTCATTCTTGAGGAGAAGGGGTAACATAGTTTCTAGTGTTCTCTAGTCAAAACTTGCTACATGCAAACTTCAAGCTATTTACATGTAATCTATTTTATTCAAAATTTTGAATTGTTCAGTTTTCTCTACATTTTTGAGCAATTTAGGAAAGTTCTTTCATCAAGAATTGAAAATTACAAAAGCTAAAAAGTCTTGAGCTATTGCCTTCTATACTTTTTTCTTTAGTCGGCAATTTCTCTCAGTATTTTCTCTAATATGACTTTGCAAACTTTGGTACTTTAACTTATGCTAGCCTTTTTATTTTTCATCTCTTCGCACAAGAATTTTGGTTCTCTAACAGAGGTAACTGCTGAGATATAATTTGAAGATCTATTGCATGTCTTCGTTCAATATTGTATGCCTTCATTGACTTTTTTGTTTAATATATTCCATGTTTAGCCTATCATTAACAAGTTCCTTTTGCTTTGTAGGACGTTCAGCTCGTGCTGCTCCACGCCCTGCTGCAGCGAGGAATCCCTCGGCACCAGGTGATCACTTGTCTTATTTGTTCAGCAATGTTTTCCAAACTAATATTTAGCTTGTGATTCATGCATGATACTTTAAATTTCGCTTAATTTTGCTAAATGATAACCATGTTCATGAGTCAATAGAGCAAGTCGATAAATTACCGCATGGGAGTACCTTTACTTAAAGATGTTCATGAGTCAATAGAGCAAGCAATTATTGCTAAAGAAGATAATCGAAATTTATTTATGAGTAATCTTTGACTACTAGTTGTTGCAAATGAAAGTAATTTAGCATGGTCATATTCGTGAAAACAAGGATGTACCTAGTGGAAAAGTAAAGGAGATGGTTAAACGTTTGGTTTTCTTATGCATAGATTATCAAAGTTCAACGCAAGTGTGCTGGACATTATTAGGATTTATTTTGAATTACTTATCGTAAACTCTACTTTTATCTTGCAAGAGCATGATGATGATGCTATGATTGTGTAGATTCTACTATGAACGGATTAACATCATAATATTGAAATGCATATGTTACATTAGACTCGTATATGATTACAGGTTATGACCTCCAGAGCTTGGGTCTCCGTTGGAATCAGCTATGGACAAATTGCAAACAATCTCCCCTCCCCTCCCCTCCCTGAGTCACAAGCCTCCTCCAATCCACCAGCATTAGCAGAGTAATGCTCTACGACGTAGACCCGATTGTCCTCTAGGCCTTCATCAACGTGAATGTCGAGTTCATAGTCGGAATAATAGGCAACGAGCATGTTGCAGCAAATAATGAAACCCTGTAAATGCTCAGGCTTGGATCCAACAGCATGTCCAACCTTACGTTCCCAGTACTCGAATTACCAGAATCTGGAAAGATTGCTTCAGGCATTCAGCAAAACTCAGCTCTGATTCTATGTGTACTTGGAGGACAATGTTGTATTTAATTATATAGATTTGGAATGGGTATTTTTTTTATTTTTTTATTTTAAAAACAGTCCTTAACGGTCAAATCTGATGGTTTGTAAACGGTATGGGACATTTTGATCGAGTCATATATTGCGGGAGGGTTTAATTGCTATATTTATCTATCGAGTCTTATTTTGCTAACGAGTCAAATTGAAGGAGGAGTTTTTTGCACTTTACCCTTATCAAACATTACAGCAAGTCAAGCTGCGGACGGGAACACAGCCTGTCAATCTTTCTACTACCGATACTTTGTCATTTTTTGCACTTCTTCTCCCTATATAGAGATCTGAAAGAAAAAGAAGATCTCTCTGTTATAATCTAGCTAGCTTGATTCTGGAGGAATTTTAATAGGCTGCTTCAGGAGATGTGGTTTCTGCTGAGGATTTGGGTGGTGCATCCCTACACTGCAAAGTATCAACAGTTTCAGATTATTTTGCTGATGGTAATTAATACTTCCCATCTTTTATCAGTTTGTTGTTTGACATCGATGCATGCAATTATGTTCATCTTATCAGAAATGTGAGAATGTTCATCACCTAGCTAACTAGTGTGAAAAATATAAGTTGGTAGGTATCCATAGTTTGTATTAGATGAGAATCAGACTAGAATTTTTACTGGGTTCAGGTTGGATAAGAGGGGCAATATTTGGTTGGACAAGTTTAAATATATAGAAAGTAGACGAGCAACAAGAAATGACCCCACCCTTTAACAGGGCTCACATACTTCTCAAAGCAAGATCGATCTGCGAATACAATTCCTTCGTGGGCGACACATCTTCAGTGCCTCAAAAGCCCATTCAAGGAATTCGTGCCGTTGTCTATGCATAGAACAACACTCCCTTGTGCACAAGTTGTCCATGACCACATATCGACTCAATCCATGATGCAAGTATTATAAACGGATAAGATTACTTCATCTCATCACCTCTCTTCCAATTAAATGTTTTATTTACCCAAATCCGGTTTTCGGATTAGCCACTCTCTCTCTCCATATTACCACTATATTCCAGATTCTGTCCATATTTCGCCCGCTAATTTTCCATGTTAGATTTCATGCAGTAAACAAAATAATTTGCAAAAAAAAAATATATATTAGGAGCCAAGGTTTTAGAACATTTCAAGATGTATCCGAAACTATATAATTTCGTTTTAATTTATTCTTATCTGGTATATTAATTTTCCTACCCCACCTTCAATACTAGCTAGGTAATATATTGTCTTTGAAGTAATATATCTGCATTGTTGCTTAAAGGGTCCATGGCTTTTCTTCTTGCTTGAAGCATGCATAATCCTGGATTGGAGAAGTAAATGAAGATGGTAAAGGACATGATAGGAATGTTTTTTTACCAGCAACCCAATATTAGCTGTAGGCGGTCTAGAGCAAGAAACAAGGAGCTAGGTTTAAGTGTCTTTTGTAGACGTACACCTTGAGCCTTCAAACAGTCAAAACAAGCTATGAGGTTATGCCTAATACATTTGTGCAGCATCTTGACCAAAATAATGAGATAAGTTTGACCACGAGTACTGATATTAATCTAACTGATAATTCAACAAAAGTTTGACATTATCAGACTGCAAGTATAGAATCCCCAAGTCTAGGGTTTCCTATACAACAATCAACTATATTACTCAAGTAGCTACATCACCTCATGATGCATTAAATTCGGTTCTCTTCCCTACAGAGTTCTTGTATAGCAGATGTTCATCATATGATTCATTTGGTAAAAAAATTTAAAAGTATCATAAATGATACTCATTTAAGTAACTATAGAACCATTGTCATGAAAAATTTAGATAGAATAATCCAAGTTATGTCTAAACACATTACTAGATATCGTGGAGATCATCCAGAGATAGATGCTATTACTTCCAATTCTTGGATTGATGATATATTAAACTCTGATAACATCTTAGATATGGAAATTGCCAGTACATCTCTAGATCATATTGATTTGGCTTTAGAAACTACCGATCATCCTATTGAGTTTACTATCTGGGAAGATTTTCTAAACAATGAAAAAAAAAAAAATCTTGTAATAAGAATAATTTTCCTAATATCAATATGATCAGCACTATTGATTTACAATCTAAAGCACAATTACATATTTATGTGCCATTAGCAATATGTAGTCCAGGATATCAAGAGTTTACTATCCATGCTCTTTTTGATACAGGAGTCGAAGCCAGTTTATTGCAGGTATGTTTTATTCCTGAAAACCTTCACCTACAATTAGACAAAAAAAAGAAGATTAAATAATTTTATGGGACGACAGGTCCAAGTTAATCACAAAGGAAAAGATTTACACATCTATTTTTCTGATATACATGGTACAACAAATTCATATAAATTTGATTTTGTCCTTCTACCAAAAGAATTTGATATGGATTGCATTATTGGAATGAATAATTTACGATATTATCCACCATTTAATACTCATTATATTAAATTTGATAATATTTATATCCCTAGAGTTCCATTTATTGTACTAATAGCCGACAATTTCCAACATACAGCTCAGCGTGGTGATATTCCACCACCTATTCCTATGATTGACAATTTCTGAACAAAACGATAAAATTTGTACATTCAATGTTTTGGTTACTAATAATTTTACTAAAGTCATTCATGGAATGCTTGAACCATTCTATACGTATAATCCATTGAAATGGTTTGATAAAGCACCTAGGTTTTGTATTGAACTCATGAATATTTATAAAGACTCTAAGGTTCGAGTAAATAGCATCATGATTACTCCCACTGATAAACATGAATTTGCCAAGCATATTGGTGAATTGCTTAAATTAGAACTTATACAAAAAAGTTTCAGTCATCATTCTTCTTTAGCCTTTTTAGTAAGGAATCATGCGGAGATAAAACTTGAAAAATCCAGAATGGTTATAAACTATAGAAAGCTAAACGGCTATACAAAATTTGACGGTTTCTTTATTCCCTCTACGAAAAATTTAATTAAGCAGATTCAAGGAGCTAAATTTTACAGTAAATTTGATGCCAAATCAGGCTTCTGGCAACTCAAACTACAAGATAAAACCTCAATTGAGTTAACAGCCTTTAGTTGTCCTTAGGGTCATTTTGAATGGTTAGTTATGTCGATCGGTTTAAAAAATGTATCCCAGATCTTCCAGAAATGGATGAATTCTATTGTTGGACACTTAGATTACGTTGTTGTCTATATTGATGATATTTTAGTCTTTTCTAAAACAGAGGAAGAACATAAACATCATCTTCTAGCTATTGTTCAACTATTACTTGACAATGATATTGCTTTTAGTCCCAAGAAAATAGAACTCTTTAAAACCGAGATCGACTTTCTTGGAAAGTTTATTAAAAATGGACAGATAGAACTTCAGTAGCACATATATACAAAAATAAGGGATTTTTCTGAAACTTTTAAAACTCTAAAAGAGTTACAAAGTTTTCTGGGCCTTCTTAATTATGAAAGAAAGTTTATTACATCTCTCTCTGCAAAAATTAAAAAACTACAAGAAATGTTAACCAAGGAACAAGCTAATTATAAACAAACTACAGGTGAACAACCCCGAAGAGCAAAAAGAAATTGCTATAATCAAAGAAATGATTAAAGACCAAAAAATTATATATTTTCCTTTAGAAGATGAAAATGTGATATTACAGACCGATGCCTCTAACAATTTTTGGGCAGGTGTTCTTATTACCAAAATAAAGAGATTGTGACTTATACATCAGGATAATTTTCTAAAATACAGCTCAAGTATGCCACATATGATAAAGAATTATTAGCAGTTAAACTTGCTATTAAGAGTTTAAAAATTTATCTTCTTTATAGAAATTTTTATATCCAGACTGATAATAAATCCGTTTCTCAGTTCCTTAAGAAACGAACCATCAATAACCCAGAAGAAAATTTAAGAAGAATCAGGATTGCTATGTATTTGAAAATATTCAATTATGAGGTAGAATATATTCCTGGGTATACTAATTATCTTGCTGATACTCTTACCATGTTATGAAACATGGACGATGACGAATTAAGTCGCTTCAAGAAAATGCTTGATGCAATGAAACAAGAAGGAAAATTCAAGGAGGTCAATTCCAAAAAGAATAAGGGAGTTGCCAGCACAAGCACCAAGCACTGAACAGGTTGGGGCGAATAGCCAGAAACCAGCCGTCTCTAGGATGAATAACCCAAAAACTTTGGTGAATAACCAATCATGGGTGAATAGCCCACAAACAATGGTGAATAACCAAACCAGGGTGAATAATCCGCAAAATACGGTGAATAACCAACCCCAGGTGAATAACCCACCAAGACTGGTGAATTACCAGAATAGGGCCACAACCAATGCCCAAGTCTTTTCCATGCAAAGGCAATTTGCTAATTTATTGGTTAAGGACTGGTATAACATGAACTTGAGAAAAGATTCTTGGGATATTTTCAATAACTGTTACCGAGCACTTCAGTCCGCTGATATTAAGACTGCCAGCTACTGGCTCTCTCTGGTAGAAAGACTTTTTCTTAATGAGGAACAAAGGAGTCAGGCCTCGGAGGTTAAGCTTCAAAAAATAACAAAAATGTTTAAGGACTTGGTGATGTTTTCTACTACGTCAAAGTCTAAAGCCCTTGTTGTAAAAGAACAATATCTTTTACAGGACACTAGGTCTGAAAAATTGAGAATGTTCTTCAGACTCTTGAAACAAATAATATGGTTAACATCAAGATGCAGGAGCCAGTTGAACTCCTTAATCTGATGCAAATACAAAACGAGCAGGTACATGAGTTAGAAGCTGAATTGATGGTTCAGCAGATGTTAACTATGTTCCAGTAAAACGTCATAAACGAAGATAGGCTTATCAAAATTTTCAAGGAGCTCGAAGATACTGGCATTATTCAGCTCTTGGAAAACGAAGATCTCATCAAGAATCCAATGGGAAAGATTTGTATCGTCGCTTGCTTTCAAGAAATTCCAAAATATAAGTCCCACATCAAGAAGGGACTGGTGCACGAGATCTATCTTAACACTAAAAACCCAGAAGAAAAAGGATTATTCCGGATATATGTGTTAAAGCCGTGTAAACTTATTCCACAAAATTCCAGACAGTTTTCAGGTACCGTATTTGGTCTATTTGGGAAGAACGATAACACATCAAACTCTTTCCATCAGCACAGATCTGGGAACTTCAAAAAGTTGTTGAAGACCCTTGTCTGGCCTACGAGAAGTTTCAAAAATAAAACTTCTCAGAGGAGCGGGAAATAAAGCTTGATGCAGAAGAATTCTTCTCCAAAATCGCCATCATTAGCGCAAAGAGGATTGGGACGGTCACTACAACCCAGAATATCTTACTTGTTGATTATATCTTTAGAAACCAATATTATGATGACAAGTATAGATTTACAGTTAATTTTTTAAGCAACCTCTGCCTTGGAGGATACGGTTTGCAGATATATGAGAACTCCATGACGGAGAAGGATGACCATGTTGATCCCAATGACCCAGATGATGAAATTGAAGGAATGAAAGTGAGAAATTAGAAGCAAGGTGGGCCCATTTTCTACTACTTCATGATAAAGATAAACTCAAAGACTTTTTTGAGGCTTTACTTTAAAGCCAGGATGGGAAGAAAAATGAAATGGTGGAAAAGAAGACATCACCAAAAGATTCGGACACTAAAAAGAAAGCACCATCAAAAGGTGGACGACCTAAAAGCAACTGTGGAAGACCTAATAAAGCAAAGGGACCATTTGATCGAATGGGTGGAGGATCTACAAGATAAGGTGGCAGACCTACAACACATCCTAATGATGTATGACCCCAATCATGGAGCTACTTTCTAAAAAGAATTCTCCACTACAAAAAGGAACTCTCCACTAAAAAGATCCGGTAGCTGAACGGGCAATGAAGGGTCACACTAGACCTATAAATAAGTCCCGAAGGGTAGTTGTGAGGGCATCAAAAATTGTATTAGTTTCCTTTTTTTTGCCTTATGAGTGCTTCTTCTTAATCTTTGTTTTATTCTTCTTTTCCTAATTTTCGCGTACAAAATATTGTCAAAGTTTTAATATATCATCTGTAACGACCCAATCCGTTCAAGCGGACAACCGATTCTAACGGTGCAAGTACAACGAGCCGACCCGCTTTGCTCAGCGATAATACTCGTTTGAGGCAAAAGATTTCCAGACTTGGTCCTTCAGGAGTCCAGACTTAGACTTTTAAAGGCTCTCTCGGAGTATCGCTCGACCGAGACGAACCATTGCTAAGGTGGGTGGCTACGATGAACTTGTCTTTGCTTAGCCAGCACACTTAAAATACCGACGATATATGCTAGTCACTAGGTGAATCACCCCTTGCATGCTAATAAAGAATACAACGCACCTAGATAAGGAAATAATCCCAACTTGTATTTCTTGTGTTAGAACATGAAAATAAAACTTTGCTTATAAATGAACCCTCGTATGCTACATTTGTCTTGTGCAAGTAGACCCCGCTATGCCTCGAGTAGATCGTTATATACTCTTCGTAGTGCACTGTTTCACTTATTTACACTGCACACCCATAGATTATGTCGCTCGATATGTCCCTTACGACATAATGTCCAGATGGGAAAGATCGTCCCGAGGGACGCTGGCACGGTAATTGCGCTCAGCGGGGACGGCTGATTATCTGCGGGAGATCGGAACGTGACATATTGGTATCAGAGCTAGGTTTTACGCCTTTGGACTTCGTATCAATTTTCTTAGTTTCGAAAGCTCGTTTGTGGGTTATGTGCATACACTCTCTCGTTGACCCAATGGAATATTCTAAACAATGAGTCTAAATAGTTTTAAAAAGTGCATGTAAATGATATAATTGCTTGTACGAAATTGTGATACGAAGGCCTTTGTGCCAACCTATGTTAGACTTTATGGGAATGGACTCGTGCTAGAATTTACAAGTTATATGCGAACCCGAATACCTATATATGATTACCCAACTGGTTAGTGTGCGAAATAGGATATCGTTCAGATAAAGACAAGTCAGACTTAGAATGTCAACCAATAGAAACATTATCAGATTATCGCTAAGTCGAATATATAGAATCGTGCTTGGATTTTAAGAAATAGCTCGAACGGTATTTCATGTCGAAAGATACAAATCAAATAAAGTTTACTTGTATGACTATCAACAAGAATATATACGATACTAAGATTTATCAGGCGATGCTTAGGTATCGTACAGGAATTCTAAGGAACGACTTGGTGAATATGCTAGCGAGTGATGCGAACACTATTGGGGTTTTGATTGGGTGACTCAATTCCTGAGTGGTGTATGGATCATTTAGAAATATTCAAACGGATTCATAAGTCTCGTGCGATAGTTGGATTGAACGATTTGAGAATGTCTTGAATAAGTGATAAGGCTTATATCGAATAGGGATTCATGGGAATGGAAATCGATATCTTGGTTATGAAAACTTGGTGGATCGTGCGAGCGATTTTGAATTAAATCAAACGGATTAAAACTTGAATAGAATATTGCTCAAATAGAAGTTAGCCCGAGAAAGAATGTTGTGATTCGATGAAAGAGGTAAGCGATAACGGATTTGACCTGGAGTTTGGAAGAACGATCTTGAATCTAGTTCAAAAGGATAACCTTCAAAATCAGTCCCAACGAGAATGATTATCCTGCTGGAGCACCGACATGGTAATTTTACTTACGGCGGGGATAATCGAACTCACGGGAACTTATTCGATGATTATTCCAAACGAACTCGATGAATGGAACGTATCAAAAATGGATATACTTTGGCTTGAATATTTGAACTTAGTTGTTTGAGGATTGCTAGAAGTAGACTATGGATTTACCGAACGGTAATATTAAAGTTGGATAATTTTTCTAGACGAATTATAATTACGGCATGAACGGACAAGACTTGATAGATTTACATATAACTTGGATGGAGCAAGGTAAAATGATAAGGTATCTCGATCGTTTCGAAGATAACCATAACATTCGACGTTCTTGTCTTGTACGAGCGTAACTCTATGCTCGTACATGCGTCACGCCCGGATTATGATGATTATCCAGCGGGAGCGTTGGTGTGGTGATCTCACGTCCAACGTGGATGATCGAACTTGCGAAAGACCGGAACATGACAACTGATGGATCGTCTTGACTTTTGGTTTGACACGATAAGACAAATTTGGAAATATAAGTGAATCGAAAGTGTTTCAGGGATAAGCTAGCCTAGAACCTGGAGTAAGTCATGCTTGATGGTTTCATGAACGGATACATGAATTATGTTGGATGACTTGGAGTTATAATCAAAGGTTTAAAATTGAATCTTGGCTTGGTGGTCTAGACTTGGAATGCGTATATAGATTCTATCAAAACATGTTTGAAGGAGATAGACTATGCGAATTGCTAGGATTGTCATGCATCTTGGATATATCATGGATTTGACTGAACGGACTCGAACCATGTGCAAACGAACGTGTTATTGTGAGTAGGATGATCTGTGCTCGATAATTAGAAATCTGAGTGAAGCGAGCTTGGATAGAATATCCCGTGCAAATGAATAATGGTTTGACCTTAGGAATTGGGGCGAGCATCGTACGACGAATTTGCACGATAAATTGCGTGCTTGAACTTGTACCTATGACCTTGTGAGATGACCTAGTAATTAGGTAGACGATCATGTGCCGAGTGAAAGAACTTGTGTGACCGACTTTAGAATATTGCTTGAACAAGCCATAGAACTGGGGCAGCAAGACTTAGTATTAGACTTGGAATGGTAGTACGTGCTATGTTTGACCCGAACGGATGGACGCTAGTTGGTTGATCGGATAGATCGTGTTTAACGGTAGTGCAATGCTTGACCTTTGGTTGGAATGGAAATAACTTAGATTTTGATTGACCCTGTTGGAGTATCCTTGTGATTCATAAGACGAGAATCCTTAAGATTTTTGTAAGTAGCTTGTCCGAATTCACTATCACTAAGTTTAGTTGAATGCATGTGTTTGAGGGACGCCTTGAACGTATGCACGATCTAAGACCCAGTGATATATTGAACTCGAGTGCAAAGACTTCGCTATCGCTAAGTTGGTTGACATACATATGTTTGAATGACGTTTTGAATATGTGCACGATCCAGACTCGCGATATGCTGATCTTGAATGTTAGTGCAAGTAAATATGTTAGATTCACATGAATGAGTATAACGACTTGGATAAGTTTGTCTCAGCCTTAGATTATTATTCAAGATGGATTGTAATGGACCCCGCATTAAGCAATATGCTCCGCGCTAAGGCACAGTTGAGACCGAGTCAGAACTTGGATTGAATGGTAGAGTCATTCAATGAGATCGACCCAACATACACGTAACACAATATAAGGAACGAGTAGAAAATTGTGTTCAAACGGATCTAGTGGTACTGATTGCTATGCTTGAGATAGATTCGGTAATGCGATAGAGCGACATGTGCTCAGGAAGTCTCGAGGACGAGACTTTTTTTGAGTGGTGTATAATATAATGACCCATTCCGTTCAAGCGGACATCCGATTCAAACGACGCAAGTACAACGACTCGACCCGCTTTGCTCAGCGAGAATACTCGTTTGAGACAAAAGAATTTCCAGACTTGGCCCTTCAGGAGTTCAGACTTAGACTTTCAAAGGCTCGCTTGGAGTATCGTCTGACCGAGGCGAATCATCGCTAAGGTGGGTGGCTACGATGAACTTGTCTTTGCTTAGCCAGCACACTTAAAATATGGACGATATATGCTAGTTACTAGGTGAATCACCCCTGCATGCTAATAAAGAATACAACGCACCTAGCTAAGGAAATACTCCTAACTTGTATTTCTTGTGTTAGAACATAGAAATAAAAATTTGCTTATAAATGGACCCTCGTATGCTACATTTGTCTTGTGCAAGTAGACCCCGCTATGCCTCAAGTAGATCGTTATATACTCTTCGTAGTGCACTATTTCACTTGTTTACAATGTATACCCATAGATTATGTCGCTCGATATGTCCCTTACGGCATCACGTCCAGATGGGAAAGATCACCCCACGGGAGCGCGGTAATTCGCGTCCAGCGGGGACGGCCGATTACCTGTGGGAGAACGGGGCGTGACATCATCAATCCAAGGATTGGAAATAATAACATTTTGGATGATCTCCATGATATATAATAATGTGTTTAGACAGAACTTGGGTTATTCTATCTAAATGTCTCATGAGAATGGTTCTATATATAACTAACTTTGTGTATATGTATAGTTTGGGACATCTTACTATTATATGTGTGATGATGATACATCATGTAACTTGTTGTTTGGTTTTGATTGAGACACCTAGGATTGCTTGACCTAGAAATGACTGTTGGATTGTAGAGTAAAGCCTCACATGTCTAGACAACTGTGACCGTATCTCGGGGTATAATAGAATACTCGGGTATACGTAGCTGGCTTTATCTGCCCCTACTCTCCAGTATTCTAGTTCTGAGTATGACACCGTTTAAGTGGTGGCCCATTCAGGTCTAAAATTTAGAAGTATGGGGGATTTACCAAGTGTTTAGCTGTCTCAATCATGTCACTTTTTGATATCCTTCAGTATCGAATTTGTATCCCTAAAATCTTGATTTCATATTTGCTTTGATCCTTGATTAATTATGTCCTTCCGATTTGATCAATATGTCCTCTATCTTTCAGGAACACTGTTTTTGGTCCTTCCGATCATCCAGCTAGAGTTTTGTCAGTGGCAGGACAGACCCCACTCGGCCAACAACTTCTTGAGGATCAGCCACAACATTCTGGAGCATAGTCCAGGATGGCTCAGAATATGGAACAACAGGTCCAGCTAGAACCATTAGTTGTACCAGCAGCGATAGTCCCGTAGGTGCCAAAGGATGCAGAAGGTAATACCCAGGCCCTAATGGGGATCATCAGGCAGTTATTAGCATCGCAAGAGCGCCGAGATGACGCGCTCACCCAATCAGTATTGGAGGTCTTGGGGAGAGACGGACGTCGTGCCAACAATTCAACGTGCAACTTTAAGCGCCTTCAACCCCCATATTTTTATGGTACTGAGGATGCAATTGCACCTGATGCATGGCTTCATAACACCGAATCATTACTTGAGGTAGCAGAAGTTCCGGATAGGGAACAAGTGGCAGTGGTACGACTACAGTTATTAGACTTGGCCCGAGATTGGTGGGCAGCTCGAGCAGTTTCCTTGGCAACACCTATCCTACGGGAAGTGTTCAGCGAGAGATTCCAGATGAGGTACTTTGATGTGGTATCGCATTATAATCTGCAGCAAAGATTCAATAACTTGAAGCAGATGAGCATGGCCGCCGACGACTATGTGGCGGAGTTCTACAGACTTAGTCGGTTTGCTCCCACCTTGGTGGCGACCGAATTAGATAGAGCAAGAAGGTTCAAGTAGGGACTACACATAGAGATCATCTTGGCAGTGGAATAACATGAGTTCCAAATATTTGACGTCGTGATGCGGGCGGCGAGGAGGCACGAGTACACCTCCCAGAGGATTGTCGATAGAGTTGGGGGTCGGAAGAGGTCTCACACTTCAGGAGATTTTAATACCCAATCTTCAGCACCAGCTCCAGCAGTGCGAGCTTTGATGATTGGTTCTTCGACAAGGGCAACTTCGACAACATTATTCCAGCAGCCAGCCCAGACGCGTCCTCAACAACAGAGATAGTCATCTTCAGTGGGGTGTTCTCATTGTGGAAAACCAGAACACATTTTATTATAGTGCCGTAGAGCACTAGGGTTGTGCTTAATCTGTGGTGCTTCAGACCATGGAGTGGGATCTTGCCCACGTAGAGGCAGTTCATCATCGTCTTTCCCGATAGGTCTGCAGTACATAGCACCAGTGCCAGTTCAGCACTATTAGGGTCTGAGACCTTTGCCGACCAAATCTCAAGTATTCCATCAACAGATGCCGCAGCAGCAGGGTCAACTCCTGGTTAGAACAACAACACCGAGACATGAGCAAGCAGGGTTTTGTGTGTTAGAGCAGATATTGGCTGAGGGCAGTCAAGTTGAGGGTATGTTTTGAGCTTCTTCCAGTTTTATCTATCTTTTGGGTTCCATATTCGGCGAGTGAAGATGAGTTCCTCGTCTCACTCCTCCGCCTTCGTATTTCGTGATACATGATAATTGTTATGTGTTCTTTTATATCTATCATATGTTTCGACTACGAGGGTACGTCCTGGGCAGAGTTATGTCTTCGACTAAGTCATTGGTACTGACTTACCTCAAGACTTGACCTTTGTCTATTTTGGGGGGTCAGCATAGGCCAGCGAGAACGAGTTCCTATTTTAGCTAACTCAGGAGACATATTTATTCATGTGCCTCCAACTCTTCTCTTATTTTGTTGTGTTGTTGCTTGTGCTTTTATTTATATTATTGTTGCCTTTCATTACATGTCTATATGTCATGCTTTATTTTATTAAAGATAGCTGTATTTTTTGGATCTTCTAGTTTTGGTTTCCAACTCGACTAGCTTTAGTGAAATTTCGAGGACGAAATTTTTCTAAGGAGTGGAGAGTTGTCAGACTCGTCTCACTATTTTCTTATTCGTATCCGGTATATGTGTATTATTGCTGTATAATTGCTTCCCGTATATTTTTTGGTTTTTCTAGCTGCTTTCGGGTAATTTTCAGATTTTGCATAGTGTAAGTCACACATCCCTTATATATAGCCCTCTCTTTCTCTCTCTTCCTTATTTCTTATTTCATTCCTCCTTCTTCCATTCTCTTCTTTTCTCTTCCCTCTCTCTCTCTCTCTCGGCCAAAAGTAGCCCAGCCCACCCCCTAGACTCAGCCGAGACCTTGCACCCTGTGGTAGTGGTAGTTGTAGTAGTTTAGGCAAGTACATCTTGTCAATGAGGAAGAACTTGTCAATTTTTCAATTTTTATGGTTTCTTGAATTTTATTTGCTTATAATGTGTTCCATAGTCTTCTCTACTTGCTTAGTACTTACCATTTTTGGTTTTGATGGTTTGAATAGAGTAGATCTATATTTTTATGTTAAGGTTTCCATGGGTTCATTGCGTTTTCCTTAGTTTTGATCTACTAAAACTAGTTTTTTTTAAAACTAGTAGTTCCATGTAATAAAACATTAAATTTCGTATGGTTTTGACTTTTGAATCACTTAATTTGGAGCATTAAATTTCGTATGGTTTTGACTTTTGAATCACTTAATTTGGAGTTAAATTAAAGATTTTACGGCAAAAACAAGTTTCAGAGCTTTGTTCTCGGACCTGTCTAGCATGGACGATGAGCAGTGCCGCATGCATGGCATCGTTTCACAGAAATTCGGCCGTGCACAGTGCACCGAGTATGGATTTCTTGCCGCCACAATAGCCGTACGCAATGCACCATAAGGGTTGTGCGCAATGCGCCATGCGCAATGCGCCACACATGGAATTTCTACCTCGTATAGTGCCCCGCGCATGGATTTATTGTCGCCGCATACGCCGCGCACAACACTTTCTTGCCACACGCATGATGACCAGAATGACCCCTTTTTGCTTATTTAACTGATTTTCTTTCTATAATCTCATAAAACTCAAAATATGAAAGATGTAGATCTTTGTCTTGCCTTTCCAAATCTTTTTGTATCGCCTCATTTGGAGTTTGGATGAGAAAGTTATGTCTAGTTTCCTAAAATGTGTCAAAAATCTAATTTATTGCAATTCGGCATGTTTGATTATTTTGTTCATTGTTGCTATATTCTTCAATTGTTTTGCTTTCTTAACTTAAACTTTGGGATTTAAATCAAATTTAAGTTATTCTTAATGCTTTAACCTGACTGAGATACTTATAAGAATATGGATACCTGAGCAAGGACTATGATTATACTGAATCATGAACTCTCGGAACCTGACATGTACTGATATTCCTGATAGTGGCTCGACGCAGCACACTTATGACTCGAGATTCTTGTATTGTCCTGATCAAGGCTATTAGTAGCACCAGTATTGTATAACTTGTCATTCTGTGGTTGATTTTTATTGTAGCTGTCAAGCTATCGTCCAGTCTTGCATCATGTCTAAGGCAAATTCTTGAGCACCATGGTCAAGAATCTTGATTAAACTGATCAGGATAATGAACTAGATTTGATACCTAGAATCATTTAGAAAAATTTTCTAGCTACATGCAATCCCGACATCTCAGCGACACCATTGGATTTGGAGCTCTCCGTCATGAGGGACACACTTCTAACACAACGTTGAGTATTCCTTAACAAGTAAAGTATCCAAATATGTCAATTATATTATGTATCTTGTACGTCTGGATTATCCGG
Organism: Iris macrosiphon; assembly: GCA_036927795.1. NCBI lineage: Eukaryota > Viridiplantae > Streptophyta > Magnoliopsida > Asparagales > Iridaceae > Iris > Iris macrosiphon. Next base: position 19,756,426 of record JAYESA010000017.1, read on the forward strand.
ATGGACTGCAGGGCATGTGGCTGTATAAATTTTTTAAATTACATGTGATAGTAATTAGGACTGTGATAACCCTAGTTAGCTAATGGTAGCAAGCCGTAGGACAAGATTGGCCGTGATTGCTTGATTTTATAGTCTAGTCATGTCTTGCTTCATCCAGTTACTGATCTTGAGTAGTAACTTGAGCATTGATTACGGATACTCTCTAGAACTGTTAAATTGTTAGATTACCTGTTGAACTTATTTACTAATTTTCTAATGTTATGTCTTATTGATTTGTCTACATGCTGATTTTAGTTCCTAGTTGGCTTTCTTGTGGTACTCTGCTGTTTTGGGGTCCGACCCCACTGTTTTGTATGGCCAGATTTTGGAGAAGAATCGCAGGATCTTTCGCACCTTTCTCCAGATGGTGAACACCCGGAGCACCATAGGAATTGAGTGGGTTTCTTCTTCATTCACCCACTTATCATTATAAATTATTCTTTTGAGGCGTTTAGCTACCGAGCACGTGTTTAGATCGTGTTTTTTTGAACTTGTTATCTAACCTAAAGGACAGGACATGATTGACATATTCTAGACTATATCTAGAGTTGATCATGTATGACTTACTCTTACTAGTTCTCATATTTTGTATAACCAGTTTCATGATCATCTGTGTATATTTATAGTTTGTGACACCTTACTATTTTATGTGTGATGGTGATATATCTTGTAACTTGTTATTTGCTTGTGAGTAAGACACCTAGGATTGCTTGACCCAGGAATGAATTTTGGATTGTAGAGTAAACCCTCACATGTCTAGACAGCCTGACCATATCTTGGGGTATAGAGTACTCTGGTATAAGTACCTGGCTCTGTCTGCCCCTGCTCTCCAGTATGCTTATTCTGGGGCATGACATATACTAACGGTCAAATCCCGTTAGTATTTAATTCTACATATATTTATATACTTGTTAGAAAAATAATCACTAACAGATATAGCCCTTAGAATAATTAAGATATAGCCATTAGAATAATTAAAATACTAACGGACATGAGCCGTTAGGAGGGCAGTTAGTATTATTACCCACGCATATATACTCACAAAATGTACCTGTTGGAATTAATTTTTGTAATATGTTTAGACTGTTACAATACATGTGTTTTGGTGTAGTGCAAATTAGCTCCACTATGTTTCATGAATATTTGTCACACTTTAGAGATCTTTTACTTGATGACATTGTGCAAACTAGACATCACATTTATTTAAATGCAATTCGCATTTTCTATTATAATTTAACGTATGAACATGGTACTATCATTCTAGTATATATGGCATTGACATTGAATTTGATGATGAAGATTTGGGAGAGATTCTATACGTCCCAAATGAGGGTAATCCCCTTATGGACATCACTAAATTTCAATTTCAAGATGACATGACACTTGACTCATTTAAGGACTTTTTGTGTGCGCCTCATCCTCGTCCACTCGGACGTCTTCGTTCCAGATATTTGAATTAGCACTTTTATAAGCTTCATCGCATGTTATTTTCAGCCATTATTCCTAAGACTGGATCTACTGATGAGATTACCTACTTAGAGATGGCCGGACTTTATCATTTAAACTTTACTGTTCCTTTTAGTCTTCCTAATACTATTATCAGTGCCATGGTTCGTTGTCGCAATAAAAGACGTAACCTACTTTAAGCCATATACTTGCCAATCATTTTGAGCATTTTCACATTCCTTTGGATGTATGTCCATTTCTAAATGAACATAATTATCTGTCTAAAGCCCGTAGGACTGAGCCTACTTTTCCTCCTTCTCCTGCTGCTGCTGATGACTCACCCTCCTCTAGTTCTCATGGACATCCATCTGCTGCTCCTGATCCATCTGCTCCAGCTGCCATATTAGATTCTATTCAGGAGTTGATTTGCGAGTGTAAACCTCCTCAATTATTATTTTCAGGTAGACTAGATAGGGTTAGAAAATTTTGGTTTAGCATCAGGGTGTTTGAGGTTTAGAATTTTTGTTGCATTTGACTGGTTCTTTAATTTAAACCCTAGATGCACCCTACCGTTGCTACAATAATTGGAGCCCAACAATAGCCCTTAATTTCCAAAAAATTATTACACTCTTGACTTGACAAGCCAACCTAGGCGCTGGACTTTTCCGTCACTCACAAACACAATCCCTTGTGCTCTAACTTAATTGCACAACTTTTCCCGTCCCAAAATCAATTCTTTAATCCTATGTCGCGTACCTATATCGTTGCCATCAATTTTGGGACACAAACTCAACCCATTCCGCCGAACCAATTAAAGGGGACGAGACTGACACCAAGCCTACACCGTTCATGACCTTTGTGTCACTCCTAATTGAGATCCCATGTGCCCCCCATTTAATTTAAGAGCACATGACACTTTATTTAATTAAATTGGGAATACCAACTTTGACTAATTCCAACTTAACACCAATTTAATCCAATACACCTTTCATGAAGCCCATGCAAAACACACAACACTCCCTCACCCTACATAACACCAAACACCACTTTCCACACCAAATTCACATCACTTTTTCTTCATGTGCAAATACCCAAAAGTTAAGGGGCTTATTTGCAAATAGGGTTTGGTCAAGGCCAATGAAGAAACCCCCTCCCTCTCATGGACCGGTCAAATCACTTTCTCTCTCCCCTTTTGTTTGAAACAATTGTTTCATGAGGAATCTAGGCCCTTGATTCAAATGCAACATCATCCCCACCACCCATTCTCCAATAAAATCACTCATCTTCACACCCTTCCCAATGTGCCGGCCCTAATCCCTAGAAGCCTAGGAAACCCCCCTCTCTCCCTCTCCTCCCTCTTCCCTACTTCAGCCGACTTCTTCTTCTTCTTTTTCTTCACTATTTCTTCTTCTTCTTCACTTCTTCTTCTCCTTCACGTTTTCTTCTTCTTCTTCACGTTTTCTTCTTCTTCACCACCTCCACATTACTCCGGCCATCACCCCCAGCAGCTGTTGCAACCACCTCGGCCACCACCCGCCATCACCAACACCACACTCAACCACCACCTTCACGACCCCTGCTCCACCTTACTCCGACCACGTCCAGCAGAACCACCACGACCACTACCTTCACTCGCCAACACCCGCCATCACCAGCACCACACTCGCACTACCACCTTCACGACCCTCGCTCCACCTTACTCCGGCCACGTCCAACATAACTACCACGACCGCCACCTTCACTCGCCACCCCCGCCATCACCTGTAGCCACCTCGACCACCACCCTCTTCCCTTCCTCCACGACCACCACTACCAACACCTCCCCCGCCATCATCCTCATCACCCTCGGCCACCACCTCCATGGCTAACACCACCACCTCCATGACCAGCTACACCACCCCCTCGACCACCACCTCGAGCAACGCCTCCTTCACAAAGTCGAGCACCCCCACCACCTCGGTCGACACGTGCGCCACCCCTGCGGTCGATGCCATCCCTGACCGGAGCTGTAGCATCACCGCTGTCACCACCCACAGCCACCGGAGTAACTTCTCACCCTTCTCTTTTAGTGTAGTTTGCTATTTGATAAAGAGAACCTAGTTAGGGTTAGGGTTTATGAATACTACATGTGAGTTTTAGGGTTTATGAATTATTTCATGCATTTTTATGATAGATATTGAGAAGTATGTATATAAATATAAAATGGTGCTATAATAATAAAATAAAGGTTATTTATTTAAGGGTTGATAAATAATAACGAATTTATTGAGGAGTAGCTATATATATGTGGAATGGTGTTAGAATAATAAAAAGACGATTATATAAATGAGAGTTTGATAATTAATAATTATTTTTTTGAGGATGATATATTTGAATGTACATAATAATGTTTGTGAATACAAGGATGGTATGGTTGAGGATGAGCATAGCTTGAACGACTAAAATTCGTGATAAATATTAGGAGATTGGATATTTGGTTGATGATGTTATACTGATGATTGATCGTATTTGATGCAACGTTCCTTTAGTCAGAATCGTTACTTAGCGTCCGGGTCGTATCCGAGTGCAGACGTTCGTTGGTAACGTCTAGTAACGATTGATAGATGTTTGCGACACCTTGATATACCTACTTGGTTATATCATAACCCTAGGACACATTCAGATACCGTCATTGTGCCAGATTTCCTGTATCCTGATACTGTCAGCATGACCAGAATCTAGAATGACTTTAGGGTCATGATTGTTGATAGTTACTTCAGTATGACGAGACTGTTAGATAGAGGTTCAGGTTCAATGAACACTCGTTGACCGCTTTGGGAGGGAAAGACAGTTACTAGACGTTTGGGCTACTCTGCATACACTGTATATATGTATCTGTCCTATTTATGTAGTGTTTCTGTATCCAGAGTTGTAGTATCACCCGTGTGACTCTGTGCTCGGAGCTATGGTATGCCCCGTGTATCTCTGTGTTCGGAGTTGTGGTTTTATATTTGGACAGCCCACGCATCGAACATTGTCTTCAAAGTTATGTCTCACTTAGGTGGTTATGCTAGATTACACCAGTGTTGCACTTGTTTCCTTCTGTTATACTATGGCATACTATTTTTTGTACCTTGTTACGTCCCTCTGAGGACCTGGTTTCCTTCCAGGCTTAGGCGAGGAGGATTACCCAGAGGAGTACGGACTGAGTGTATATCCAAGAGCAGAACCTGTTGCAAAGGACGAGATCCTTTCCGAGGACTTTGTTTGATCTCTCGTACTGGTAGTGACTTCACCCTGGGACGGTATTACTATCTAGCTTTCAGATACCGTTCACTGTTTCCCTTCATTCAGTATTTGTATTAGCGGGTTTTTTCCCGTGTGACTCTTCTCGTATTTGTATTATGATACATTTTCTGTCTTATTTCCCTTCTGCACATTAGTAGTTATGTTTTTCTCTATGTGCTCTATATTTCTATTTTTTGTGGATGAGATTTAGTTTTACTGTCTATGTGTTATATATTGGGGTTTATCATTGTACTTTACAGCTTAGGTGCACTCCGTTGGGTCCATTAGATTGGGATGCCCATCGAAGTGTACCAGTTGGCCATTGCCACGTGGCTCAGTTCCTTATACTTTACAGCTTAGGTATGTTGGAGTGAAGTGGGAGAGTGTCAGATACTTGGTCCAGAGTTGGTGACACAGACAGTGGAGAAAGTGAAGCAGATTCAGGGCCATCTGCGCGCAGCACAGGACAAACAGAAGCATTAGACAGATGCTTACCGCAGACCTTTGGAGTTCAAGGAAGGTGACCATATATTTTTGAATATATCACCCACACGTAGTACCATCAGATTTGGGGGCAGAGGCAAGCTGAGTCCGAGGTACATCGGACCTTTTGACATCTTGGAGCGAGTCGGCGAAGTGGCTTATCGTCTTATATTGCCTCCGTCATTAGAAGGAGTGCACGACGTATTTTACATATCTCAGTTGAGGAGATACGTGGCAGAACCTAGCTTCATGCTTGATTGTTCAGATATTACAGTTGGGCCCAGTTTATCATATGTAGAGCAGCCAGTAGGGATACTCGATCGTAGTGAGAAGATTTTGAGGGGTCAGACTATTCGACTGTCAGGGTTGCATGGAAGCATCATTCGCCAGGCGAGTCTACTTGGGAGCGCGAGGATTCTATTCGGCAGCATTTCCCGTATTTATTTGAGGACCGAGGTACGAATTTACGTACTGCATTCTATTACCTGTTTACTTTTAAATTTTCGTAATTCTCATTCGTGCTTTACTTTTAATTTCGGGGATAAAATTCTTCTAAGTTGGGAAGGATGTAAACTCCCTCAATTATTATTTTCAGGTAGACTAGATAGGGTTAGAAAATTTTGGTTTAGCATCAGGGTGTTTGAAGTATAGAATTTTTGTTGCATTTGACTGGTTCTTTAATTTAAACCCTAGGTTCACCCTACCGTTGCTACAATAATTGAAGCCCAACAATAGCCCTTAATTTCCAACAAATTATTGCACTCTTGACTTGACAAGCCAACCTAGGCGCTGGACTTTTCCGTCACTCACAAACACAATCCCGTGTGCTCTAATTGAATTGCACAACTTTTCCGTCCCAAAATCAATTATTTAATCCTATGTCGCGTACCTATGTCGTTGCCATCAATTTTGGGACACAAACTTAACCCGTTTCATCGAACCAATTAAAGGGGACGAGACTGACACCAAGCCTACACCGTTTATGACCTTTGTGTCACTCCTAATTGAGACCCCATGTTCCCCCATTTAATTTAAGAGCACATGACACTTTATTTAATTAAATTGGGGATACCAACTTTGACTAATTCCAACTTAACCCCAATTTAACCCAATACCCCTTTCATGAAGCCCATGCAAAACACACAACACCCCCTCACCCTACATAACACCAAATACCACTTCCCACACAAAATTTCCATCACTTTTTCTTCATGTGCAAATACCCAAAAGTTAAAGGGCTTATTTGCAAATAGGGTTCTAGGTGTCACTACCCTAATGGTCAAGGCCAATGAAGAAACCCCCTCCCTCTCATGGACCGGTCAAATCACTTTCTCTCTCCCCTTTTATTTGAAACAATTGTTTCATGAGGAATCTAGGCCCTTGATTCAAATGCAACATCATCCCCACCACCCATTCTTCAATAAAATCACTCATCTTCACACCCTTCCCAATGTGCTAGCCCTAATCCCTAGAAGCCTAGGAAATACCCCCTCTCTTTCCTCCCTCTTCCCTACTTCAGCCGACTACTTCTTCTTCTTCTTCTTCACTTCTTCTTCTTCTTCTTCTTCTTCTTCTTCTTCTTCTTCACTTCTTCTTCTCCTTCACGTTTTCTTCTTCTTCTTCTTCTTTTTCTTCACCACCTCCACATTACTCCAGCCATCACCTCCAGCAGCTGCTGCAACCACCTCGGCCACCACCTGCCATCACCAGCACCACACTCGTACCACCTTTACGACCCCCGCTCCACCTTACTCTGGCCACGTCCAGCAGAACCACCACGACCACCACCTTCACTCGCCACCACTCGCCATCTCCAGCACTACACTCGCACAACCACCTTCACGACCCCCGCTCCACCTTACTTCGGCCACGTCCAGCAGAACTACCATGACCACCACCTTCACTCGCCACCCCCCGCCATCACCTGTAGCCACCTCGACTACCACCCTCTTTCCTTCCTTCACGACCACCACTACCAATACCTCCCCCGTCATCATCCTCACCACCCTCGACCACCACCTCCACGGCCAGCACCACCCTCGGCCACCACCTCCACGGCTAACACCACCACCTCCACGACCAGCTATACCACCCCCTCGACCACCACCTCGAGCAACGCCTCCTTCACACAGCGAGCACCCTCACCACCTCGGTCGACACGCGCGCCACCCCTACGGTTGATGCTATCCCTGACCGGAGCCGCAGCATCGCCGCTGTCACCACCCGCAGCCATCGGGGTAACTTCTCACCCTTCTCTTTTAGTGTAGTTTGCTATTTGCTAAAGAGAACCTAGTTAGGGTTAGGGTTTATGAATACTACATGTGAGTTTTAGGGTTTATGAATTATTTTATGCATTTTTATGATGGATATTGAGGAGTATGTATATAAATATAAAATGGTGCTATAATAATAAAATGAAGGTTATTTATTGAGGGCTCGATAAATAATAATGAATTTATTGAGGAGTAGCTATATATATGTGGAATGGTGTTAGAATAATAAAAGGACGATTATATAAATGAGAGTTTGATAATTAATAATTATTTTATTTGAGGATGATATTTGAATGTACATAATAACGTCTGTGAACACAAGGATGGTATGGTTGAGGATGAGCATAGCTTGAACGACTGAAATCCGTAAAAAATATTAGGAGATTGGATATTTGGTTGATGATGTTATACTGATGATTGATCGTATTTAATGCAACATTCCTTTAGTCAACTTGGGTCAACCCTCTAGTTTAGTGTCTATGTGAGCTATATGTAACTAATATTGAAGCCTATGCTAGACGTGTGTCACCTCTTATTTTAGAATAGCATCGTGATAGTTTAATATTATATCTTGTCTCTAGGTACTTCGGGATCCGCAGACTTGGACATTGTACCGGAGCCCCATCTTCAACATCTGAATCCAGGTGTCACTACCACGTTCCAAAAACAGGGGTATTTTTGACTTTTTATATATATTTAATATTGCGTGTATTTAATTTAAATAATTGTATGAGATGTGTATTCATAATATTATGTACAGTATTCTTAATGTTTGAGCTAGTAGACTTGACCTATAAGCCCACTAGGTGAACACCTGATCGAATTATAGGATTATGTATTTAATTTGTTTTATTTAGAATTTAATTGTTGAGGTTGTAATTAATTACCGTGATTTTATTTAATTGTTGCGCCTTGCCGTTGCTTCGATATTTGGAGCGCTACCCTAGCTTTTGCCTTCCAACAAATTTCACAACCTTGTCCTAGACGTGCCCGCCTTCCATTTCGACCTTTTTGTAAATCGTAATTATGTTCTCTTGTGCTTTATTTAGCCGCACAATATTCGTCGAGGACGTTTGTTTAATTTCTAAATAAATTCCAACTTTGTATCATTGTGCGTTCCAATCGGAATTGGAGGCAATCTCGACCCATTTTTCGTGTAACCCAAATTAGAGTAATATTCTATTTTGAGTCTTCTTCACTAATGATATTTGTGTCCCAACCTAATTTTGGCTCCATGTACTCCTAATTAATTTTAGAACACCGCTTGCATTTATTCTAATTAAATTGGACTTTGACTAATCCCGTTTTAACCCAATTTAATCCAAATACCCCATTAATTAAGCCCATACAAAACACACAACACCCCCTCACCTTATAAAATATCAAACACCAAATCGCCCATCGATTTTTCATCATTTCATGTGTCTGTGTAAATGCCCAAATTTAAGGGGGCTCATTTACAAATATTGTATTAGGTGTCAACACCCCATTGGTTCAAACCAATGGAGAAGCCCTAATATTGACTAGTCAACCCAACCCTCACCCTTGCATGAGTAATTCCTCATGTCAAATCCTGACCACCCATTAAAAATGGGAGCATCATCACCACTCATTTCCACTCACCACCTCCTATTTAATGTCTCCTCAAGGCACTCTTCCCAAGCAAGCCCTAATCCCCAAACCTAGGGAAGCCCCCATCTTCTTTCTCCTCCCTCCTCACAAGCCCCTCAACCGTAGCCTCCTCTTTTTTTCATTTCTTCCCTTCTTCTTCTTCTTCTTCTAAAAAGAAGAGGGGGGAAATTGTCACGACCCGCACCCGGAATTTGGGCATGAGTCGTGGGTACGTCCAGCCTACGCCGCAGCACCGGCGGTAGAACGCTGTCTAGGTCACAAACATAATATATCCTGTCAATAGTCTCAACTCCGTACGGAGGACAATGATAATATTCCACAGATCTATAATTATACTCAATCACAAGCTATAAGAAATAATGGCACGATGAGAATAGAAAAGAGTTCTATTAAAAACCAACCACAATAAGTCCAACTCAAATCCTGGGTCTAAATGACCTCACAAAGTCATAAAATAATAAATACAACTCAGTCTCAGTCTAAAACAATAAATGCAGAAAAGTAATCTAAGAACAGGCAGGTAAGTTCTCCTCTAGGATAGGCAACTCCTCTGGGATTTCTGGAGTAAAATCTCCCTCTATTCCTGGGCCGTAATGAGTGGGGCAAAAGTCCTCCAGGTCCTCTGAAAATGTTTACCCAGTCAGGATTGGAGCGAAGCACAAGCACTAACAGCAGTTTCATTAAATTGACAAAGTCTATAAACAGTATAAGAGATACAAGATGAAAGTATATGCTGAAAATGAGAAGTACAGAAGAAATAAAATAGACAATAGAGCATCTAGCACTGAACAATAAACAGTGAATGCTAGAACAAGTGAATCTGAATAAAGATAAACATCTAACTAAGTGTTTGAAATATTAGTTTATTATGTGATCGGCTTGGGACTGGATCAGGCTGGTTATATATGATTAGCTATAATTCTTTTAGGTCAGGCTAACCATATGGTTAGCTATGGTGCATGTAGTGGTCAGGCTAATCATATATAACAGCTATGGAGCATATAAATGGTCAGGCTGCACCCGACGTGAGAAGTGGGGTGAGCTATGGTACATATAAATATTTTGATATGATCACATAATCTACTAATAGTTCCCCATCCCCCAGCTAGCACGATAGATTCCAATCACGACTCCTCATGATGGGGATCTAGGGTGCTAACCCGTGTATCCATAGTGTCGGAATCAAGTATGTAATACACTACAATTTATAGAAGTAATCAACCATGAAAACTGTCAGAGAATGTACTCGCCTGTGGTCCTGAGCAAGGTGTGAGGATCAATGTCCAAAGTGGAATCACAATGACCTATTTATGGAATATTAATGTCAGATATTTAAATCAAAGAATAACATGTTTAACAATTTAAATACGAGGTTTCTAGGTCATTTCTGAGGTTTACTGGTCAATACTAGGTCCACTAGTCCAATTTATATCATACTAAGGATACCTAACTTATACTAGTTAATAACTTAACTAGTAACTTAATACCTAATACCTATTTGGTATCTAACCTTACCTATTATACATGATACCAATTTAACCAATGCTAAATACAATTGATTTCATACACATAGGTACTCACTTAAAGATACATAAGTTGCACACACAGTTATCTAACACTAGCACTCTAGAACTAAACACATAGACACAGCCACTGAATACTGATACATTACCTACACACTACTGGACTACACACAGCAAGATACTCAAATTTCCCCTCTTCCCCTAGCTGTGCTGATACACCATACTCACTAATACTACCTAATTTCCTTCTATCTGGAACATTACACCTGCTTAGTAAGGGATGCCACTTCACAGTGAAGATGGAAATTATACTTAAGGAGAAGTCAATACTTCAAAACCTGAGCACTTCAACTGGTACTGAACACTGTAACATAACCAATAACAGGGACACACAGTCTCAGTACAACTGCTCACTCACCCACACAGCATTCATAAAATGTTCTAACTGATACCCACAGTACACACAGAATTCTACTCACTGATACTCTAGACTGGGACACACCCATAGGTATTCACTGCTATTGTACCTACACTGCTTCACCCAATGTTGACACTGATACACTAAAATCCTTACACATTTCCTCAAATGGTGCACTGCCTAGCACTGTATACTGATATCAAATACAAACTCTAGTCTAAAGCTAACACTCACTACACCTCTCCCTCACTGAGGCATAGTTCAAAGAGAGTACACCAAAAGCTAACAAATGCATTAGTCCAAGATATTGATTTAATGAGCCATTCACAGTTTCTCAGTCTGGAATTGTTCAGACTTGCACATACATGGCTTAAACTTTGAGACAAGCAATATGGCTACTGGCAGGATCAATAGGCAACCATCAAACAAATTATAACTGATACTCAACTAAATACAACACAGTGCTCCACCTAGCTAATACACAACTACACATATATACTGGAACTGATACACTACATACACCCACACACACAATTCCCTGATACACTGCTATACATACTGACACAGTTAACACACAGATATATTATCTGAACAAGGACACACACACACACACAGGTACATATAGCTAGGCTCATGCACAGCAATTGACTGCTCACCCAGGCCATAACTGCACAGCTACCCATCTGCACATTGGTTCATACTGATACATAATCACTCTTGCTGCACACCACATCTGTCTGCTGCACACCCATCTCTGACACCAGTGTTTCCCCCATCCTTTATGTGCAACAGATGCACTTGTGGACAAGTGCACAGCAGTGACCAACCAACTTGCTGTGCTCCCCTGTCTACCAATTTGCACTGCTAAATACTATCAACACAAGGTAACTGGCAGTGCTCAGCAATGTTGCTGTGTAACATGCTTGCACTCACTCACATGCTACACAAACTGAAATCTGGGACTCACCTCTAGCTCACTTACAGGGATTACACACAACACTGATTTAAACTAATTACACCCAACCACAGAATTCTGGATGCACAATGGAAACCCAAAACACACAGTTGTACATACCCGACTGAACACAGAACCTTCCCCATCGATGCACACAGCACACAACCCGAACACACTGCCCAGAATTCCCCAATACACATACCCGACTGTACACAACCTATTTACAACACAATAGATATATATACATATAGATTCATATATCAACTATGCAGAATTTAAATAAGTTAGATAGGTAAGTTCCTAATAACATTTCATCAAACGTATGCAGTGCAGAAATAAATTCACATACAAACCCCTAAGTTCTCGATCAAAACCCTAAGAATCGAGTTCAACCTACACATATGTGATGAAATCAGTCTACATACAAATACCTAGGGTTAGGGTTCCTGATAATTGGGGAATAACCACGTATGAACACCAAAACCTAATCAAAACCTTAAAATCAAACTCTACTCAGAAGGGTGGTTTCCTAATAGCCATTAACATCTGAAAACAGGATTAAAATGAATAAAAATAGAGTTTTACCTAGGGAGATGGCTTCTTCAATGGAGGTTCTTCTTCTCCAAGGCTTCCTGACCCACGTTCCTTGCTTTCCTTGCTTTGGAGGAGGAAGATGGAAGCCCTAGGGTTAAATCTCGAAAATTGGGTGGGGAGATGGTTTTCTTGATGGAGGCTAGGGTTTCTCCTTTCTACATGAAGGAAGAGAGGGTTCCCTTTTATATTAAGGCCCAGTTAGGGTTTCTAATGCATAGGTTAGGTTAAACCCCCTATGTTAGGTCATGCAGAACCCAATTTACTCAGGTTTAGGCCCGCTAGGGTTTGAGGGTTCACCCTAAAATTTGAATTCTAGGGTTTCACTAGAACTGGGTTTACAATTAGGGTTGACTCACTAGGGTCTGTCCTAATGAGTTCTAGGGTTTTTACCTTAAACCAAATATCACTAACAATATATAAATAGTTTATAAAACTCAGCAATTTAATTTAATACATAATTATTCAAAATGGTGAATTTACATAAATACCCTTATCTGGAAATGTGGTAGTGACAGAAATAAAATAAAAAAACCAACTCCACCCCTATCACACGACCCCGGCCAAGCTCCGGTCAGCCCGCCGAGCACCCGTTCGACCCGCTCCTTCTCCATCTCCGAGAAACTTCCTGCCATCAACCACCTCGCCAACTCGACGAGCAGCCCGAGCCTCCCCAAGCCCGCCGGAATGCTGCACCCCGCTCGACTGAACCTCGCCGAGCCCGCCATTGCCTGAAGCCGCAGTCCCTCAGTCGAGCTCCTCGACCAGCCTCCTCCTCCGGCTACTGTACCAAGCCGGTCCACCGCGTCGACGACAGCCGGAGACCCCGCTTGAATGCCTGCATACCGTTGAAGACCCCGCCGGACGAACCTCATCTCCCCCAGTGCCTCTCCCCCGGCTCGACTTCCCCTCGTCGACCGGAGTTGACCCGCTCGTCTCCGCCTCCACGTCGAACCTCGACATTCCTTAGCCGACCTCCCCCGCCTGGACTCACCGGCTGCTACTGCTCCTCCCACTGCAACTTCACCCGGCGGCCAACCCGAAGCAGCACCACCACTATCATCATCAACTCCACCACCATCACCGTAGCTCAGAATCTTCCCCGGCTCTTCCCTGCCCCGCCGACTGACATCACCCCGACCCAGCTCCCCCATCCACCGCCGGGACAGTCCCCCCGACTTCCCGAGCAACCAACAACACCACCTCCTCCTTCTCCTCCTCCATCATCTTCATCCCTCCGGCCATCCTCCTTCCTGAGCTCCTCCATGACTCGCCTGAGACGACCACCACCAATCATCACCTTCATCATCAGCACCATCACGATCACCTTTCAATACCTTCGTCGTCGTCATCGTCATCGACGCCTTCGCCGTCATCGTGCACGCGCACAGGTACGGTTTCTTCCCTCCCCTCGCATATACATACGCGTGTATGTATGTATGTATGTATGTATGTATGTATGTATGTATGTATGCGTATATATATTAGTGAGTATGTATTATTCGTATATATATATGCGTATACATATATATAGTGTGATTCTCTATTTAATACATATGTATTCAACATATATATTACTATATACGTATTCATATTATATGTTGTATGCATAGTATATGTATGGGCTTAAACGTATTTTGGTACATATAAACATGTATATGTATAGTATATGTTTAGTAAAATGTATTTTGGTATATATTTATACATATATATATGTAGCATAATATACGTTAATACGTATGTATTGATATATATATATATATACATATATACAAGTATATAGTATATGTATTTTTATTGGTATATATATATATGATGCATTTCTCGAACTGGTATATATATACATATGTATACGTATTGTACGTGCATCCCTAGTACCCTTTTTAATATATATATATATATATATATATATATATATATATATATATATATATATATATATATATGTACATAGTATAATTTGATTAGTATGTATATGTGTACATATATATAATAGTGTAAATTCATTAAGTGTATATATATATTATGTATGTAATTAATTGGTAATATATTATGAGTGTACTATGTATATATAAATATATACCTCTACTAGGTAACCCGAGTGTAAATACGGATACCCCGTAACTACACATGACATTGTGACCCTGTGAACTGTTAGCAGACTGCCATATGTACATCGACGTACTGGCAAGACCCGTATCACCGACTGTCTGATTGCACAGTAATTACAAACGCGATGCCCGTGCAACTTGACATACACTGACCCTAGTTGACCAGTATCATACCTAGCATAGCCCTGAGTCCAATGTATTTATAAAGGTGTGTTAGAGTAATGTCTGATGCAATATTGTATTATTTTATGATATGTCTATAGGACTATTGGATCATCCAGACGATACTCTGGAACAGGATATTGGTGTTACCAGCTAAGGACCCAAGGCGAGTACATTCTCTGATAATTTCTAATTATTTGATAATATCTATAATTCCAGTATCTAAAAATGTTACATCTGATTCTTGACACTGTGCTACACGGACTAGTATATATATTGGATCTGCAGTCATGAGATGTTACATTGATTATCGTATTGACATTGTACACGACATTGATATTTAGACCTTATACATGATATATTGGATATTGCTCGTGTATCATGACGTGTCGTGATTGGATCTACTGTACTAGTTGGGGGCGGGGGAAATGTTAGTAGATTATGTGATCATACCCAACTCTACATGCATCATAGCTCACCCCATACCTCACGTCGGGTGCGGCCTGACCATTACATGTCTCATAGCTGTTATATATGATTAGCCTGACCACTACTTGTATCATAGCTAACCAAATGGTTAGCCTGACCTTACATGAATTATAGCTAATCATATATAACTAGCCTGATCTTGTCCCAAGCTGATCACATGATAGACTGATATTTCAAACACTTAGAATAGTTACAATTCTCTATTTTAGATCATATACCACATCACCCGTATATGATATTGTACCTCGTTCTCTTTATTTCATATATGCACTGACTGTATCATATTGCCTATGTTGCCTGTCTCTTTATATTTACTGTCTCTTCATTATGCCATTGCATTTATTCATTGTCTTCTCTCAGTATATAGCATCAACTATTTATTGTTTTATAGCCCTTATCAATTAAATGGAACTGTTATTTGAGATGTACTTTGCTCCTTCCTGACTGAAAATATTTTTCCAGACTATGCCTTAGAGGACTGGTGTCTGACATTTATGGACCACAGGGTGAGTAGCTGCAGATTTGGACTTGGTAGTTCAGTTGTAATTCCGGGAGGTTAAGCCGAGATCACTAGTTATCTAGTTAGTTTCTTTAGCTGTCTATTTAGTACCAGATTTGTCTTCGGCAAACTTATTGAGACTTGGATTATATTTTTGAGTTAGATTATTCCTATTTAGACTTGTATTGCATCTTACTTATTTTTTCGAGATCTTATCGTGCTATAGTTATGTGATTGAGTATGTTGTTCATATTATATTATGGTATTCGTGTCTCCTTATGGAGTTAGATGCTCGTGTGAGGTTGTTTAGATAGCATCATGACCTAGACAACGTTCTACCATCGATGCTACAGCGTAGGCTGGACGTACCCACGTACTCGTGCCCCAAATTTTGGGTGCGGGTCGTGACACCAAGCAAGTGTACCTTGCCATCCTGTATCTCAGTTTCCATATTTTTATTTATTTATTCTATGTATTGTGCACGCTTTGGATCAGAATCGTTACTTAGCGTCCGGGTCGTAATCGGGTGCAGACGTTCGTTGGTAACGTCTGGTAACGATTGATAGATGTTCGCGATACCTTGATATACCTGCTTGGTTACATCATAACCCTAGGACACATTCAGACATCATTATCGTGCCAGATTTCCTGTATCCTGATACTGTCAGCATAACCAGAATCTGGGATGACTTTAGAGTCGTGATTGTTGATAGTTACTTCAGTATGACGAGACTGTTAGATAGAGGTTCAGGTTTAATGAACACTCTTGACCGCTTTGGGAGGGGAAGACAGTTACTAGACGTTTGGGCTACTCTGCACACGTTATATATATGTATATGTCCTATTTAGGTTTAATCAACAATCACGACTTTAGAGTCGTGATTGTTGATAGTTACTTCAGTATGACGAGACTGTTAGATAGAGGTTCAGGTTTAATGAACACTCTTGACCGCTTTGGGAGGGGAAGACAGTTACTAGACGTTTGGGCTACTCTGCACGCGCTATATATATGTATATGTCCTATTTATGTAGTGTTGCTGTATCCGGAGTCGTAGTATCACCTGTGTGACTCTGTGCTCTAAGCTACGGTATGTCCCGTGTGTCTCTGTGTTCGGAGCTACGGTTTTATATTTGGACAACCCATGTGTCGAACATTGTCTTCAAATTTGTGTCTCACTTAGGTGGTTATGCTAGATTACACCAGCGTTGCACTTGTTTCCTTTTGTTATACTATGGCATACAGTTTTTTGTACCTTGTTACATCCCTCTGAGGACCTGGTTCCCTTCCAGGCTTAGGCGAGGAGGACTACCCGGATGAGTACGGACCAGGTGTATAACCAGGAGCAGGACCTGTCGCAGAGGACAAGATCCTTCCTGAGGACTTCATTTGATCTCTGGTACTGGTAGTGACTTAACCCTGGATAGTATTATTATCTAGCTTTCAGATACCGTTCCTAGTTATCTTACTGTTTTCCTTCATTCAGTATTTGTATTAGCGGGTTTATTCCCGTATGACTTCTCGTATTTGTATTATAATACATTTCCTGTCTTATTTTCCTTCTGCACATTAGTAGTTATATTTTTTCTATGTGCTCTATATTTTTGTTGTCTGTGGATGAGATTTAGTTTCACTGTCTATGTGTTATATGTTGGGTTTTATCATTATACTTTACAGCTTAGGTGCACTCCGTCGGGTTTATTAGATTGGGATGCCCGTCGAAGTGTACCCATTGGCCATTGCCACGTGACTCAGTTCCTTATATTTAGAACTGGGACGTGACAACGAGCATTTTAGGTTGCCAGACGAGATGATTACTAGTTATTTTTCTGATCAAGACGTGATGTTAGTTGCTCATTTTCACGATTAGGTTTATCACAGGCTAGTGACATATCCAACTCTTTGGCGGACCTTCAGTACAGCCTATTTTAGCACCCAGCTAGACCATTTCCGATGGCCCGTGATCCGTCATATACTGGCTACCGAACAAATAATCCTTTGGTGTTGAGATATTTGGACCTTGCTGCTGCATACTATGATCCTAACCGTTCAGGTGAGGACCCTCCAACTGGTGACGATCATTAGTTGTTGCAGTGCTTCTGGCTCAGACTTTAGTTTGGATATGATGCTAATGATGGTGTTCTATTTTAGTTCTAGTTTTCATTATATTTTAGTATGGACTATGTGTTGCACTACTTTGCACTTTGGATATTTTTAGTTTTTGCTTCAGTACTATGATATTTCTAGTTGAGTTTGGTTTTGGCTATTTATGCAATGATCAATGCTAGTTTATTCGAGATTGGACATTGATATAGCATATTTCTCTATGTTGCTTCACTTTTGTGTTTCATTGTTTTTATATTGCTTCACTGATTACGGGGGAGCTTTCCATTTCGATAAAATAATAAGAGGGAGAACATGCTGATACTCAGTTAATGAATGTATACATGATGATACTTCACAAAGTTTCAAGTTTCTTACACATTGCGGGAGAGCCATTTCCATTGCTCGTATCGGAGTTATATTGTCGTATCAGTCATGATTTGTCAATTATCAAAATTGGGGAGATTGTTGGCCCAATGGTCATAGTCAACTTGATTTTGATAATCAACTAAATATTGATTCTGTTATGCCTCGATCTCGAAGGTCCCGACAAAGCCTCCACCGGGCGTGAATCACCGCGTCTCGGCGCTCCCGCAGGGCGTATATTGTTTGCCATCGAGACGTGATATCGTGCGAACCTGGGATTGCGCTCATACAAAGCAACATCATTAAAGTTTGTGGCAATCATCGAACCGATCGAGTACGCAGCGGAGGGACAATGTTACAAACAATAATCCATCTGAGTAAACGGGACAAAGAACAAGGCACGAGGTTCTCTGAATACAATGACATCATTCCATACATTATGTTCCTCAATACAAAAGCAGCTCAAAATATCTCGATACGTCTCAAGACATCGACACCAGATTTTTGGATCCTGGAGATGAGGCACGGCTATCGCTTCCTCGGACGATCCAGCACCTATGAACAAGTAAATTGTTGGTGGGTCAGCACTTTGGAGAAAGTACGGTGAGTATAAAATCAACGAACAAAAGCAACATTCACTAAAACCAACACTAAGTAATTATGTTATAAAATATTTCATTACTAGTGATCTTTCTAGTTTTACCTAAGTTCGTTACATGCAATACGGGAACGGAGTCATATTACTTCTTTTTGGAAACATCTTTAAAATTAGAGTTCATGTTCGATAGCATTCAAGCACACAAGATAAGCCAATTATTCTACTATCAGGGTGTGCATAGCGTGTTTCGTAAGCTATACTCAAAGACTCTAGGGACAATGCACCATCTAGGAACTATTCTTCTATCAAGAAAATAAGATAAACTATCTATATGATTTCGGTCCTCGAAAAACTCAGGATCAGTAGCGGTAATCCAGCTAACCAATGACTCTTTTATCTGTTGCTATTAGCAGTTGTGACTCATGGTTGCTCTTCACTAAAATAATAGCAGGAGGGACCAAGGTTCAGCTCTGCACTAATAGCCATTGTCCGACCGATGCGAATACATGAAACACTATTAGATAAACTCTATGATGCACATGATCATGAACAAGTAGGCTATATATATACTCTTCGTGATTCTTACCCCTTGTCGAACGGTTATCCTTGCAGCAGACATACAAGTTAGCAATATATTCCATATGTAAACAGTTTATCTTTCCCTGTCCGTCTCTACATCAAACGGTTAGGTATACAAGAAGGCTAGCCTAGCATGCGCCCTAACTACCTGAATACAGCTATCTCCATGAACATGCTAACTTCTCTAACTTAAACTCAAACTCAAACTCTTCCCAACAGAAGCACCGCCTCCCATCTAATAGCCACGTCCCGCTAGATCCCATAGGACCGAAACATCAAGACGCACTATTAATCTTACCCCATCAATCTTAATCCACCATTCTAATAGCCACGCCCCCTAGATCCCGTAGGACCGGAATATTAGGACATACTATTAGTCTCCAAACTTGTCGTTTAGCCTTTATCCACCGCAAGCTCCTCGATAACAAGCATATTACAAGTATAACACAATGTGATAATACAAGCTTTCAACCCATCTATCTCTTATCTAATAGATGCACCCCCCTATATCCCGTAGGACCGGAATATCAGGACGGGCTACTAGTCTCTTCTCTAACAAGACAAGCCATTTACTCTTTATAACAAAATAAGCATACATTCAATCTAGCTTTTGCATCAAAGACAAGCAATTATAAATACAACGACAAAAAAATATACAAACGATCTTTAATTTAAACAAGCATGGCATGGGTCGATTTATCTCTTCAAGTTAAGCATGCAGTTCTACTCTTTCCTTACCATGGCAATGTTCGTTTGATAATGGTGTCAGTGTAACTAGCATGCAACATTCATTTCTATACTTAGCATGGCAATGGTTCTATCCCATTTTAGGCAAGCAGTTCTTATTCTATCATTCATGCAAACGTTATCTTATTAAGCAAACAAGCATTTAAAAAAAAATTGCATTCATTATTAAGGCGTGCAAGAATCAGAGAATGAAGTTCTGCCCACTCACCTAGATCAGTCATCTTCTGGTTCAACAAGGAGCTCTCCAAGAAGGTTTCCTTTTTGAGTCAGCAAACCGATATCTCTTATACATAGTGCCAATACGGAACGGGGCACTACATACCCACCAAGAAAAAGTTTTGTCCTCGAAACTTCAAGAAGAAACTTTCGATATCCAGAGTAGCGATAGTCCTCATCCCTCACCATCCTCAATCGAAAACTCTTGCAATCATCAAGCATGAAATCGCAACTCTCAAGCAATAAATCAAATTTAGAAAACTTTTGCGCACATCTTTGAGAATATATATGGACTTATCATATGGAACGCTCAACTCAGCAACGATATCAATGCACAAGGAATCGTCATCCAAGAACAACAGTGAAATGGGCGTAAGGACAAAGAATCGAGTTGCTCTGATACCATTCTGTCATGCCCCGATACCAAAGGTCCAGACAACGTCCCCGTCGGGAGCGAATCATCGTGCCTCCGCGCTCCCGCGGGGCGTATATCATTTTCTATCAAGGCGTGATGCCGTACGAGCCTGGGATTGCGCTCGTACAAGGCAACATCGTTAAAGTCTGTGGCTATTATCGAACCGATCGAGTACGCAGCGGAGGGACAGTGTTACAAATAATTATCTATCTGAATAAATGGGGCAAAGCTCAAGGCACGAGGTTCTCTAAATACAATGACATCGTTTCATACATTATGTCCCTCTATACAAAAGCAGCTTAAAATATCTCGATACGGCTCAAGGCATCGACACCAAATTTTTGGGTCCTGGGGATGAGGCACAGCTATTGCTTCCTCGGATGATCCAGTACCTGTGAACAAGCAAACTGTTGGTGGGTCAGCACTATAGAGAAAGTACTGGTGAGTATAAAATCAACGAACAGAAGCAACATTCACTAAAACCAACACTAAGTAATTATGTTATAAAATATTACATTACTAGTGATCTTTCTAGTTTTACCTAAGTTCGTTATATGTAGTACGGGAATGGAGTCATATTACTTCTTTTTGGAAACATCTTTGAAATCAGAGTTCATGGTCGATAGCATTCAAGCACACAAGACAAGCCGATTATTCTGCTATCAGGGTGTGCGCAACGTGTCTCGTAAGCTATACTCAATGACTCTAGGGACAATGCACCATCTAGGAACTATCCTTTTATCAAGCAAACAAGATGAACTATCTATATGATTTTGGTCCCCGAGAAACTCTGGATCAATAGCGATAATCCAGCTAACTAATGACTCTTTTATCTGATGCTATTAGCAGTTATGACTCATGGTTTCTCTTCACTAAAATAATAGCACTCGGGACCAAGGTTCAGCTCTCCACTAATAGCTATTGTCTGACCAATGCGAATGTATGAAATACTATCAGATAAACTCTATGATGCACATGATCATGAACAAGCAGGCTATATATATACTCTTCGTGATTCTTACCCCTTGCCGAACGGTTATCCTTACTGCAGACATACAAGTTAGCAACATATGCATATGCAAATAAGGTTCTCTTTTTCTGTCCTTCTCTATATCAAACAGTTAGATATGCAAGAAGGCTAGCCTAGCATGCGCCCTAACTACCTGAATACAGCTATCTCCATGAATAAGCTAACTTCTCTAACTCTAACTCTAACTCTTTCCAACAGAAGCACCGTCTCCCATCTAATAGCCACGTCCCCTTAGATCCCGTAGGACCGGAATATCAAGGCACACTATTAGTCTCCAAACTTGTCGTATAGCCTCCATCCACTGCAAGCTCCTCGATAACAAGCATAACACAAGCATAGCACAACGTGACAATACAAGCTTTTAATCCATCTATCTCTTATCTAATAGCCTCACCCCCTAGATCCCGTAGGACCGGAACATCAGGACGGGCTACTAGTCTCTTCTCTAATAAGACAAGCTATTTACTCTTTATAACGAAACAAGCATACATTCAATCTAGCTTTTGCATCAAAGACAAGCAATTATAAACACGACGACAAAAAAACTTACGAACGATATTTAATTTAAGCAAGTATGGCACAGGTCTTTTTGTCACTTCATGTTAAGCATACAGTTCTACTCTTTCCTTAGCATGGCAAGGTTCGTTCGATAGCAGTGTCAGTGTAACTAGCATGCAACATTTATTTATATACTTAGCATGTCAATGGTTCTATCTCTTTTTAGGCAAGCAGGTTCTTGTTCTATCATTCATGCAAATATTATCTTATTAAGCAAACAAGCATTTAAAAAAAAAACTCAGATTCATTATTAAGGTGTGCAAGAATCAGAGAATGAAGTTCTACCCACTCACCTAGATCAGTCATCTTCTGGTTCAACAAGGAGCTCTCCAAGAAGGTTTTCTTTTTGAGTCAGCAAACCGATATCTCTTATACATAGTACTAACGCAGAGCGGGGCACTACAGATTCGATATGTTGCGATATAGTACAACTGAAGATCATCACAAGACGTTGCTGCCAACTAAAAGCATGCTGAAAGTTGTGCTGCGTTTATTTCATTTCTTATGTAATTTTTACTTTATTTGAGTCTAGGACAATTGTGAATCGAGCACATTTGGCAACTACATGGCACTCAATTTCACTCAAATAAGCCTACCCAAAACCAGATCAAACCAACATCCAAGTCCACTCAAAACAACCCAAAACCTGAACCCAATATTTTGGAAACTGAAAGACAGAACTGGACCGACCTTGGGCCAAACTCAGTCAGGGTAAACATAATTTCCTGATTTGACTCAGTCTTCTTGAAACTCTAATGTTCGGATTTTTGAACGTTAGGGGACCGAACTCTGCCCGAACTCAATCCAGAAAAAGCTTGTAAATATTAATGAATTATATACCATTCTCACTCACTCATTCTCACTTTTATCTATTTATCTTAGATACTATCTGAGCTTAAACCCTTCCAATTCCCAAACAACAACTTCCTAAAGCCCTCTAAATGCCTAAGTACGGGATCGATTAGAAGTTGTTCGAGTTGTAGTTACTTGGAAAATTTTAAGTCTCGTCTTCCAATTCAAGTGTGAAGTCGATGTGCTCTACGGATCAAAGCACGTGGTGGTTGTATGAAGTTGGCAAGCCTTCGAATAAAAGCTTGTGAAAACTTGGGTATTAGTTACTAATCTAGACTAACAAGTTCATGCTAGCATAATACTAGGCTTAGGCTAGGGAAATAAACTAACAGGCACATGCTAAATATTACTAGGAATAGATAGGTAAGATAAAACTAAATCTTACTCATATTCACTACTCCACGAGTCTGTGCCTCCTCTACTGTCATCGCAAAAGTATGTCCACGTCCTGGTGGTGGTGTCCTCTGCTGTTGCTGGGCTTACTGGAAGAGTGCTGTCTGGGGTGCCAAGGGTGGCCTCGGCTGATATCCTCCCGGTGCTGGTAAAGCTTGTCGGTTTACCATTGGTGCTCTCTCTCGACGCTCAGGGCAATCCTTGGTTGAATGTTGATTGGATCCGTAAATCAAGCATAATTCCAACTTGTGTCTGCACTCGCTCTCGTAATGACCTCGCTTGCCATAATATTGACATGTAGGCAATGTCTGCGGAGATGCTCTGGATGGCTGGTGCATGTGAGGTTTCTTTACAGCTTTTTCCAGTGGTGCTCTGGCTGGTGCTGATGTGAATTACCGCTTCAGGCTGAACTCTCTTCTGGTGACGTGCTCCATACGTCGTGCTGCAGCAAGGACGTCCGTGTATGAAGTAGGTGCAATGGATCCGATCAATCTCTGTAGCTTAAAGCTAAGTCCGTCGAAGAATTTCTCCGCCTTCTCCTATTCTGTCGGAATTAGAGTAGGGCAAAATGACCCAAATGGATGAACTCTGCGTTGTACTCACTACCAGAAAAAATTAAATTAGCAACGTCAAAAAACGTCACTAAATAACCAAAAATCGTCGCTAATTTGGTTTAGCGACGTAATTAGAGACGTTTTAAAGCAGTCGAAAAAAACCAAGTCGCTAAAACAAAAAATATCGCTAAACGTCGCTATGCCGATGTTTTTTAGCAACTTTAATGTGTCGCTAAATTTAGCAACGTTTTGCGATGCCGCGTCACTAAATAGCGACGTTTATTAAAGTCGCTAAACGTCGCTGATTAGCGACGTATATAGCGACGTTACACCGACGTCATTAATGACCTGGCAATACTGCCATGTCAGTAATTTGCGACGTACAACAACGTTTTTAGCGACGTATTTAGCGACTGTTTACAGCATCGCTAATTAGCGACGTATTTAGCGAAGTAAGTGAACGTCGCTAAACGTGGCTAAAAACGTCGCTAATGTTCAAAAAAAATAAAAAAAATCTTACATTTCTGGGTTTACCAACCCCCTTGGGTTCATTATCAGGTATATAATGGTAGTAGAAATAATTGAATAAAGAACACAGTAGCAACACCAAGGAAAAAAATTCTAGTGTACTGGGTAAATACAGGCCAAGTATCAGTCATGAGTTGTAAACCAAAATATGAATAATATAATAAAATTTGAAGAAAAGAAAGCATCCAGCAAATCTTATCTTAAACGTAAAGAATATAGCAAATTTATATCCATACAATCGCATCCTAAATAAAAAAAATATAAATATCCAGTAACTAACTATACTACTGCGGATCTGCATGAGGCTGACCACCGACGCGCTTGAAGGATAAGAACTCCTCATACTCGTCCCGTGGAATCGACACCGATGTCGATGGAGAAGGCAGTGACGTCGGTGGAGTCTGTGTCGATGTAGGCGCACCAGGAGGCCGTGCCCGCTCCAAGTCTGCGAGTCGCTGGTTGTAAGAATCCATGGTAGATAACACCCTTGTACTGCTATGAACTATTGAATCCTGCATCATCGTCAGCCTCTCGCCAATTGATACCTGTGACGCCTGCAGCTCCATGATGTTGCGGTCATTGGAGGCTCTAATATCATTTGTCAAATCTTGGAGCTCCGTCATGCTGCGGTCGAGCATATCCAATCGTGCGATGAGCATCGGATCGTCCGTCTGTGACTGGGACCGGGGCTGCTCCTCCATACTTCGTAGCAACTCGTCACGGAGAGACGCAATCTGACGGTCAACGGCCTCCTGGACGGCCTCCTGGACTCTGGCCGACGATTGCGAGGGCTGCAACTGCGAGGGCTGTGTGGAATGCGCAGCTGTCGGGGAGGCCCTAGATGACCGCGTCGCAACCAGGGCACCATATGAGCCCGTACCGTAGTACGTACCCCTCTGGAGACCACCAGCTGCGGTCACCCACAGGTCGTCCGTCGACGGAGCTGGAGCGGGCTGCGACGAAGTACCAGCCTCTCTAGGTGTAGGTGCACTAGCAGTCGCCCGCTCACGCAGCCTAAGATACTCGGCCTAGAAAGGTTTGGAAACTCAATAATTGCCTAAGTTATATTAAAATTAACACAAAGTAAAGTAATACTTACATAGGTCTGTGAGGCCCTCTCACCAATGAGATTTTCGTCCTTGCGATGGGTGGCCAAGAAGACGGTCACCATGTTTGCATCCTCACCCCTCTGTACCTGTTAAAAATATATTTTTTATTACTAAACTTAAACATTTTTTTCAAGTACCATTTTATGGTACTTATATTAAAATAATATATTTTAAAAGAAAAAACATACCAGACGACGAAAATGTTCCGTCATCGGAATCGAGCCACCACACCACTTGGCAGCATTCTGCCTAGCCGCCTTGGCCTTCTTAGACCTTTCCTTGTAGCTCGGATCGTCGAATCTAGCCCTCATCGCAGTCCACTGCTCAGGCATAATCCAACCTTGGATCGGTTTTCCAGCACGATCACGAGCCTTCTGGTCATCCAGAGCATCTCGGATAAGCTTGGCGGCAACGGTAGGAAGAGCCGCTCGATCAACTCGGCCCGGTGCGGAGGATAAAAATATGTTTGCTACAATAAATAATTTAGTAAGTTAGCATCACGGATAATATGCATAAATTAGAGGATTTATTTAATATACTTTTACCTGGAAGTGTGCAAACCAGAACGCCTTCCTCTCCTCCGGAGCCTCAGAGTAGTTGATCCAAGGGCCACCGTAGTTGTTCCTCAGAAATTGGCCCAGGCATCTTTGAACCGACGATGGACGATATCTATACAGAGATAATAATTAAGAATACTGAAAAAGTCAATATACGATGAATAAAGAGAAACACAAATATATACTAAACCATCTAATTGACTTACTTTGTACCGTCGGCCCAAATCTCTGTCCTCGTCTCCTCCGAAGGTGCACATGGAGGATCTTGCTGATGCTGGGACAACGTGGGAACGACCTCCTCGACATGCTCATATGTCCCCATGGTTCCGTCAGCAGGAGGAACGCTGGACGAGGGTGTACTATCACGCCAAGAACTACTCGTCCCAACAGTCGGAGATGTGAGTGATCAATATACTGGAGTACTGGGCGACGATGATCCGGAACCAACAGTAGGCAGTACCGGAGCAGCACTCTGTCTACCTCGGGACCTGCCGAATCCTCCACGTCGTCCTGTCATATCTGATAACAACATATAATGAATATAGAGAAACACAAATATATAGTACATTCTATTGTCGAAATGTGATACATATCTCAAAGCATTCTACAGTCAAAATATAATACATATATTCGTTAATGGGTACATCTACTTCATCAATTTTCCAACCTTGATCTACATTCTACAGTCAAAATATAGTTATATTCTACATGCAATATATTTTATTTTCAATCAGCTTCAGAAAATTCATCTTGTTCGCCTTCCTCGTCCTCCTCTTCCTCTTCCTCGTCTTCACTTTCATCTACTTCGTCTTCCTCTTTGAATAATTCTACATCTTCTACATTATTACTCGTGTAATAAGTAACTTCCGTTGAGTCCATATCTACAATATTTGTTACAAGAGGTAGATCGTCCTCCTGATAAGCTATTTCGTCAATGTCAAAGATATTTCTAGCTTTAGTCTTGCATACTGCCCACCAATCCGACCTCGTTGTCCCCCGTCTAGGATAAGTTATGAAGTACACGAGCTGAGCCTGACTTGATAGGACAAATGGTTCGTAGCCTTGATATCTACGCTTGTAGTTTATATCCACAAGGCCATGCTTGTCAATTTTCCAACCTTGATCTTGAATCGGATCGAACCATTCACACATGAATAGCACTATATTAGCAGGTTCTGTGCCATAATTATATGTCAACTTCACAATCTCTCGTAAGATGCCAAAAAAATCATTGCCCGGATTGACGTCTTTGTAGTTCGAAGATTTGATACACAAACAACTGTTTTTCGTGGAATCAAGATCCAGAAAGCTATCTCTGATAGGAGCATTTGTTGACTTGAACCTGAACCCATTCACACAGAAACTTGGCCATATTTTTATGGCAGTAATTGGTCCCTTGGCTAGAGTTCTAATAGATTCAGTCTCGGGTGTTATTAGACGATCGACCTAAATACCAAAGTAGCGATAGTAAGTTATTTGTTTTGCAAGTGCAGAAATAAAAAGTAATTACCAAGCATCTTACATATGCGCTCAACCAAGAAGGAAAATGGCATCTCATATCTTGTTCTACTTCTTCGTCTGTTATGTAGGGTCTAACCGACCTCAACTCATCATTATATGTGCTAAAAAATAATGAAGCAACTGCTGATTAGTAACATAATAGTATCTTATACTATTACATTGAGATGATGTAAACGTGGACATATTAATTACTTACCCTCTAGCTTCTCCACTTCATCCTCGTCACAATTGAGTAATATATATAATTGAGCTGCCCTTAGCTCATCGTCATTCAAATATCTCTTCTTCATTTTTCCCGAAGGCTTTCCGGACGCATTGAATACTTTGAGTATTGCATCATTAGATTCCTGATATGCGTCGTCGTTTCTCAGAGCTTTTGTCCTATTAGTAGCAACATGCAGTTTGAAATACGTCGAGCAAAAGTTTGTAATCTCCTCGAGAACATAAGTTTCACAAATAGAGCCATCAACCCGTGCCTTGTTTTTCACCTTTCTCTTAGGTGATTCAGATGCCGCTCGAAGGGGTACATCCACCGATAACCGACAGGACCACCAATACGTGCCTCATAGGAAAGATGAATTGGCAAATGCTCCATAGAGTCAAAGAATCCAGGAGGAAACACCTTCTCGAGCTTATATAGTGTTACCGCAATGTCCTTCTCTTGCTTTTCTAGAAGATCGACGAGCAACTTAGTACAACAAAGATCTCTGAAGAATATGCTCAGCTCTGTCAATGGGTCCCAAACGACCTGCGGTAAGAATTCCTGAAATGCAATCGGAATTAACCTCTCCATGAATACGTGACAATCGTGGCTCTTCATACCCACCAGTTTATTCTCCTTGAGGTCGACGCATCTTCTCAAGTTCGACACGTACCCGTCTGGAAACTTTAGACCCTGAATCCACCTACAAAGTCTACCTTTATCCTCTTTCTTCAGTAAGAAAACTGACTTAGGTTGCTTTAACT
Source organism: Iris macrosiphon (assembly GCA_036927795.1). Classification (NCBI taxonomy): domain Eukaryota; kingdom Viridiplantae; phylum Streptophyta; class Magnoliopsida; order Asparagales; family Iridaceae; genus Iris; species Iris macrosiphon. The sequence goes on from JAYESA010000017.1 coordinate 19,785,404, forward strand.
TTCCATTCCCCTCCTCTATCAAATACAATGTAGGACGTCTATATATTTCTTCTAAGTCCAACCTGGCCTTCGGATTATCTTTCGTCTTCTCCTTTACCCCCATTACAGTATTAATTATGTTATCAAACACATTCTTCTCGATATGCATGACATCAAGGTTATGTCTGATCAGATTGGTGCTCCAATATGGCAGATCCCAGAATATACTCCTCTTCGTCCAGTTATGGGTGCGACCAAATCCGTCACACTTGTACCCCTTAGCAGGCTCTTTGATAGCACTTGGTAAATCTTTTACCTCTTCCCATATCGTGCATCCGGGCCACCTTGGCGGTGGATTGGCCTTCTCCATAACTCCCGCACGAAAAGCATTCCGGTTCCTCCGGTACGGATGATCCTTCGGCAAAAATTGTCGATGACAATCGAAGAAGCACGGTTTCCCTCCGTGTTTCAAACGGAAAGCCTGAGTACGGTCCATGCAATACGGACATGAGAGACGACCATGGGTGCTCCATCCCGATAATATTTCATAGGTCGGAAAGTCGTTGATGGTCCACATAAGTGCTGCCCTCATCTGAAAATTCTGCTTTCTAGAAATATCGTACGTGTTGGCACATACTTCCTACAGCTGATTCAACTCATCTATCAAAGGCTATAAATACACATCGATGTTCCTCTTCGGATTGTTCGGACCCGGGATAATAACGGTTAGGAACATATACGGAGTCATCATGCACATCCAAGGCGGTAGATTGTACGAAGTGACGATCACAGGCCAACACGAATACTGGGAGCCCAAAAGTCCGAATGGGGTAAAACCGTCAAAGGAGAGCCCCAATCTGACATTACGTGCTTCCTCGGCAAAATGTAGATACTCTCGATCAAAGTGCTTCCATGCTTCTCTATCGGATGGATAATCTAATACTCCTTCGATCTGTTTTTGCCTGTGCCAACTCATGTTTTCTGCAGTCTCCTTAACCATAAACAACCGCTGCAACCTCGGCGTCAAAGGCAAGTAGTGCATCGAATCGGTAGGCTTCCTTGCACCGACAGACTTTCCTTTAACAGTGGCCTTGTAGCGATCAGCACCACAGAATCTGCATGCATCTTCATCCTTGTCGTTTTTGTAGTACAACATGCACCCGTTGCGACATGCATCAATTTTTTCGTATCCCATCCAAAGCGATCTCACCATCCTCTTAGATCGATAGAAGTCTTTAGGCAACTTTGCACCCTCGGACAAGATCTCTATAATCAAATCGAGCAGTCGATTATACCATTCTTGCGACATGTTAAAATCGGACTTGATGCTCAATAATCTTGTAACCACCTCCAACGGAGAATGATCCTCACAACCAGGATATAGTGGAGTCCTTGCATTCTCCAGCAACTCCATAAACTTTGCAGCATCGGCATTCGGTGCCTCCTCAGCTGCATCATAATTGTCCGAATTGAAACTAGGTCCCGCCGCATCATAATTGTCCGGATTGAAACTAGGCCCCGCCGCATCATAAACCATGTTCACCAACCCGTCGTTGTAAGCATCGTGGTCGTGGACATCCATATACGGGTCCACATAGGGCTCCGACTCCGATGCTAGAGATACAAGTTCTCCGTGCGCGGTCCACTGATAGTAATTCAGCGTGAAGCCCTTCGAGTATAAATGATATGTAACTTTCACTTCTGGATGATATTTTCTGTTGCGATATCTCACACACGGATACTTAATTTTGGTACCGTCCATGTACTGAGGGAAAGCCTTGGCGAACTGTAGGAACTGCTGTACACCCTCAATAAATTCATCCCGTACACCGCACATGTCATCAGGATGACGGTTGTACATCCATGAATGATGACGCAGATAGTAATTCATATCCATTTCTAGATACTTCTGCAAAAATGACAGTATGTATCATATAAATCATTACATACAGTGGTTTATCACCTAACTTCATAACTTAACCGTACTATAAAAATCATAACTGATATAATACATACTTTCATTTATCAAAGTCTAAAATAAGCAATATTCAAAACAACTGACCATTTATCAAAGTCTAAAATAAGCAATACTTTCATTTCATAACTGATATAATACATACTTTTATTTATCAAAGTCCAAGAGCCCTTGAAATGATAAACAGGGTTAACTAGTTCATGGTGATGTTTCTAAGCCACTTCTAGATCCATACTAGTTTATACTAGTCAATACTAGGTTAATACCTTGCTACACTATGTCTTCTAGGTCGTACTAGGATATTCTGCTTTGAAATTAAGTACTCTACTATCCACACTGAGAGCCTCTTACCCTTGGCCTGGCACCTTGCACTTCATCCTTATACTTGCTCACTGGACTACAACCCAGTTAAGGGTTGTATTGGCATACAAAAAGTGACCGGTGAACACCTACCCGATACTTGTCTATACCTTAACCCAAACACATGCCTGCAGACTCTAACTAAGTCTGCAACCTCTGATACTTTGCACTTATTCTGCAGTGGCTAAATCTTTCCTTCACTTAGTTGTTTCCAACTGCCCTTAGCTACTACCATGGCTCGCAGCAGTGCTTGTTGCTGCCTTGCCATTGCTCAAGCATGCATGTGTTTGATACTGCTCAAGTGTGCACCAACACTCTCCCACTGCAGAAGATGACAGGAACCAATCCCCTCCTCACAGTGCCAACCCGACACCACTGCAACACATTGCCAGCTTGCCTAATGCACTAGGCCAAACTGAATTGAGTTCTGTTCCTGAAGCCTCATAGTTCAGTAGTGACACCCACACACAACTCGACTCTTCTACCCTCTCCCACATCAAGCATAGCTAGAAGACACTATGAACACCAACATAGATAATAGTAGCTATATACCTATATATATATATATATATCGAGATACACCTATATATGCATACACTCTCTCATATGCAAATAGATAATACACCAATTTATATATACATATCATATGATACTCTAAGGCATAAATAGACACACACACACAACCACTAGTCCAATTCACAAACATTTGGTGTGCAACACCAAGATACTCTAGGATACATCCTCCATACACCACACCACCATGATACCAACCCTCAATTCATATGGACACATCTAATAGATCAAATATTGTGTGTGTGTGTGTCAGTATGTGTGTGTGTGTGTCATGCCTGTGGCAGTATCAGTGTGAGTGTCTGTGTGTGTGTGTGTGTGTGTGTGCGTCTGTGTGTGTGTGTCATGTATGTCATGTGTGTCTGTCAGTGTCTGTGTGCATGTGTCGTGTCTGTGTGCGTGTGTCGTGTTTGTCAAGTGTGTCTTGTGTCAGTGTCACATGAAAGAGAGAGAGAGAGAGAGAGAGAGAGAGAGAGAGAGAGAGAGAGTACCTAGAGCTCGAGGAGAAGGAGGGGGATGTCGGAGTAGCCGCAGCCGTGGAGAGTCGGTCGCCGGAGAGGGGGGGCGGGGGAAATCAAAAAGTTTCGAAATTTTTGATAGATGGGGAAAGAAAACTGAGACCTAATTAACCAAAATTTAGCAACATTTAGCGACGTCAAATAAAAACGTTGCTAAAATAAAAATTAGCGACGTCAAAGACGTCACTAAATACGTTGCTAAATATTTTTCATAGATACGTCGCTAATTACAACGCTAAACGTCGCTAAATCTGATATATTAGCGACGTTTAGCGACCTTAATTCAACTTATAGCGACTAATCTTTTAAAATCTTAATAAAAGTTGTTAAACGTCGCTAAATGTCGCCATTTAGCGACGTCTAGCGACGTTTTTTACGGAGTCGCTAATTTAGTGACGTTTTTACTTGGAGTCGCTAAAATACGTCGCTAATCCCGCTTTTTCTACTAGTGACTCTTCTACCGTCATGTTCCCTTAAATGAGGCGGTTGAACTTGTCCCAAAGTTTTGATCGAGCAATAAATGGAATGTACATCTCCTGAAAGAGTCTAGAGAAATTCTCCCAAGTGACTCGGTCTGGTCTGATCCTTCTCTCCTCAGATAGCCACCAGTGATGTGCATTGTATGTCAACTGCATTCTGACGGTAGTCATCCAACGCTCCCTCGAAAGCTCAGTTGCTTCCAACTGGTGTTGAGTATTTGTGAGCCACTCATAAACTTCAGTGGGCTCCTCCTTGCCAGAAAATATACGGTGCTTCAACTGGCAAAAATCAGTGATAGATCTCGTCGATGGTCGTCTAGCTGGTGGGTTCACCAGCTCCCGTGCGATTACCAGGCTGTTCCTCAAGTTCTCCGCCTCGTGACGCTGAACCTCTTGTTGAATCTGCTGTTGGGCTTGCATTATTGCATAGAATATTTGAAACATCTGTTGTCCGTCCATAGCATGTCCTGGTGGAAAAACGGGCATTGGTGGAGTAAACTGCGGCAGTGGTGGAATATCGTCTAGCCAGAATCTTGAGGTATGTTGACCTGCTTGATTGCTTTGTTGAGCTAATTGATCTCCACCTAATAGTGTCACTCCATCGTCATAGGTGACCATAGCACCTTATGGTGTACCTACGGGAGTTTTGTCACCGGTTCTTGGATCCATTACTCTGTATCCAAAGTAAACTATGAGAGGCGTACAGAAGAATCAAGGTAGGATGCAAGTCAAGAAATTATTTTGAAGTCGATATGGAGGTCAAGAACAGATCAACAAGTAGATAAGATTCTATAACTTATCCTAATTGCAGGCTTGCTCGGTCCCTTAGTTGAAACTGAAGCAATATAGTCGTCGACCTGCATGGGCCACCACAAAAACTATGTCACGCCCCAGTCCCAAAATACCGAGGGACTAGCCACATGGCAAAGACCAGTATCACACTCTAATGGGCAAACCCAATTTAATAGATCCTTATAGTGTACTTAAGTTGTAAAATAAATATAATGGTCTACGATACATATCGCAGTCTAATTCTAATCTTATCCACAGAAGGTAAACACAATTTAATATGTCAGACTAATCAAAAAAGAAATATAATCCAACAACAAGTCTTAATAAAAAGTGTCTCGGGGAACAACCCAAAAATGAGTTTAATACAGTAATCCAAGAGACAGGAAATAGAGAAACTAGAAACAGAAATAAATGAGTATATAAAGCAAATACTAAGAAGAAATCCTCTGGCACCACCTCATCCTCTGGTGCTGGTACTACTCCAGTGTCTGCTCATGTCCCGTATACCTCAGGGTAGGTATCCACTGCTAAACCTGGGGACATAATTCGGATCTAGGTCCTTAGGGAACATAGCAAGGTACAATAATAACTCAATCCAAATAAATGCAGTATATAAAAATAAATATCAACAGGGCAAGCTATGTAACAAGCTATGTGATATGCAAGTGAGAGCATCACTAGTACTCTGGCTGAGACCACTACAAGCTCTGTGTCGGGGAGCCGGTAGCAGGAATATCACGTAGTGGGCCAAGCTCTGGAACAAAAACTAAAGCACCACAATAATAAATATATATGTATATAATCAGCCTGTAGCCTGTGTGTCTCTCCCCACCCAATGTAATCATACGTCTCAGGTCCACGATGTCGCATGTCCATAACACGCAAGATCATGACCTCTAGCTAGTACAACGAGTCACAATGATATCTATGTATATGCAAGATCTATGTCACGAATCCTGTCACCCCCATATTTTAGATTAGGAGTATTTTTGTCTTTTCATAATTAATGTATAAATGATTGTATAATATTTGATTATTTAAATTGTCGTAATTTTATTTAAATTGTTGCACCTTACCGTTGCTTCGATATTTGGAGCGCTACCCTAGCTTTTGTCTTCCAACAAATTTTACAACCTTGTCCTAGGTATGCCTGCCTTCTTTTCTGACCATTGTGTAACTTATAATTATGTTCTCTTGTGCTTCATTTTAGCCGCACAATATTCGTCGTGGACGTTTATTTTAAATCTGAATAAATTTAATTTTGTATCCTTATGCGTTCCAATAAAAATTGGAGACACAATCTCGACCCATTTTGAGCAACCCAAATTAGAACAATATTCTATTCTGAGTCTTCTTCATTTATAACCCTTGTGTCCCACTTAATTTTGACCCCATGTACTTCTAATTAATTTTAGAACACCAATTGCATTTATTTTTAATTAATTAAATCATAAACCCAACTTTGTGCAATTTTCTAATTGTTGGGCACTTTTATACAAAAGTGCATTAAGGTGTCCATCCCGTTGGATACGATACGTGAATAAACCCATTTCTCCTTCATGTGTATTTTTCTATGATTTTTTGGAGTGTGTAATTCAACATCAACCTCCTTAAGACACTGGCCCTCCAAACCTTGAACCAATTGAACCCTAGCCCTTCATTTTGAACCCATTTGAATCATGGCCCTTGAAATCCTACATGAGAAGCCCAATCCCAAGAGGGCTTTGACCAAGTCAATAGGTCAAACCAAGACCTACACATATAAATAATCCTTTTTCCTTCTCTTTTTTCTAAAACTAAAACCTAGAAACTAACCCATACCCAGCCGACATCACCTTCTTCTTCCTGTTCATCGTCCACCTTTCCTTTCCTTCGTCGGAGTGTGGATCCCCTGCCGAACGACGAGCAGAGGCCACTCCCTGCTGAATGTCTCCTCCTTCGACTCGTCCAGTAGCCCGGACAACCCATCTCCACCTTCCTCCGCCGGGACAGTCCACCCCGTTTCCGCTGCGACGAACCGACCAGTCCCTCATCGACCGGAGCCGACTTCTGAACCAACCGCTTCCTCCTTCTCTTCCCTTCTTCTCCGATGACTCCGCCAAAAACCGGCCATCTCGACTCGCAGCAGCATCTCCACCTCCCTATCTTCTCCCTGCCGAAATGTTGTACCCCGCCGACTGCACTCGTCGACCAGATCTTCCCGCCTGGCTCGCCAGTCCCGACCAGTGCACGACCCCCAACTCTTCCCCGCTGTTCACCATCAGAATCCTTCCCTCGACTGAACAACAGCCTGATCCTCCCCGTTGAAGTCCCCACGATGACCCATCCGGCCATTCTCCCTGTCGACCTCGTCCTCGACCAATTCCTCCTGCCTGAGCTTCTCCGGCAGCCTCACCATGATCGACACCACCACCTGTTCATCACCATAATCACCATCATCATCGTCGCCATAGTCGTAACCATCGCCTACGTCATCGTCATCGCCATCATCGTCATCGCCACGCTCGTGCACGTGCACGCCAAAGCCAAGTTGAGGAGCATTTCTTTATTTGTATACGCGTATTGTTGATATATGGATATACTCAGTTAGTGTATTAGTATTAGTATATGTTAATATTAATGTTGGTATATATATATATATATATATACATATATATATTTATACATATATATATATACATATATATATATATATATATATATATATATATATATATATATATATATATATATATATATACATATATATATGGTATATTTATCAAATTAGTATATATATACTTATGTATATGTATTGTAGACGTATTCCCTAGGATACGTTTAATACGAATATAATTGATTGGTATGTTTAATATATATACATAGTGTAAATTCATTAATGTATATACATATATTATATATGTAATTAAATGGGTATACGTATATATTGTATATGTATGTAATTAGTATATATATATTGAGTATTAATGTTATTGCTAATTAATAATATGTATAATATGTATTATTTGTCTATCTACTAGATGACCCAAGTGTGACCACGTAACATGTTAGCAGACAGCCATATGTACACCGACATACTAGCAAGACCCATATCATTGACTGTCTGTTTTGCACAGCTTTTATAGACGTGACACCCGTGCAACTTGACGCACACTTGACCCTAGTTGACCAGTGTCATACCTAGCATAGCCCTGAGTCCAGTATATTTATAAATGTGTGTTAGAGTAATGTTTGATGAAATATTGTATTATATGATGTCTATAGGATTTTTGGATTATTCAGACAAGACCTCGGAAATCGGACATTGTTATTGCCAGCAGCAGGACCACAGGCAAGTACATTCTCTGACAGTTTCCATTATGTTGATTATCTCTATAATTCTTGTTGTATAGCGTACATGACTCTGACACTATTGTTTACACGAGTTGGCATCATTGAGACCTGTCATGAGGAGTCGTGATTGGAATCCATCGTGCTAGCTGGGGAAAAACAGGGAAATATTAGTAGCTTATGTGATCATACCCAACTTTACATGCATCATAGCTCATCCAAAACTCACATCGGGTGCAGCCTTACCATTACATGCCTTATCGCTGTTACATGTGGTTAGCCTGACTTTACAAGGATGATCGCTAATCAATGTAATAAGTCTTATCAGTCCCAAGCCGATCATATGATATGCTGATATTTCACACACTTAGTTAGATGATTCTTGACATGTATCTCTAGTATATTAATCTAGCATCTCCACATGTTCTAGTTATTGATCTTGTACACACTTACATACCAGTTCATTGTTCTTGCGTGTACTTGTATTTCTATTCATTGCTAGATGTATATTGATGATGATATTCCAGTATTTCTTTATTCCAGTATTTCCTATTCCAGTATCTCTTATTGCTAGTTTTCATATCTGTCTTGTATTTCTTTATACTGTGTTATAGTTTTTGTCAATATACATAGAACTACTGTTAGTGCTTGTACTTTGTTCCAATCCTGACTGGATATTTTTTCCAGACTTGACATAGAGGACTTGTTTCAGCATACTTGGAGATGTGGATGATATTGATTGCAGGTTAGACTATTTATTGTTGTTTAGACTTGTCTCATATTTTATTTGTTTTTCTCGATATCTCATCGTGCTTTATTTTCCGTGATTGAGTATTCCATATTATATTGTGATATTTGTGTCTCCTTATGGAGTTGGATATGCATATGAGATTGTTTAGATAGTATAATGACCTAGACAACGTTCTACCGCCGATGCTGTGGCGTAGGCTGGACGTACCAACGCTCTCGTGCCCCTATACCGGGTGCGGGTCGTGACATATTTTTAGTGGTGGCCCATACAGGTCAAACTTCACAAGTTGTGCGATGTCGTGGTAGTGCGACGTCTTAGTTGTACTACTGCGTGCCTGCAATAGAATATAGGACATAGGATACTAGGATGAGAGAGGATACTCAATCACAAATTTTTGAGAGATTCCTGGGACGACCCTTGAGAATCTTATTATAATTTTCAATTTAAATCCTTTCCTTATTTCCATCCTTTCTCACTTATTGAACTTGATTCTTGTTGATCAGTTGTTAAATTTAAATCTTGGTATCATTGTTGAGTTTGATTCTTGTTGACCAGTTGTTAAATTTAATTCTTGGTATCGTTGTTGAGTTAATTTCATATCGAGATAAATCTTACGGGCTAAAATTTATGGTATCATCTGATGGCATATATTGACGAGGACAGTGAGAAAGGTAAAACGTCTACTTTGGTTATGGAACCTAGAGTTTATCGCAGCCATACTAGCTATCGTGACGAGAACATAGGAACCTGACTTGGATGTACATACTTAAGTTATGAAATTTAGAGTCTCTCGCAGCCATACCGGTTGGCATGGCGAAGATTCTAGATGACGTAATTATAGAGTTGTATACCTTAGTTATGGAACCTATCGTTTATCGCATCTATGCTTACTGGCCTGACGAGGATTATGAGTGTCACGATTTCTGACAGACGTGTATGATTATCAGGTTGTATCTTAAAATGGTTCTTAATGTCTCATCTCAATACTTATCTATTTCGTTATTACAGGACCTTGTTCCATCGCTTCTTTTCCTTGCTAGCAGTAGAAATACCTTCAGTCCTTAATCCAGTTCCTTTTTGAGCTTCTTTTCTTTGAGGATTCCTTGTTAGTATGATAATTAGTGACTTGCAATTATGTCTGTGTCTTGTATTAGTGTTGACTGAGTGTGACTTGTTAGTTGTAAGTGTTTCTTAGTTGGACATGTGAGCAGTAGGCATCAATCTAGAGTTAACCGTAGCGTACTACCTTGTAGAAATAGTTCTATGATAGGTGTTATTATTATTAGTATTGGTATTATAGGTAGAAGGAGTAAAGAGTATCAGTGATGGTTCCAAGAGTTAGTATCAGAGTCAGCATACCTGTCCTGGATAGTCATGAATTTATGTAATTAGATGATCTATGTAAAGGATTAAGTATCAAGGAATTGTGTTAAAGATTAATGGAGCACGATGTTCAATTTGATGATTGATACTTGGGTGTGTTAAGAGTAAAGAAATGTATATGCATAAAGGGTTTTAATGAGATGTCATGAGTAGAGAAATATTAGGATTGGTAATAAAAGTTGTGAAGTGTATCACAGATTAGTTTAACAGGCTGTAAAAGGTTTAAGAGATATGCTTATACATCAATCGAGATATGGAACTATATGTCGCCCATGAGAGCGAAGTGAAACAGGTGTATTATAAAAGGTGCAAGTGATCGTGAGTTCTAATAAGTTTGATGGGGTGACCTAATAATGAAGTTAGTGTTACCATACCAAGACTACTAATGTTTCTATATCGAGGATTAGTTGAGCAAGGTGTTAATAACAGTAAGTACTTCATGTGATGATAATTAGATTGGTGTATCAATTATTATAGATAGAAAATTATTGGAGAAAATACGTGTGATGATAACTTTGATCATTTGAAAGTAATAATGCAAGTAATTCGGGCAGTACAAATTTCAGTACACATTTGAGAGTTGTAAATAATTGGTGTATTGTGTGCACCTTGAATATTAGAGACTGTGAGTATTTATATGTATACTTGTGGATTTAAATTTATATTTGAAGAGTGAAAATAAATTTCAATTTTTAATAATTTTTGAGGAGTTAAGATTTTATGTTATTAAAATTTTGAGGATTCAAATTCGATTCAATAAACATAGTCAAAGCTATAAAGATTTTGGAAGTGATTAAAAATTTTATTTCAATATTGGAATATTTGACTTTTGAGGAAAGTATTTACATCTTATTTTAAATTGTTCAAGAAGTTAAATTTTTTAGGATAGAATTTTATGATGGATAAGAAATGTGTATTAGTAGATGATGTGAATGTGTAAGGATCTGTTGACTTAAGCATGATTGAGATGGCACTGCAAACTGACTTGGGTGTCCATCTAGAGTTGTATTAGAGAGAGCAATACTTAGTATGGTGTGTTGCACTTAGTATGCACTTGAGTGATATGAGCAACTAGTATAAACAATTGCAGTAAGTAAGAGCGCTAGCAGTGGGTGTGCTAGTAATAGGAACAGTGGTACCTAAAGGGATAGGAGTATCAAACTCTGAATGCATCATTGACCTTGATTGTGTTAGAGGGCCTTGGTATCAGATTTTGGTATTAATAGACAGATGTGTATAATGTGGATGAATCCATGGATATCTTGTGGACTAGAGATTAGTTGATATGGGTAACAGTGTATAGGGACAAGAATTTATGAATAAATGTGCCAGAGTTAAGTGTATGATAGAGGTTGAAGATGTCCAAGTAATGGGTTAGAAGGCTATGTTCTGTTCTTTTCTTCTGTTCCTTTCCGTCTATTGGATTAATTAATTTTCTAGTACCATAGCTTGTATCAAAGATCTTCTTGCTAGGATGTAGTTAGTAGTACACCCTGACAGAGACCATAATACCATGACAAAAGAGACTATGACCATGCATGTTTCATCTAGATTGCATATTTTATCTAGATTGTGTGTTGTATTGCGTGTTGTATGACTATAGGTAGGATTCTCTTAGACTTTGATTGTTGAGGGTTTGACCATAGTGAAGAATTAATGAAGAGGTTATGATTTGACAAAGAGAGACAATGTGCCTTAAATTTTGAGGATAAATATTGATTTAAATAAAGACTTGAGAATTTAATATGGTGGAATTGAAGATTTTGTTAAATCATTGATTTTATGAAGATTATAATATGATTGAATTGGTCATTAAATTTTGAGGAGTTTAAGAAGATTATCATTATATTTATTGGACTGCAAGTTATGAACTTATATTTCGAATGTTATATTAAAGATTTTGCGAGTATTACATTATTTGATTATTATGTGGAAAAAAAAGAAATCGAGGATTAAGATCACTAATGGATTAAAAATTTGAATTCAAATTTTTGGGATGAGAATTTAAATTTTATAAACATGCATCAATTGGATTTAAATTTGAGGAGTAAGATGATTAATGAGTTAGTGTTTGAATACAATCTTTTTGGATGAGATTTTAAATTTTATAAATGTGCATTGATTGGATTTAAAATTAGAGGATTGGATATTAAATTTTTGAGTATTTAATTATTAACATCAAATTTTTGAGGAGATTATGATACGACTGGAATTCAATTTTTTAAATTTGAGGATTTTTCAGAAATATGATATCTATAGAATTATGAAAGTTGGTGAAATAACAATATGGGTTTACTTCAGGATTATATGGTTTGATGAATTTAATTTTGATAGAACAATAAAATAATGAATAAATACAACTGTTGAGGATCTTAAATTTTGAGGACAAATTTTTTTTAAGGAGGGTAGACTTGTCACCCCCATATTTCAGATTAGGGGTATTTCGTCTTTTCATAATTAATGTATAAATGATTGTATAATATTTGATTATTTAAATTGCCGTAATTTTATTTAAATTGTTGTGCCTTACCGTTGCTTCGATATTTGGAGTGCTACCCTAGCTTTTGTCTTCCAATAATTTGTACAACCTTGTCCTAGGCATGCCTGACTTCTTTTCTGACATTTGTGTAACTTATAATTATGTTCTCTTGTTCTTCATTTTAGCCGCACAATATTCGTTGCGGACGTTTATTTTAAATCCGAATAAATTCAATTTTGTATCCTTGTGCGTTCAATCAAAATTGGAGACACAATCTCGACCCATTTTGAGCAACCCAAATTAGAAAAATATTATATTCTGAGTCTTCTTCATTCATGACCCTTGTGTCCCACTTAATTTTGACCCCATGTACTTCTAATTAATTTTAGAACACCAATTGTATTTATTTTTAATTAATTAAACCGTAAACCCAACTTTGTGCAATTTTCCAATTGTTGGGCACTTTTATACAAAAGTGCATTAAGGTGTCCATCCCATTGGATACGACATGTGAATAAACACATTTCTCCTTCATGTGTATTTTTCTATGATTTTTGGGAATGTGTAATTCAACATCAACCTCCTTAAGACACTGGCCCTCCAAACCTTGAACGAACTGAACCCTAGCCCTTCATTTTGAACCCATTTGAATCATGGCCCTTGAAATCCTACATGAGAAGCCCAATCCCAAGAGGGCTTTGACCAAGTCAATTTCTAGGTCAAACCAAGACCTACACATATAAATAATCCTTTTTCCTTCTCTTTTTTCTAAAACTAAAACCTAGAAACTAACCCATACCCAGCCGATATCACCTTCTTCTTCCTGTTCATCGTCCACCTTTCCCTTCCTTCACCGGAGTGCGGATCCCCCGCCGGACGACGAGAGGCGGCCACTCCCTGTTGAACGTCTCCTCCTTCGACTCGTCCAGTAGCCCGGACAATCCATCAACACCTTCCTCCGCCGGGATAGTCCACCCCGTTCCCGCTGCGACGAACCGACCAGTCCCTCGTCGACCGGAGCCGACCTCTGAACCGACCGCTTCCTCCTCCTCTTCTCTTCTTCTCCGATGACTCCACCAAAAACCGGCCATCTCGACTCGCAGCAGCATCTCCACCTCCCTGTCTTCTCCCCGCCGGAACGCTATACCCCGCCGACTGCACTCGTCGACCAGATCTTCCCGCCTGGCTCGCCAGTCCCGACCAGTGCACGACCCCCATCTCTTCCCTGCTGTTCACCAACAGACTCCTCCCCTCGATTGAATAGCAGCCCGATCCTCCCCGTTGAAGTCCCTACGACGACCCATCCGACCATTCTCCCTGTCGACCTCGTCCTCGACCGATTCCTCCTGCCTGAGCTTCTCCGGCAGCCTTGCCATGATCGACACCACCACCTGTTCATCACCATCACCATTGTCGCCGTAGTCGTAACCTTCGCCTACGTCATCGTCGTCGCCATCATCATCATCGCCACACTCGTGCACATGCACGCCAAAGCCAAGGTGAGGAGCATTTCTTTATTTGTATACGCGTATTGTTGATATATGGATATACTCAGTTAGTGTATTAGTATTAGTATATGTTAATATTAATGTTGGTATATATATATATATATATATATATATATATATATATATATATATATATATATATGGTATATTTCTCAAATTAGTATATATATACTTATGTATATGTATTGTAGACGTATTCCCTAGGATACGTTTAATACGAATATAATTGATTGGTATGTTTAATATATATACATAGTATAAATTCATTAGTGTATATACATATATTATATATGTAATTAAATGGGTATACGTATATATTGTATATATATGTAATTAGTGTATATATATTGAGTATTAATGTTATTGCTAATTAATAATATGTATAATATGTACTATTTGTCTATCTACTCGATGACCCAAGTGTGACCACGTAACGTGTTAGCAGACTGCCATATGTACACCGACATACTGGCAAGACCCATATCATTGACTGTCTGTTTTGCACAGCTTTTGCAGACGCGACACCCGTGCAACTTGATGCACACTTGACCCTAGTTGACTAGTGTCATACCTAGCATAGCCCTGAGTCCAGTGTATTTATAAATGTGTGTTAGAGTAATGTCTAATACAATATTGTATTATATGATGTCTATAGGATTATTGGATTGTTCAGACAAGACCTCGAAAATTGGACATTGTTATTGCCAGCAGCAGGACCACAGGCGAGTACATTCTCTGACAGTTTCTATTATGTTGATTATCTCTATAATTCTTGTTGTATAGCGTACATGACTCTGACACTATTGTTTACACGAGTTGGCATCATTGAGACCTGTTATGAGGAGTCGTGATTGGAATCCATCGTGCTAGTGGGGAAAACGGCAAAATATTAGTAGCTTATGTGATCATACCCAACTTTACATGCATCATAGCTCACCCACACCTTACGTCGGTGCAGCCTTACCATTACGTGCCTCATTACTGTTACATGTGGTTAGCCTGCCTTTACAAGGATGATCGTTAATCAATGTAATGAGTCTTATCAGTCCCAAGGCGATCACATGATATGCTGATGTTTCACACACTTAGTTAGATGATTCTTGACATGTATCTCTAGTATATTGATCTAGCATCTCCACATGTTCTAGTTATTGATCTTGTACACACTTAAATACCAGTTCATTATTCTTGCGTGTACTTGTATTTCTATTCATTGCTAGATGTATATTGATGATGATGTTCCAGTATTTCTTTATTCCAGTATTTCCTATTCCAGTATCTCTTATTGCCAGTTTTCATATCTGTCTTGTATTTCTTTACACTGTGTTATAGTTTTTGTCAATATACATGGAACTGCTGTTAGTGCTTGTACTTCGTTCTAATCCTGACTGGATATTTTTTCCAGACTTGACATAGAGGACTTGTTTCCAGCATACTTGGAGATGTGGATGATATTGATTGCTGGTTAGACTATTTATTGTTGTTTAGACTTATCTCGTATTTTATTTGTTTTTTTCGATATCTCATCGTGCTTTATTTTCCATGATTGAGTATTCCATATTATATTGTGATATCTGTGTCTCTTGGAGTTGGATATTCATGTGAGATTGTTTAGATAGTATCATGACCTAGACAGTGTTCTATCGCCGATGTTGCGGCGTAGGCTGGACGTACCCACGCTCTCGTGCACCTATATCGGGTGCGGGTCGTGACAAATCCTGTAAGCCTATAAAAAATCACCATGAATGATCAGGAAAGATTCTATTTCATAAAATGTGTCAAGTGTCCTATGGTATGATGTACTTGATAAAGCAAGCACAAAAATATAGGTTCGTAATATCAACTCTCTAAGTGACGTTACACGACTCCGCGTACGGTCGCACCCAAAAATTATTTGGACGTTAAGCAACGTCTCATGGTCCTAGGTTAAATATGTACATCTCAAGAGTATATATATATAGAAAGAACTTAAGCAAATAATGTAACAGAAACTACTACAAGTTGGCAAGGTACACTTGCCTGGGGTTTGAACTCCTTCAGTTGCTCTGGTAACATTAAAATCTCCAGAAATTCCTCCGGATGCTGAAATAAACATTACCATCACTCTCAGAATATATGAAATAGCTAGGATTGACTACCCATAAGTCCAATTTGGACACAGGGACAGAGTTGACAGTTTCTGGTCAAAGAAAGGTTCACCTGTGGCCCACTTCGCACCAAAAAAATGTGCCAGAGACAAAGTTCTCCAAATTTGTCAAACTTAGTGTCTACGAGTCCAGATCGATGATACAAATCCAACGAAATATGCAGAACTAGATTCCGATGAACCGGTCACAAAATTGCCCGTTAAGTGGAGCCGTGGGGCCCACGATACGAGGTTTCGTCAACATTCTCAGAATTGAACTGAACTTTTGTAACAGGACCAGCATAATGCTACGAATCCAATGGCGCAAGTTTCGTTGCGAAACAATAAGCACACACGAAGTTACAATTAGTGTCAGAACGCCCCGATACGGGGCATTTTCGACGGATACGTGTTGATTCCGGTGTGCACGCACATCCAAATCAACTTTCGCAAAATTCCACACATTTGCATTGACGATACACACCTTTTGAAGCAATTCGCACACGACAAAGTCGCCTCGTTTAGCGGAAAGCATCTCGTTTCAGAAAAATTCGAGTTTTAAAAACCAAGTTTTTGTCGACTTTACCCGTGAATAAAACACAACACACAACAAATTTAATTAAAATAATTATAAGGTTTTAATCTTGGATATGTTGTCTAATTTATTGTTCAACAAAATTTCAAAATATTAACCAGGTTGGGAGAAAAATTGCCATGAACATAGGGGTTCGGGACAGTTTCCAGAACCAAAAATGTTGTTTTTTTTCTGTTTTGCGTCGCGATTTGCGACCGACACAAACACAATACCCCGAACTAATTATACAGGGTTCGAGAGGGTCACATGGACTTCACATAGGATTCTACAGAACAAAATTTAGATCAATATACAGGGAGATACGCGAGTAGGAAGAGACATACCTCGCTACTGTTTGTGAACTGGGGCCTGTACTCGGCGGTGTTCGCGGTCGGCGTGCGGCAGCGTACAACGGTCGTCGGTGGCCGGCGGAGGTCGTCGGAGTCGTGGGGAGCTGCGGGGGTGGTCGTGAGGTATGAACATGCAGGGTATGGGTTGGTTTTGTAATCGAAATGGGGGGTCGCGAGGGCTGCGGGGGTGGGGGAGTCGTGGGTGTGTAGGAGCGGGTCAGGTCGGGTAGAGTCTGATCCGTTAGGGTTGGTTCGGTTCAGTTGGGTTTAATTAGGTTTGGTTTGGTTCAGGTTAGTTCAGTCTGGTTTATCTAAAAATAATGCATTTTAGCTATTTAAGAATAGTTTTTGAGCCCAATAAATTTCAGAAAAATTACACAACAACCTATTATCAATTATATACTCAAAAATATAATTTTTGTAATATTTTAATATTTAATATAATACACAAAAATATTAATCCTTTGAAGAACATTTATTTTAAATAATTAAAAATCACAGAAAAATCCCAAAAATTTATTTTTAAATTTTTAAAAATCCGGGTGTTTACAATCTACTCACCTTAAAAGAATTGCGTCCTCGTAATTAAGAAAACAAAATATAACCGGTCAAAAGGGATGACGCGGTTGTAAGACATGTTTATTGAAGCATGATACAGAGAATAAGAAATCATGACCAAGGAAAAATCGAGAGGAAGGGTGAGGGTTAAGCAAAACACGTAGGGAAGGAATAAAAACTTTTTCCTAGGCAATGAGAGATAAGTAACTCAAGAGTAAAATAGTCTGGTTAGAATGAAGATCAACTACAGCTTATGAAAACTTGGGTACCAGTTACTAATCTAGACTAACAAGTTCATGCTAGCATAATACTAGGCTTACGCTAGGGAAATGAACTAACAGGCACATGCTAAATATTACTAGGAATATATAGCTATGATAAAACTAAATCTTACTCATATTCACTACTCTACGAGTCTGTGCCTCCTCCACTGTCATCGCGAAAGCATGTCCACATCCTGGTGGTGGTGTCCTCTGCTGTTGTTGGGCTTGCTGGAAGAGTGCTGCCTGGGGTGCCAAGGGTGGCCTCGGTTGATATCCTCCCGGTGCTGGTAAAGCTTGTCGATTTTCCATTGGTGCTCCCTCTCGACGCTCAGGGCAATCCTTAGCTGAATGTTGGTTGGATCTGCAAATCAAGCATAATCCCAACTTGCGTCTGCACTCGCTCTCGTAATAACCTTGCTTGCCATAATATTGACATATAGACAGTGTCTGCGGAGATGCTCTAGGTGGCTGGTGCATATGAAATTTCTTTACAGCTTCTCCCTGTGGTGCTCTGGCCGGTGCTGATGTGAATGGCCGCTTCAGGCTGAACTCTTTCCTGGTGATGCGCTCCATACGGCGTGCTGCAGCAAGGACGTCCGTATATAAAGTAGGTACAACGGATTCGATCAATCTCTGTAGCTAAAATCTAAGTCCGTCGAAGAACTTCTCCGCCTTTTCCTCTTCTATCGAAATTAGAGTAGGGGCAAAATGACCCAAACGGATGAACTCTGCGTTATACTCTTCTACCGTCATGTTGCCTTGAATGAGGCGGTTGAACTTGTCCCAAAGTTTCAATCGAGCAATAGATGGAATGTATATCTCCTGAAAGAGTCTAGAGAACTCCTCCCAAGTGACTCGGTCTGGTCCGAGCCGTCTCTCCTCAGATAGCCACCAGTGATGTGCATTGCCCGTCAACTGCATTCTGACGGCAGTCATCCAACGCTCCCTCGAAAGCTCAGCTGCTTCTAACTGGTGTTGAGTATTTATGGAACACTTATGAACTTTAGTGGGCTCCTTCTTGCCAAAAAATATACGAGGCTTCAGCTGGCGGAAATCAGTGATAGATCCCGTCGTTGGTCGTCTAGCTGGTGGGTTCGTCTGCTCTAGTACGGTTACCAGGCTGTTCCTCAAGTTCTCCGCCTCGTGACGTTGAGCCTCTTGTTGAACCTGCTGTTGGGCTTGCATCATTGCATAGAATGTTTGAAACATCTGTTGTCCGTCCATAGCCTGTCCTGGTAGAAAAAGGGCATTGGTGGAGTAAACTATGCGGTGGTGGAATGTCGTCTCACCGAAATCTTAAGGTATGTTGACCTGCTTGATTGCTTTGTTGAGCTGATTAATCTCCACCCAATAGTGTCACTCCATCGTCATAGGTGACCACAACACCTTGTGGTGTACTTATGGGAGTCTCGTCACCGGTTCTTGGATCCATTACTCTGTATCCAAAGTAAACTATGAGAGCCGTACAGAAGAATCAAGGTAGGATGCAAGTCAAGAAATTATTTTGAAGTTGATATTTAGGTCAAGAACAGATCAACAAGTAGATGAGATTCTATAACTTATCCTAATTACAGGCTTGATTGGTCCCTTAGTTAAAACCAAAGTAATATAATCGTAGACCTGCATGGGCCACTACAAAAACTATGTCACGCCCCAGTCCCAAAATACCGAGGGACTAGCCACGTGGCAATGGCCAACAGCACACTCCAATAGGCAAACCCAATTTAATGGACCCTTACAGTGTACTTAAGCTGTAAAATAAATATAATGGTCTACGATATATGTCACAGTCTAATTCTAATCTCATACACAGAAGATAAACATAATTTAATATGTCAGACTAATCAAAAAAGAAATATAATCCAACAACAAGTCTCAATAAAAAGTGTCTCGGGGAACAACCCGATAATGAGTTTAATACAGTAATCCAAGAGACAGAAAATAGAGAAACTAGAAATAGAAATGACTGAGTATATAAAGCAAATACTCAGGAGAAATCCTCTGGCACCACCTCGTCCTCTGGTGCTGGTAATACTCCAGTGTCTGCTCCTGTCCCGTATACCTCGGGGTAGGTATCCTCTGCTAAACCTGGGGACGTAATCCGGATCCAGGTCCTCAGGGGACATATCAAGGTACGAGAATAACTCAAGCCAAATAAATGCAGTGTATAAAAATAAATATCAACAGGGCAAGCTATGTAACAAGCTATGTGATATGCAAGTGAGAGCATCACTAGTACTCTGGCTGAGACCACTACAAGCTCTGTGTCGGGGAGCCGGTAGCAGGAATATCACGTAGTGGGCCAAGCTCTGGAACAAAGACTAAAGCACCGCAATAATAAATATATATGTATGTAATCAGCATATATCTTGTGTGTCTCTCCCCACCCAATATAATCACACGTCTCATGTCCACGATGTCTCATGTCCATAACACGCAAGATCATGACCTCTAGCTAGTACAACGAGTCACAATGATATATATGTATATGCAAGATCTATGTCAAGAATCATGTAAGCCTATACAGAATTACCATGAATGATCAGAAAAGATTCTGTTTCATAAAATGTGCCAAGTGTCCTATGGTATGACGTACTTGATAAAGCAAGCACGAAAATATAGGATCGTAATATCAACTCTCTAAGTGACGTTACACGACTTCGCGTACGGCGTCGACACCCAAAAATTATTCGGACATTAAGCAACGTCTCACGGTCCTAGGTTGAATATGTACATCTCAAGAGTATATATATATAGAAAGAACTTAAGCAAATAATGTAACAGGAACTACTGCAAGTTGGCAAGGTACACTTGCCTGAGGTTTGAACTCCTTCAGTTGCTCCGGTAATAGCAAAATCTCCAGAAATGCCTCCGGATGCTGAAATAAACATTACCATTACTCTCAAAATATATGAAATAGCTAGGATTGACTATCCATAAGTCCAATTTGGACACAGGGGCAGAATTGACAGTTTCTGGTCAAAGTAGGATCCACATGTGGCCCACTTCGTACCGAAAAATGTGCCAGAGATAAAGTTTTCCAAATTCATCAAAATTAGTGTCTATGATTCCAAAACAATGACACAAACCCAATGGAATATCCAAAATTGGATTTCGATGAGCCGATCAAAAAATCGTCCGTCAAGTGTAGTCGTGGGGCCCACGATACAGGGTTTCGTCAACGTTCTTAGAATTGAACCAAACTTGGGTCACTGGACCAGCATAACGCTACAAATCTAATGGCGCAAGTTTCGTTGCGAAACAACAAGCACACACGAAGTTACAACGAGTGTTAGAACGGCCCGATATGGGGCATTTTCGACAAATATACGTTGATTCCGGTGTACACACACATCCAAATCAATTTTTGCAAAATCTCACACGTCCGCATTGACGATACGCACTTTCGATGCAATTCATACATGGCAAAGTTGCCTCGTTTAGCGGGGCGTACTCCGTTTCAAAAGAATTCTGGTTTTAAAAACCAAGTTTTTGGTCGACTTTACCCGCGAATAAAATACAGCACACAACAAATTAAATTAAACTAATTACAGGATTTTAATCTCGAATATGTTGTCTAATTTACTGTTCAAACAGAATTCCAAAATATTAACCAGGTTGGGAGAAAAATGGCCATGAACATAGGGGTTCGGGACAGTTTCCAGAACCAAAAATATTTTTTTTCCTGTTTTGCGTCATGATTTGCGACCGACACAGGACACGATACCCCGAACTAATTATACAGGGTTCGAGAGGGTCACGCGGTCTTCGCATATGATTCGACAGAATGAAATTTGGATCAATATATACAGAGATACGCGAGTGGAAAGAGGCATACCTCGCTGTTGTTCGTGAACAGGGGCGTGTCCGCGACGGTGTTCGCGGTCGGCGTACGGCAGCGTGCAGCGGTAGAAAAACTAATCCAATCCATAATGATGTACCGAAAAATACAACATTCTTGTTACTTGACCAACCAGTCGGTGGCCAGCGGAGGTCGTCGGAGTCGTGGGGAGCTGCGGGGGTGGTCGTGAGGTGTGTACATGCAGGGTATGGGTTGGTTTTGTAATCGAAATAGGGGGATCACGAGAGTTGCGGGGGTGGGAGAGTCGTGGGTGTGTAGGAGCGGTTCGGGTCGGGTTGGGTTAGGTCGGGTAGAGTCCGATCCGTTAGGGTTGGTTCGGTTCAGTTGGGTTTAATTGGGTTTGGTTCGGTTCAGGTTGGTTCGGTCTGGTTTATCTAAAAATAATACATTTTAGCTATTTAAAAATAGTTTTTGAGCCCAATAAATTTTAGAAAAATTACACAACAACCTATTATTAATTATACACTCAAAAATATAATTTTTATAATATTTTAATATTTAATATAATACACAAAAATATTAATCCTTTGAAGAACATTTATTTTAAATAATTAAAAATCACAGAAAAATCCCAAAAATTTATTTTTAAAATTTTAAAAATCCGGGTGGTTACAATATTCTCTTAGCTGTGGTTTACTTGCGATCTGTGATATTTGTATTCCGTCGTATCTACAGTTCATGTGTAAGTTAGTTGTTCTCTTTCGTATATGACTATTGTATATGTTATGTCTTAGTTTATTTTTCTGCCTAATCATATGTCTGTTTTAGAATGCTATATTTTTTTTATAGTTGGCTCGCATGTTGTATTTTGTTATGTCCTACCGAGGATATGGATTCGTTCTCCAGTGTGCAGGATTACTCGGAGTCCTACGGATAAGCACCAGACGAGGGTACAACCACAGTTGATGACTGGGCTATTGCTTAGTTATTTTTAGTATAGATTTTGATTTATTTTATTTTCTTGTCTTTTATTTTTCGTCTACTAGTAGTGGATTTGTCTCCACCGGACATCTATTAAAATTCTTGATAAACTTGAACTATTTATATTTACATGCATCCTTAACTATTATTATATTTATTTTTTGATGACTTATTCTGCTAATATAGCCTAGTTTTGATAGACTCGTATTATTCTTTTGAGTATATTCAAACATATATGCTAGTGGGCTGCAGACCATGAACCATATTATTCCTTCTTGATGTTTAATCTTTGTGTGGATTGAGATATAGTTGACCAGCCATGATAGATATGATATTATAGTATAGACAA
Organism: Iris macrosiphon; assembly: GCA_036927795.1. Taxonomy (NCBI): domain Eukaryota; kingdom Viridiplantae; phylum Streptophyta; class Magnoliopsida; order Asparagales; family Iridaceae; genus Iris; species Iris macrosiphon. Next base: position 19,808,530 of record JAYESA010000017.1, read on the forward strand.
CGTATATGTATTTGAATTGGGATAGAGTTCACTTGATACATAGCTGGTCATTGTCACGTACTCTGGCCCTACGTATTTGGCAACTAGATGACACTCAAGTCCACTCAAATAAGCCTACCCAAAACCAGATCAAACAAACACCCATGTCCACTCAAAACAGTCCAAAACCTGAACCCAAGATTTTGGAAACTGACAGAAAGAACTCGGACCGACCTCGGGCCAAACTCAGTTAGGGTAAACCTAATTTTCTGATTCGACTCAGTCTTCCTGAAGACCAGGCTCCAACGTTCGAATTTTTGAACGTTAGGGGACCGAACTCTGCCCGAACTTGATCCAAAAAGCTTATACGTAGTATTGAATTACATACCATTCTCACTCACTTATTCTCACTTTTATCTATTTATCTGATATACTCTTTCAGCTTAAACCCTTCCAATTTCCAGATAACAACTTCCTAAATCCCTTTAAGTAGCTAAGTGAGGGATTGATTAGAAATTGTTTGCGTTGTAGTTACTTGAAAATTTTCAAGTCTCGTCTTCCAATTCAAGTGTGAAATCGACGTGCTCTTCGGATCAAAGCACGTAGTGGTTGTAAGAAGTTGGCAAGCCTTCGGATCAAAGCTTGTATTGTAACGCTATTAGTTTAATAGTAAATTAACACTGGACAAGAGTAACTGGGACTGGATTATTCGTCCACGAGGGACACCAGTATATATCTTGCTGTTAGCATTTGAGATTTCTACTCTTCACCTGTTTCTATTTACTTGTTAAATTTTGTGTTGGTTATTATTATAGGATTTGATTAGAGAAATTATTGCTTAAACTCTATTCACCCCCCCCCCCCCCTCTAGAGTTGTTTTCAGGGCTTTTATATATATATATATATATATATATATATATATATATATATATATATATATATGGAGCGACTGCTTAGTCGGCTAAGAACTCGAAGTGGGACATGGGTTGGATCTGGAGCGATCTTGCCCTGATCCAATGGCTTGGAGCAAACCCGACTCCAAGTCAAGTTATAATTCGGCTCGGCTCGGCTCGGCCATACCCCCCCCCCCCCAATGTACGTGGGTGCTCACTTTGACTGACCAGCGGGCACGATGCTCCATTGACAATCACTAACTTGTAGACCCGTGGTTGGGGTTGGATTTTGATTAGGAATATAGTGGATTAAATAATTCTAAAATGGATTATTATTTTTCTAAACTATTTATTAATTAGTTTTTACTTTAAATAACTCATAAAAATTATTTAGAAAAATCTACAAAATTCTATAAAATCTAAAATGCTATTTTAGCCCTATGATAAATACTTGGGTTCATATTTTTGTTGTATTCTCCTACATTAATCTTGGAAGTCCATTACTAGTTCGTTTTTTCTTGAAATAAATAGTTAATAATCTTAGAAAATTCTAATAAATTACTATAATGACTAAATATATTATAGGCTACTATTAAGGTTGGGGGTGGGGGTGGTTGTCATATCTAGGTTATGTCTCATGTATTGGCCCTACACTCACTAGATCTTATTGGTAATCAATTTTTCTCTAGTTAAAAATACCAACTAAATCCTAAAATTTTGATAAATTCTAATTAGACTATAAAAGAAACCTAGATCAATTTAGGATTATATAATTAACTTAATATCAATAATTCACTTAGTTGTTGGTTTATAGTCTAGGTACGACGCTCCTGACAATCACCGTGCATCATCACAAATTAATCAAGTCTCGTAAATTTTCTTGTAAGTAGGATTTCTTGTCAAAATAAGTCTTCCAATTTCTAACTAGAGTTCTTGAGAGGTGAATGCTACAAACTACACCCCATAGAAAAATTGTCCTAAAAATTTAAACCCAACAACCAATCATACAAACGAGCACACAGTCTATGGCCTACAGTTTACATTTTATGTCACAATACTTTCTAAAGATCTTCGCTACTCATCAATCTCGCATATCTAGAATGGTTTATTTTCATATTAGTAATATATCTTCATAGGTCATACTACCTCATAATTTATCATAACTTGATTATATCCAACCTATAAACTTAAGTTATCTAAGGAAATTGTAATCTTAACTACCCATGCATCACATTCAGATAAGTCTAACTTGTCTAGCTATAGGCTCCAAAAAAACACGAAGCAATATCAAACGAACAAAAGGTCAGAGAGAATGATAAGGAAGTTCAATCAAAGTCCAAGGAAGAGAAGGATACAAAAGAACTTATGAAATCTCTAACCTAATTTATGGATGTGTTCACAATATTCAATTTTTCAATCAATCGTAGGCTCGTAGTAGTACGACAAACTTAAGTACTACCACAAGTTCATACTATTTGTGAAATCAAACCTGTATGAGCCACCATATCCACCGATATTAGATTTACAACAACCTAGTTGGAAAGAGATTTCTTAGGTACTGGCCAGGACTAGGGCAACCATGGTAACATCCCAGGACCTAAAACATAAGGGGTTATAAAATTGTAAATAAACTTGTTCATTGTAATATTTTTGATGGGTCATGTAGACATCTTTGGAGATGAAGCATGTAAATCACTTGGATTATTCATCGTAATATATTTTAAGTGGTATATGAATTCTTATCAGTGAAATAAAATTAATATTTAATTTATAAAAAAAGTCAATTTATGATCTGTGTACAAGAGGGCATCTTTGGAATTTGTCCAGAGCCTAAAAAGGTCGAAGAACATCCTAAGTTTCTTAAGCATATTAGAAGAGACCCTAAGATCTCAAAGGCACTGTGGACTTTTGATGTAGATGTTCAAGTAAGAAGGAATGTTTTATACAGAGGAATGATCTATACTAAAACCTACTATTGAAGAAGAATTAACAAATTAGTTTAATATATTAGTGAACTATCTATAGATATTGATAACGAAAAATCCAGGCAACATTGTCAAAGTAAACTGTGTTAAGAATGTACTTGTGAAACTCCAATATTTAATCCCAAATAGGTTGTGAGAAGAGTATTTGATTGTTTATATTTGTGCTTGGTTCTCACATGTATATCCCGGTTAACTATGGGTGAACACAATCCAATTTGGTTCAATTTTTAGGACAATTTAGAAAGAAACCATCATCCTTCAATTCTCTAGAATGAAGAATCAGACAGGAATATTTGAACCAACGGAACCGTACCAACCCAACTAGTCGATTTTGATTTGTTTTGGTTCTTTTGCTCAATTTTGTACATTCAATAAATTATACTAAAACTTACTAGAAAGTTCATCACATTTATTCTAATACTTATTGTCACGCCCCAGTCCCAAACTACCGAGGGACTAGCCACGTGGCAATGGCCAGCAGCACAACTCCAATGGACAAACCCAATTTAATGGACCCGTTAGAGTGCACTTAAGCTGTAATAAATATAAGTGCAAGTCTACACCATATATCTTAGTATAATGCTAATCTCATCCACAGAAAGTAAACAACACAAGTCAATATGATAGACCATTCAAGATAATAGATAAAAAAAATATAGTCCATCAACAAGTCCAAATAAAAAGTATCTCGGGGAACAATCCGATAAAATAAGTTAATACATAAATCCAAGAGTCAAGCTATGAAATAACTGGAAGCATAAATAACTGAGTATGTACAGAATACTCAGGAGAAATTCTATGGAATAACCTCGTCCTCTGGTGCCAGTACTGCTCCAGCACCAGCTCATGTCCCGTATATCTCAGGGTAATCCTCCTCTGTTGTACTTGGGGACATAATCCAGATCCAGGCCTCAGGGGACATAGCAAGGTACAAGAATAACTCAAGCCAAATAAAATACAGTATATAAAAAAATAGATCATCAGGACAAGCTATGTAACCAGCTATGTGAAATATAATTTAAGAGCATCACTAGTACTCAGGCTGAAACCACTACAAGCTCTGTGTCGGGGAGACGGTAGCAGTAATATCACGAAGGGCCAAATACATGTGCCAAAGCTCTGGTACAGAGACTAAGGCACTCTCCAGTAACATAAGTATATATATATATATATATATATAATCAGCCTGTAGCCTGTGTGCCTCTTCCCACCCAATGTAACCTTATGTCTCATGTCCATAACACGCAAGATCATGACCTCTAGCTAGTACAACGAGTCATAATGATATCTATGTATGCAAGTCTTATGTCACGAATCCTATACAGAATCACCATGAATAACTCAAGAAAGATTTTGTCACATGAATAGTGTCAAGTGTCCTATGGTATGGCGTACTTGATAAAGCAAGCACAAAAAATATAGGATCGTGGCATCAACTTTCTAAGTGACGTTACACGACCCCGCGTACGGCGTCGACACCCGAATCTTGTTCGGACGTTAAGCAACGTCTCACGGTCCTAGGTTGAACATGTACATCACAGAATATATATATATATATATATATATAGAGAGAGAGAGAGAGAAAGAACTAAAAAAATAAAGTCACATGATCTACTGCAAGTTGGTAAGGTACACTTGCCTGTGTTCTGAGCTCCGTCAGTTGCTCCGATATAAGTGAAATCTCCAGATAGGCCTCTGGATGCTAAAACAAACATTATTATTGCTCTCAGGATACTTGAAATAGATAGGATTGACTACCCATAAGTCCAATTTGGACACAGGGACAGAATTGACAGTTTCTGGTCAAAACGGGGTCCACATGTGGCCCACTTCGCACCGAAAAATATGCCAGAGATAAATTTCTCCAAATTCATCAAACTTAGTGTCTACGAGCCCATAACGATGATACAAACTCAACAGAACATCCAGAACTAGATTCTGATGAGCCGGTCACGAAATTGCCCGTCAAGTGGAACCGTAGGGCCCACGAAATGATGTTTCGTCAACATTTTCAGAATTAAACCAAACTTGGGTCATAGGAGTAGCGTAACGCTACGAATCCGATGGCATAAGTATCGTTGTGAAATAACAACCACACACGAAATTATGACGAGTGTCAGAATGGGCCGATACGGGGCTTTTCGACGGATATGCGTTAATTTTGGTGTGCACGCACATACAAATCAACTTCCGTGAAATCTCACAAGTTCATGTTAATGATAAGCGTCTTTCATACACGACGAAGTCTCCTCGTTTATTGGAACGCACCCCGTTTCAAAAAAATTCGGATTTAGAAAACCAAATTTTTGGTCAACTTCAACCGCAAATAATACACAACATACAACAAATTAAAATAAACTAATTAAAGAGATTAAATCTAGATTTTGTTGTCTAAATTACTGTTTAGGTATAATTAAAAAATATTAACTAGGTTGGAAGAAAGACAACCATGAACATGGGTATTTTGGACAGTTTCCTGAACTACAAATTGGGTCATTTTTCATGTTTTGTATCACAAATTACGACCGACACAGGACACAATACACCGATCTAATTATACAGGGTTTAAGAGGGTCATGTGGTCTTTGCATAGGATTCAACAGATCGATATTTGGATAACTATGCAGGTAGATACATAGGCTAGAAGTAGGGTACCTTACTGTTTTGTTGCTGTTCGAAATTGGGCGACTTACGGCGGTGGTTTGCGGTGGCGTGCGACGGCTGTCCGGTGATCGTCGGCGGCTGTGGTTGGTCGGGGTGGAAGAGAAGATGTTGGTGGTGAGGTTTGGCTAGGCTGTAAGTTTTATAGGGTGGAGGGGGAGCGGAAGAGAGGGGGTAGGGGAGGTTTCGGGGAGGGAAATCGAATGGGGTATTTCTGTCACAGGGGTTGGGGAAGCTACTGTATAGCTGAAGGGTCGGGTTCGGGTCGGGTATGGGTCTCGGGTTGGGTACGGGTTTGTCTAGTTTGGTCTAGGTTGGTTTGGTTTAGGTTGGTTTGGGTTGGTTTAGGTTGGTTTAGTTCGGTTTAATATATATAGGTCATAAAAACTAGTTTTGGAGCCCTATAAATTTCAAAAAATTACACAATATTCTATTATTAATTATGTGCCCAGAAATATAATTTTATACTATTTTAATAATTAATTTAATACAAAAAATATAAATCCATGAAAAACATTTATTATAATTAACTAAAAATAATAAAAATTTCTACAATAATAATTAATGAAAATTTTAAATTAAATTCTAAAAATCAGCGTGTTTACAATCTACCCACCTTAAAATAATTGCGTCCTCGCAATTAAGAAAATGAACGTAACCGGTCTAGAAAAGGTTTACTTTAGAAGAGATAACGCGGTTGTAAGACATGTTTGTTGAAGCATGACACAAAGGATAAGGAACCATGAACAAGGAAAAATTAAGAGGAAGGGTAGGGGTTTTATTCAAGCAGAACACGTAGGGAAGAAATGAAAACTTTTCCTATGCAATGAGAGATAAGTAACTAAAGAGTAAAGGAGCCTAGTTAGAACGAAGATCAACTACAGCTTATGAAAACTTGGGTACCACTGGCATCTTACTAATCTATACTAACAAGGTCATACTAATCATAATACTAGGTATATGCTAGGGAATAGAACTAACATGCACATGTTAAAGTATTACTAGGAATATTCGCTATTATAGCTAGCTATGATAAAATTAAATCTTACTCTTATTCACTACTCCTCGAGTATGTGCCTCCTCCACTGTCATTGCAAAAGCATGTCCACGTCAATGTGGTGGTGCCCTCTGCTGTTGCTGGGCCTGCTGGAAGAGTGCTGCCTGTGGTGCCAATGGTGGCCTCGGCTGATATCCTCCCGGTGTTGATGGTCTGACTCCTCCAACTTCCGTCTGTGGTGCTCCCAGTGCTGGATAATCTGGTCGATGTGGCTTCTAGACTGGTCTCGGTGCTGGTAAAGCCTGTCGGTGTACCATCGGTGCTCCTTCTCGACTCTCAGAATAATCCCTGGCTGAATGTTGGCTGGATCCGTAAGCTAAACATAATCCCCATTTGTGTCTGCATTACTTCTCAATATGGCCTAACTTGCCACAGTAGTAACAAGTATAAAGGACTAGTGTTAGTGGTTTAAATGCTCTCGGTGATGGATTCATCTGTGGTCGCTTTGCAGCTCCTCCCTGCTGCGCTCGGTCTGGTGCTAGTGCATACGGGCGCTTCTTGCTAGACTCTCTCCTGATGACGTGTTCCATGCGTCGGGCTGCAGCAAGGACGTCCGTATAAGAAGTATGAGCGACAGAGCCAATCTGTCTCTGTAGCTCAAAGTTTATTCCGTTAAAGAATTTCTCAGCCTTCTCTTTTTCTATCGAAATTAGTGTAGGTGGAAAGCGGCTCAAATGGATGAACTCCACATTGTACTCTTCCACTATCATATTGTCTTGAGTGAGGCAATTGAACTTGTCCCGAAGTTTTGATCGAGCAATAAATGGAATGTACATCTCCTGAAAGAGTCTAGAGAACTCCTTCCAAGTGACTCGGTCTAGTCCGAGCCGTCTCTCCTCAGATAGCCACCAGTGATGTGCATTGCCCGTCAACTACATTCTGACGGCAGTCATCCAACGCTCCCTTGGAAGCTCAGCTGCTTCTAATTGGTGTTGAGTAGTTGTGAGCCACTCATAAAATTCAGTGGGCTCCTTCTTGCCTGAAAAGGTATGGGGCTTCAGCTGGTGGAAATCAGTGATAGATCCCGTCGATGGTCGTCTAGCTGGTGGGTTCACTTGCTCCAGTGCGGTCAATATACTGTTTCTCAGGTTCTCTGCCTCGTGACGCTGAGCCTCTTGATGAACCTGATGTTAGGCTTGCATCATTGCGTAGAATATTTGGAACATCTGATGTCCGTCCATAGGCTATCTTATTGGAAAAACGGGCATCGGTGGAGTAAACTACGACGGTGGTGGAATGTCGTCTAGCCGAAACCTCGAGGCGTGCTGATCTGCTTGATTGCTTTGTTGAGTGGAGGGATCTCCACCCAATGGTGTCACTCCATCATCGTAGGTGACCACAGCACATTATGGTGTACCTGTGGGAGTCTCGTCTCTGGCTCGTGGATCCATTACTCTTCATCCAAAGTAAACTATGAGAGGCACACAAAGGAATCAAGGCAGGATGCAAGTTAAGAAATTATTTTGAAGTCGATATAGAGGTCAAGAACGAATCAATCAAGTAGATGAGATCATATTATTTATCCTATCCTAATAGCAAGCTTGCTCGGTTCCTTAGTTGAAAATGAAGCAATATAGTCATAGACCTGCATGGGCCACCACAAAAACCATATCATGCCCCAGTCCCAAACAACCGAGGGACTAGCCACGTGGCAATAGCCAGCAGCACAACTCCAATGGGCAAACCCAATTTAATAGACCCGTTAGAGTGCACTTAAGCTGTAATAAATATAAATACAAGTCTACACCATCTATCTCAGTATAATTCTAATCTCATCCACAGAAATTAAACACAAGTCAATATGATGGACCAGTCAAGATAATAGATAAAAAATATAATCCATCAACAAGTCCAAATAAAAAGTGTCTCGGGGAACAACCCGATAAAATAAGTTAATACATAAATCCAAGAGTCAAGATATGAAATAACTGGAAGCATAAATAACTGAGTATGTATAGAATACTCAGGAGAAATTCTCTGGCACAACCTCGTCCTCTGGTGTTAGAACTGCTCCAGCGCCAGCTCCTGTCCCAAATATCTCAGGATAATCCTCCTTTGCTGTACCTGGGGACATAATTCGGATCCAGGTCCTCAGGGGACATAGAAAGATACAAGAATAACTCAAGCCAAATAAAATATAGTATATAAAAAAATAGATCCTCAAGGCAAGCTATGTAACCAGCTATATGAAATACAATTTGAGAGCATCACTAGTACTCAGGCTGAAACCACTACAAGCTCTGTGTCGGGGAGCCGGTAGCAGTAATATCACGAAGGGCCAAATACATGTGCCAAAGCTTTGGTATAGAGACTAAGGCACTCTTTAGTAACATAAGTATATATATATAATCAGCCTGTAGCCTGTGTGTCTTTCCTCACCTAATGTAACCTCACGTCTCATGTCCATAACACGCAAGATCATGACCTCTATCTAGTACAACGAGTCATAATGATATCTATGTATACAAGTCTTATGTCACAAATCCTGTAAACCTATACAGAATCACCATGAATAACTCAAGAAAGATTCTGTCACATGAATAATGCCAAGTGTCCTATGATATAATTTACTTGATAAAGCAAGCACGAAAAATATAGGATCGTGGAATCAACTTTCTAAGTGACGTTACACGACTCTGCGTACGGTGTCGACACCCGAATCTTGTTTAGACGTTAAGCAACATCTCACGATCCTAGGTTGAATATGTACATCACAGAATATATATATATATATATATATATATATATATATATATATATATATATATATATATATATATATATATATATATATATATATATATAAAGAACTCAAAAAATAAAGTCACAGGATCTGCTGCAAGTTGGCAAGGTACACTTGCCTGTGTTCTGAGCTCCATCAATTGCTCCGATATAAGTGGAATTTCTAGGTACGCCTCCGGATGCTAAAACAAACTTCATCATTGCTCTAAAAATACTTGAAATAGCTAGGATTGACTACCCATAATTTGGACACAGAGACAGAATTGACATTTTCTGGTCAAAGCGGGGTCCACATGTGGCCTACTTTGCACCAAAAAATGTACCAGAGACAAAGTTCTCCAAAATTGTCAAACTTAGTGTCTATGAGTCCAGAACGATGATACGAATCCAACGGAACATTCAGAACTGGATTCCGATGAGCCGGTCACAAAATTGTCCGTCAAGTGGAACCGTGGGGCCTACGAAATGATGTTTCGTCAATGTTCTCAGAATTGAACCAAATTTGGGTCACAGGACCAGCGTAACGCTATGAATCCAATGGCACAAGTTTTATTGCTAAACGACAAGCATACACGAAATTATGATGAGTGTCAGAACAGGCCGATACGGGACTTTTCGACGGATATGCATTGATTCCGGTGTGCACGCACATCCAAATCAACTTTCGCAAAATTGCACACGTCCGTGTTGTCGATATGCGCCTTTCGATGTAATTCGCACATGACATACAACAAAATTCGGGCATGGGACGCATCCGGTTTCAAAAAAATTCGGGTTTAAAAAACCAAGTTTTTGGTCAACTTCAACCGCGAATAATACACAACATACAACAAATTAAAATAAACTAATTAAAGAGATTAAATCTCGATTATGTTGTCTAAATTACTGTTCAATTAGAATTAAAAAATATTAACTATGTTGGAAGAAAAATATCCATGAAAATGGGTGCTTGGGACAGTTTTCTGAACTACGAATTGGGTCATTTTTTTCTGTTTTGCGTCGCAATTTGCGACCGACACAGGACAAGATACACCGAACTAATTATACAGGGTTCAAGAGAGTCATGTGGTCTTCGCATAGGATTCGACATATCGATATTTGGATAACTGTGCAGGTAGATACATAGCTAGAAGTAGGGTACCTTACTGTTTTGTTGTTGCTCGAAATTGGGCAACTTGCGACGGTGGTTTGCGGCGGTGTGCGACGACGGTCCGACGATCGTCGGTGGTTGTGGTTAGTCGGGGTGGAAGAGAAGATGTTGGTGGTGAGGTTCGACTAGGCTGGGGGTTTTATAGGGTGGAGGAGGAGCGGTTACGGGAAGCGGAAGAGAAGAGGTCGGGGAGGTTTCGGGGAGGAGAATCGAAGGGGGTGCTTCTGTTACAGGGGTTGGGGAAGCTACTGTAGTTGAAGGGTCAGATCAGTTATGGGTCTCGGGTCGGATACGGGTTGGTCTGGGTTGGTTCGGTTTGGATAGGTTTGGGTTGGTTTAGGTTTGTTTAGTTATGTCACCCTCACATTTTCATCCAAGGGTAGTTTAGTAATAACTAATATTTGTGCATGACATGATTTATTTATTTATTAAATTATTATTTGTTGATAGTGTAGACTTATGTCACGCTCCAGTCCCAAAATATATAGGACCAGGAACACGTAAGCATGTCAGCCGTATGTATATGGCAACTCCAATATATGGATACCATAATATACACGTACACTGTAATATGAATATAAACTCACATGTGGTATATATATGGTCACAAGTCACAGATATACTAAATCTCATCCATACAACAAGTCACAAAAAGGAAATAACTAAACTAGAATAATGAGTCTGAATAATCCAAAACTAATAGTCGGGTGGAGACAAATCCACTACCAATGACTATATCAATACTAAAATGAGAGAGGAGGGTAATCTCCAATATAAATAAGATGATGATATAAAGGTATCAGCGAAGCGATCCATCGCTAGAGATAATCAAAGATGCTCCGAAGGTAAGACCTCCTCGGAAGAGATAAGTGGTAAGTTCTGATCCGTGCTCCTGCGAATAGTCATGATGTCACACCCCAGTCCCAAAATACCGAGGGACTGGACACGTGGCAATGGCCAGCAGCACGCACCTATGGACAACCCAATTTAATGGATCCATCAGGGCGTACTTAAGCTGTAGTATAACAATAAATAGGTCCAATGATACAAGTCACATTCTATTCTAATCTCATCCACAGCAGATAATCACAGATCAAAGCCAGAATAAATGCAAATAAATATAATCTAACATATCTCAATAAAAGTGTCTCGGAGAACAATCCGAGAATAAGTCTGATACATCAATGCAATAGACTGGAAATAAAGTAACTAGAACAGAAATAAATGACTATATAAAGCCAATACTCAGGAGAAGTCCTCTGGCACGATCTCGTTCTCAGGTTCTGGTACAGCTCCTGGAAGTGCTCATGTACTGTATATCTCTGGATGGATCTCTTCGGCTATACCTGGGGACATAATCCAGATCCAGGTCCTCAGGGGATATAGCAAGGTACAAAATAACTCAAGCCAAATAAATAATGCAGTGCAGCAATAAATAAACAATAGGGTAAACTATGTAACCAGCTAAGTGATATGCAATATAAGAGCATCACTAGAACTCAGGCTGAAACTACCATAAGCTCTGTGTCGGGGAGCCGGTAGCAGTGATATCATGTGGTTTGTCTAGCTCAAAGGGAGACTATGACGCCGGCATAATATAATCAACCTATAGCCTGTGTGTCTCTCCCCACCCAATGTAATCATACGTCTCATGTCCACAATGTCTCATATCCATGCCACGCAGGATCAAGTCTAATGCAGCAAGTCATACTAAGCTCTAAGCATATATGTAAAGAACATGTCATGAACTTGAATCCTATACAGAATCACCATGAATGTCTCAGGAAGATTATGTCTCATGAATAGTGTCAGGTGTCCTGGGTTATGATGTACTTGATAGGACAAGTACGAGAAACAGCGGGTCTCGATATCCATGTCTAGATGACAATGCACAATATCGCGTACGGTATTGGCACCCGACTATTAATCGGACGCTAAGTAAAGTCACACGGTCCTAGGTTGAATATTTATATCAAGATTATATATGAAATCTACAAGAACTCAAGCAAAGTACTATAACAGGAATCACTGCGAGTTGGCAAGGTACACTTGCCTGTGGTTCGGCTCCAACTGTAGCTCTGGTTTTCGTGAAATCTCCAGGAACGTCTCCGGATGCTGAAACAAATATTACCATCAGGTCCAGAAAATATCAATCAGCTAGAAATGCCTGTCCTTGAGTCAAATTAGGAGACAAGGGCAAAAATGATAATTTCGGGTCAAAGCGGGGCCCACATGTGGCCCGCTTCGTACCAAAAAATGTGTCAGGGACAAAGTTCTCCAAATTTATCAAATTTAGTCTCAATAAGTCAGGAACGATGATACGAACCCAACGGAACTTTCAGAATTGGATTCCGATGAGCCGGTCACAAAATTGCCCGTCAAGTGGAGCCTATGGGGCCCACGATACGCGATTTTGCCAACGTTCTCAGAATTGAACCAAACTTGGGTCACAGGACCAGCGTATCGCTACGAGTCCGATGGCATAAGTTTTGTTTCGATCCGACGTGTGTACACAAAGTTACGACGCATTCCAGAACTATCGGATACGGGACGGTGTCGGCGGATATGCGTTGATTCCGGTGTGCACGCACATCCAAATCAACTTCTGTGAAATCCCGTACGTCCGTATCAACGACGCGCTTGTATCGGTGAAGACCGCACGTGACCAAGTCGTCCCGTTTGGTGGGGCGTACTCAGTTCTGGGGTGAAATAGGGCATTATTTTTCCTGTTTTTGGACCGCAGTTCGCGATCGCCACAGGACGCGATGCACCGAGCGGGTTACACGGGCATCGAGAGGGTCACACAGGGTTCGCGATGCAACAGACGGAATCGAAAATGGGTAAACTAGTAGAGAAAAACGGGTACCTGAACAGGGCTAGAGAAACCAAAGTTTCTCGTGTCCGCGTCGTGTCCGGCGTCCGAGTCGGAGTCGTCTAGGGTTAGGGTTTGGGTCTGCGGCGGCCGGAGCTATGGTGGAGGGAGGCCGGGGGCAGCGGGGCGGCGCTGGCCGGAGGCGGCGGAGGCGGTCGAGGGCGTTGCGGCGGCGCGCTGGGAGGCGGCCGACGGCTGGGCAGTGGGCCAGAGGGGCTGCGGGGCCGTGCGGAGCGGGCGGGGAACGCGGGCTGGGCGGCGCGTGGCCGGCGAGGCGCGGAGGGCGGCGGGAGACGGGGGCGGCGAGCGGGTCATGGGGGGGAACTGGGGTAGCCGGTTCGCGGGTTCGCCGGTGCGGGTTCGGTCGGGCGGGCCCGACCCGACCCGACCCGCTAAGGCGGTCGGTCCGGTCGGGTTCAGCTGGACCAGGTTCAGGCCGGTTCAGCCCGGTTTGAACCCGGTTCAGCCCGGTTTATTATTATTTTTATTTAAAAATAGTTTTGGGGCTTTTAAAAATATTTTTGGGGTCCAATAAATTCCTAGAAAATTACCCTAAGTCCAATATTTTATTTTACACCCAAAAATATTATTTTCATAATATTTTAATATATTTTAAAAATATTTAATTTTATTTAATGCCAAAATACTCTGGTTTTTAATTAGTAAAAATTCCCGAAAATTCCTAGAAAATTCTGAAAAATCTAGTTTTAAAAATCTTGAAAAATTAGGGGGTTTAAAATCTACCCCCCTTAAGAGGATTGCATCCTCGCAATCAAAGAATAATCGGTCAACAGAGATGACACGGTTGCAAGTATTATTCGAAACACATCACAAGACACCTAGGGAAAATATCGTATCCCTAAGAATGAAAGTTATGCACTTTCTAGAGTAAAGAAAATCTAGTTAAAGGAAGAGAACTACAATTTTTTTAGAAAACTAGGTTATTATTAACAAGTTCCAAATTACTAGGTTGGGGCTGAGGTCACGAACCAAATAGGCATGAGCTAAAACAAGACTAGAAACGGTATCTAAGAATCACTTACGCGCATTAGCTACTCCACGAGTCTGAGCGTTCTCTACGGTCATCGTCAAGGCTTGTTCGCGTCCTTGTGGTCGATTCCTCTGCTGCTGCTGAGCCTGCTGGAAGAGTAGTGCCTGGGGTATCAAAGGTGGCCTCGGCTGATACCCTCCTGGAGCTGGTGGTAGGACTTCTTGAACTTCCGTTTGTGGTGCTCCCAATATTGGATAGGTTGACCTCGGTATTGGTAACGCTTGCTGGTTACCCTTTGGTGCTCTTTCTCGACGCTCAGGACATTCCCTCAATAAATGTTGACTAGATCCGCAAGCTAAACATAATCTTATTTTTCGTCTGCACTTGTTCTCTATATGACCTCGCCTATGACAATATAGACAGACAGGTATTGCCAGTGGAGATGCTTCTGGTGGCTGGTGTATGTGAGGTCTTTTTGCAACTTCTTCTTATGGTGCTCCGGCTGGTGCTGATGTGGATGGCCGCTTCAGACTGGCCTCTCTCCTGATGACGCGCTCCATGCGTCGTGCTGCAGCAAGGACGTTCGAGTACGAAGTAGGTACAACGGATCCAATTAGTTTCTGTAGCTCAATGTTTAGTCCGTCGAAGAATTTCTCGGCCTTCTCTTCTTCTGTCGGGATCAATGTTGGGGCAAAGCGACTTAGACGAATGAACTCAGCGTTGTACTCTTCCACCGTGAGTTAGGTGACTGAACTTGTCCCAAAGTTCTGATCGAGCGATAGCTGGAATGTACATCTCCTGAAAGAGTCTAGATAACTCTTCCCAAGTGACTCGGTCTGGTCCGAGCCGTGTCTCCTCAGATAGCCACCAGTGATATGCATTGTCCATCAACTGCATTCTGACGGCAGCCATCCAACGTTCCCTCGGAAGCTCAGCTGCTTCTAATTGATGTTGAGTGTTGGTGAGCCACTCATGAACTTCAGTGGGCTCCTCCTTGTCTGAGAAGGTACGGGGCTTCAGCTGCCAAAAATCGGTGATAGAGCCCATCGTTGGTCGTCGTGCTGGTAGATCTGTCTGCTCTAGTGCGGTTACTAGGCTGCAACTCAAAGCCTCTTGTTGAGCTTGCATTATTGCATAGATTATTTAAAACATCTGCTGCCCGTCCATAGCCTGCCCTGGTGGAATTATGGGCATTGGTGGAGTAAATTGCGTCGATGGTGGAATGTCATCGTGCTGGTCTCTCGAGGCATGTTGTTGAGCTGATTATCCTCCATCCACGAGTGTTACTTCAACTTCGTTGGTTACCACAGCATCTCATGGTGATTTTGCAGGAGTCTCGTCGTTCGCTCGTGAATCCATAACTCTGTAACCAAAATAAACAGTAAGAGGCGCACAGGAATCAAGGCAGGATGCAAGTCGAGAAATTAATTCGAATTCGATATGGATATCAAGAACGTTTCAAGCAGGTGGATGAGATCCTAAAAACTTATCCTATTCTTATTGCAGGCCTGTTCGGTCCCTAAGTTGAAACTGAACAATTTAGTCGTTGACCTACATGGGCCACCATAAAAACTATGTCACGCCCCAGTCCCAAAATACCGAGGGACTGGACACGTGGCAATGGCCAGCAGCACGCACCGATGGACAACCCAATTTAATGGATCCATCAGGGCGTACTTAAGCTGTAGTATAACAATAAATAGGTCCAATGATACAAGTCACATTCTATTCTAATCTCATCCACAGCAGATAATCACAGATCAAAGCCAGAATAAATGCAAATAAATATAATCTAACATATCTCAATAAAAGTGTCTCGGAGAATAATCCGAGAATAAGTCTGATACATCAATGCAATAGACTGGAAATAAAGTAACTAGAACAGAAATAAATGACTATATAAAGCCAATACTCAGGAGAAGTCCTCTGGCACGATCTCGTTCTCAGGTTCTGGTACAGCTCCTGGAAGTGCTCATGTACTGTATATCTCTGGATGGATCTCTTCGGCTATACCTGGGGACATAATCCAGATCCAGGTCCTCAGGGGACATAGCAAGGTACAAAATAACTCAAGCCAAATAAATAATACAGTGCAGCAATAAATAAACAATAGGGTAAACTATGTAACCAGCTAAGTGATATGCAATATGAGAGCATCACTAGAACTCAGGCTGAAACTACCATAAGCTCTGTGTCGGGGAGCCGGTAGCAGTGATATCATGTGGTTTGTCTAGCTCAAAGGGAGACTACGACGCCGGCATAATATAATCAACCTATAGCCTTTGTGTCTCTCCCCACCCAATGTAATCATACGTCTTATGTCCACAATGTCTCATGTCCATGCCACGCAGGATCAAGTCTAATGCAGCAAGTCATACTAAGCTCTAAGCATATATGTAAAGAACATGTCATGAACCTGAATCCTATACAGAATCACCATGAATGTCTCAGGAAGATTATGTCTCATGAATAGTGTCAGGTGTCCTGGGTTATGATGTACTTGATAGGACAAGTACGAGAAACATCGGGTTCTATCAGCACGACGGCCAACGACGGGCTCTATCACCGATTTTCGCTAGTTGAAGCCCCATACCTTCTCAGGCAAAGAGGAGCCCACAGAAGTTCATGAATGGCTCACCAACACTCAACATCAATTAGAAGCAGCTGAGCTTCCAAGGGAACGTTGGATGACTGCCGTCAGAATGCAATTGACGGACAATGCACATTACTGGTGGATTTATGAGGAGACACAGCTCGGACCAGACCGAGTCACTTGGGAAGAGTTCTCTAGACTCTTTCAGGAGATGTATATTCCAGCCATCGCTCGATCAGAACTTCGGGATAATTTCAATCGCCTCACTCAAGACAGTGTGACAGTGGAATAATACAACGTAGAATTCGTTCGTCTGAGTCGCTTCGCCCCAACCTTGATTCCGATAGAAGAAGAGAAGGCTGAGAAGTTCTTCGACGGACTAAACTTTGAGCTACAGAAACTAATTGGATCCGTTGCACCTACATCTTACCCGGACGTCCTTGCTGCAGCCCAACGCATGGAGCGCGTCACCAGGAGAGAGACCAGTCTGAAGCGGCCGTCCACATCAGCACCAGCTGGAGCACCACAGGAAGAAGTTACAAAAAGACCTCACATGCACCAGCCATCAGAAGCATCTTCACATGCACTACCTGTCTGTCAATATTGTCGCAAGCGAGGCCATATTGAGAATGAGTGCAGACGAAAAAGGAGATTATGTTTAGCTTGCGGATCCAGTCAGCATTCAGTGAAGGAATGTCCTGAGCGTCGAGAAGGAGCACCGATAGTAAACCAACAAGCGTTACCAGTACCGAGGCCAACCTATCCAGCATTAGGAGCACCACAAACGGGAGTTGAAGGAGTCCTACCACCAGCTCTAGGAGGGTATCAGCCGAGGCCAACTTTGATACCCCAGGCACTACTCTTCCAGCAGGCTCAGCAGCAACAGAGGAATCATCTACAAGGATGCGAACAAGCTCTGGCGATGACCTTGGAAGACGTGCAGACTCGTGGATTAGCTAATGCGCATAAGTGATTCGTAGCTATCGTTTCTAGCATTGCTTTAGTTCGTGCCTATTGGTTCGTGACCTTAGCCTTGACCTAGTAATTTTAAACTTGCTAATAATTGATAACCTAATATGTTTTTGTAAGTGATAACCTAGTTTTTCTAAACTGTAGTCTTCTAGATTTCCTTCATCCGGGAAATTGCATAACTATTATTTCTTATATATGATTTTCCCTATGTGTTTTTAAACCCTCAACCTTGACTCTTCTTAATCGTGATGTGCTTCGAATAATGTTTGCAACCGTGTCATCTCTGTTGACCGGTTATTCTTTGATTGCGAGGACGCAATCCTCTTAAGGGGGTAGATTGTAAACCCCCTGATTTTTCTGGATTTTTTAAAATCAATTTTTACAAATTTTCTGAAATTTTCTAGGATTTAAATCAAGGTATTTTTGAGATTAAATGATTTATAAATGATGCTAAATAATATTAAAATATTATAAAAATAAAATTTTCTAGTGTAAAATGAAAAACTAGACATAGGGTAATTTTCCGGGAATTTATTGGACCCCAAAAATATTTTTAAATCCCTAAAAAACTAATTAATTAAACCAAATAAACCCTAGAATTAAACCCGGTTTATTTCAAAATAAACCAAACCAACTTGAACCGAACCATGGAGAACCTAACCGAACCCAAATTCTTAACGGGTCGGGTCAGATCCGAATTGAACCCGACCCGGACCCGTTAACCCGACCGAAACCCTAATTTGAATCCTTTTCCTTCTCCGGCCGCCTCTTTATAACCCCCTCTTCCGCCGCCTGAACCCTACCTCCGCCACCACCCACCGTCGTCTCGCCGCAGTGCCACCGTCTCCTTCGCCTCTCTTTCGTCCCAACAGTGTCGACGGCCATAGCCGCCGCCTGAACCCTAACCCCTAATTATCGAGTAACCCATCCCTGCCACCGCCTTCCCTCTCTCCCCTCACCGTCCTCCGCCCTGAGCCCCGCTCCGTCGTCGTCCCCATCTAACCCTCCTCCACCGTCGTCTCCGGCGAAGCCCTCTCCCCTCGCCGTCCTCTTCCCTCTCCTCGCCGCAGCCATCTCAGCAGCCCGAGCGTCCGCCACCCAGGACCTCACCATAACAACTCCAACTCGCCGTTGACGACCCGCCAGAGCCCCGGCCAGCCTCGCCTGAGCCGTCCTCGGCCGCCTCCGCCCGAGCAGCCCACCCAGCGGTGCCTAGCCGCCTCCGGCGAAGCCCCAGCCGTTGTTGAACGAAACCCTAACCCTAGAACAGTACCCGGACAAAGCACAGTGTCGTATCGTGTCACCTCGCGGACACGAGAATTCGATTTCCACGGAGCCCTGTTCAGGTACCATTTTCTCTCTCCTCACTGCCCCATTTTTTGTCCCATCTTTTGTGACGCATAGACTGCGTAACCCTCTCGATGTCCGTGCAACCCTCTCAGTGTGTCGCGTCCTGTGGCGATCGCGAACCTCGATCCAAAAATAGGAAAAATAACACCCCGTTTTCCCCGGAACTGAGTGCGCCCCGCCAAACGGTACGACTTGGTCGCGTGCGGTCTTTACCGAAAGGTGCGCGCCATTGATACAGACATGCGGGATTTCGCAGAAGTTGATTTGGATGTGCGTGCACACCAGAATCAACGCGTATCCGCCGACAACGCCCCGTATCGGCCTGTTCTGGAACACGTTGTAACTTTGTGTACACACGTCGAATTGAAACGATACTTGCGCCATCGGACTCATAGCAATACGATGGTCCTGTGACCCAAGTTTGGTTTGATTATGAGAACGTTGACAGAATCGCGTATCGTGGGCCCCACGGCTCCACTTGACGGGCGATTTTGTGATCGGCTCATCGGAATCCAATTTTGGAAGTTTTATTGGGTTCGTATCATCGTTCTGGACTTGTTGACACTAAGTTTGACAAATTTGGAGAACATTGGTTCTAACACATTTTTCGATACGAAGCGGGCCACATGTGAACCCCGCTTTGACCAGAAACTGTCATTTTTGCCCCTGTGTCCAAATTGGACTCAAGGACAGGCGTTTGTAGCTATTTGATATTTTCTGAATCTGATGGTGATGTTTATTTCAGCAACCGGAGCAGTACCTACAAATTCCACTGAGATTAGAGCTACAGTTGGAGCCAGAATCCCAAGCAAGTGTACCTTGCCAACATTGCAGTTTTCTTACTTATTTCCTTGACTTATTTATATATTGTTGTACATGCTTAACCTATGACCGTGTGACTTTACTTAGCGTCTGATTAATAGTCGGGTGCCAATACCTTATGCGAAGTTGTGTAACGTCATCTAGACATGGATACCGAGACCCTATACTTCTCGTACTTGCCTTATCAAGTACGTTATACCTAGGACACTTGATACTATTCATGAGACAAAATCTTCCTGAGATACTCATGGTGATTCTGTATAGGATACAAGTTTCATGACATATTCTTTTGC
The DNA here is from genome assembly GCA_036927795.1 of Iris macrosiphon. Taxonomy (NCBI): domain Eukaryota; kingdom Viridiplantae; phylum Streptophyta; class Magnoliopsida; order Asparagales; family Iridaceae; genus Iris; species Iris macrosiphon. Next base: position 19,828,890 of record JAYESA010000017.1, read on the forward strand.
TTAGATATTATATGACTTGATGCATTAGTTTTGATCCTGCATGGCATGGACATGAGACGTCGTGGACATAAGACGTATGATTACATTGGGTGGGGAGAGACACACAGGCTACAGGTTGATTATATTATGCCGGCGTCTTAGTCTCTCTCCGAGCTAGACAACCACATGATATCACTGCTACCGGCTCTCCGACACAAAGCTTGTAGTGGTCTCAGCCTGAGTTCTAGTGCTGCTCTCATCTTGCATATCACTTAGCTGGTTATATAGTTTACTCTTTTGATTCATTATTGCTGCACTGTATTTATTTTTGGCATGAGTTATTTTGTACCTTGTTATGTCCCCTGAGGACCTAGATCCGAATTATGTCCCCAGGATTAGCAGACGAGATCGACCCCGAGTTACACGGGACAGGAGCATTAGCAGGAGCAGGAGCAGACACTGGAGCAGTACCAGATCCAGTAGACGAGTGATCCCTGAGGGTATTTTCTGAGTATATACTGTTTTCATACTCAGTATTTGTTGTGGTTATCTTTATTCTTGTATCTTGACAGTTGTATCACACTCATTATCGGGTTATTTTCCGAGTTTATGTTTTATTGTGATTGATCTTGCTTATTGATTCTGATATTGTTGTATTCATTTTCTGTGGATGAGATTAGTATGTCTAGGCCCGTATTGTTGTATTACAGCTTAAGTACATCCTGATGGGTCCATTAAATTTGGTTTGTCCATCGGTGTGTGCTGTTGGCCATTGCCACGTGTCTAGTCCCACGATATTTTGGGACTGGGGCGTGACAGGGGAAGACGGAAATCAACAATAAAGAATTTCAAGGAGGAGATGATAGAATACAAGTACGGGATTCAAATGGATTAGAGAATTCGAAAGGGAGTTGCCATGGCAGTTGTGGATTGAAATCTTATTTTAGGTAAATTCCTATTCGCATATTCACATCAGAACACTTATGTACCTGGCATTATATGTCCTGACCAGTCTAGAGGGCAAGTATATTTGTCTAACAAGTTGAGTCAACTATATCTCAATCCATATAAAGTAGTGATACAAAGAGCAAACCAAGTGCACTACGGTTGATCAGACCATAATACACCGATTCTGATTTAGACAATATATTAGTATGGGCCTCCAATAATCCATATGTCATGAACAAGCTCAATAAAAGAATAAGCTTGCAAAACTAGGCTATAATAGCAGCATAAGTCGAGGTAGTAAAAATATAAGTTCGCTTGATTATGATGGAAGAAGGTACAGAATAATCTAAGTTCAACAAGAAGATCGGTGTTGTGCCTCTACAGTCTTCATAATAACTCATTGTCAAGGTCTCTAGTCGACCAAATGGGTGTATGGGCCTCTAAGTTCTACAGTCTAGGTAAACACTATCTTTTTATGCAAGTCTATAGTTGGTGTCATTCAATTACACTTTATTAATGGCGCAATAGGTCTATGTGTTACTAGGTTATGAGGCATACTACCCAACTTACAATAATTTAACTAATAGTGTTATTGCATACTAGAGTATATATATTCTTAGTATAAATCATCTTCATAACCCCTATCAAGCACGAAAGATAAGATAAGATTGACGTAGAGAAGGGATCACGCAAGATGCAATGCAAGCAATCAAATGAGAATGCGAAACGAAATCAAGGGAGGTGATAAATAAGTGGATGAGATCCTATATTCTAATCCTATGCGCAGGCTTGCTCGGTACAGTGACGTAACCGAGACAATATGCTCTTGACCTGCATGGGCCACCACAAAAATATGTCACGTCCCAGTCCTAAAATACGTATGACCAGGAACACGTAAGAATGCCAGCCGTATGTATATGGCAACTCCAATATATGGATACCATAATACACACGTACGCTCACATGTGGTATATATATGGTCACAAGTCACAAATACACTAAATCTCATCCACACAACAAGTCACAAAAAGGAAATAACTAAATTAGAATAATGAGTCTGAATAATCCAAAACTAATAGTCGGGTGGAGACAAATCCACTACCAATGACTATATCAATACTAAAATGAGAGAGGAGGGTAATCTCCAATATAAATAAGATGATGATATAAAGATATCAACGAAGTGATCCATCGCTAGAGATAATCAAAGATGCTCCGAAGGTAAGACCTCCTCAGAAGAGATAAGTGGTAAGTCCTGATCCGTGCTCCTACGAATAGTCATGAACATCTACACCTGGAAAGGGACCAGGTCCTCAGAGGGACGTAACAAGATACATAGAAGCAAGCCAATTTGAATACAGTAAACATGCATAATATTGAAAATATATAAGTATGCTGTACAAGACAATCTATATGAATGCAAATGAGGACAACTTTTTGACGTATGGGCAAGGGTAGGCTACTCGATCTAAGCCTCACAACTCATACACCATTCTAGAACATCAGAAATTAACATACCGCAGGGGTAGCGATCAGCGTGTGACTCCAGAAATTGACATACCACGGGGGTAGCGACCAGCGCGACACACTCCCGTAGTGCGAGCTAGATACTACGGTTTACCAGAGTGGTTAAAGCCCATACGTCTACTGATTGTCCTCTCATGATACTAAGTGTCATATGTGTGTCAACATATCTAATATATAGTAATGACTGAAAGTAATACACATGCAATGAATATGCAAAAATATAATGAATATATAGAAATATAATAAGCATGCAAAGTACTATAAATAATTTGGCAAGGTATCTTGCCTGGTAAGAAAGCTGCAAAGTGTAACGTCCAGGAGTCAAGCACACAGGATCAGAAGCTACGGCCTCAGAATAAACGTCTCCGGATGCTGAAATAAATATCATCAAAGTTCCCAGAATAAGCGATATAGCTAGAAAATACTATCCTTTCGTCCAATTTGGACACAGGGACAAAACGGTAATTTTGGATCAAAGCGGGATCCACCTATGGCCTGCTTTGCACCAAAAAGCGTACCAGGGGTAAAGGTCTCTAAATGGGACAAATTATAGGTCAAACAAACTCTAAATGTCAGTACGAACTCAACGGTATATCCAAATATGGATTCCGGTGAGCTGAACACAATTTTGCCCAAAAAGTCAACCGTGGGGCCCGCCAATAGGCGACTTGGTCAACTGTCTCAGAATTGTGTGAAAATTGGGTCACAGGACCAGCACGATACCACGAGTCCAGTGGCGTAAGTTTCGTCGCATTCTGACGAGCGTGCACTAAATGGCGGAGGGTTTTGCAAAAGTCACGATACGGGAAATTTTTGCGGATACGGGCTGATTCCGACACGCGCACGCGTCCGAATCAGTTTTTGCGAAAGCCCACACGTCTGGGCATACCGTGCGTGCCTTTCGGTGCACTTGGTACACGACGGGACGGTCTCGTTTGGCGGGGCGCGCTCCGTATTGTAAATTTTAATATTTTAAAAACAATTTTTTATGAGTTTTCAACCTAATTTAATTCTGCATACAACATCAAATAAAATAATATAATTGACAGAAAATAATCTAGGTTAGGTGGTCTTTGCATATCAAAAGGAAAAACTAAATTCGGATCTCTGTGGTGGGAGATACGAGTCCGTAAACAGGGGTGGTTGCAACATATTTTCTGAGATTAAATATCGTGGTTTTTCCTCGACTTGGCATCGATTTTCACCTAGGTTTGCGCGCTGCACGATGAAAACTAAATTACGAGATTTAGAGAGGGATAAGTGAGGATCATACCGGCTAAGACGGATCTAAATTTGGGCGAGAGACGCGACAAAAAATGGCGAGTGAAGGAGGATACATCGCTGCGGTTTCTGTGCAGCGTTTGCGCGCGGATAACGCTGCTGCGGCCGGCCGACGGTTCTCCGACGATCTCGCGGTGGCTGGCGGTCGGCGTCGGTGGCGCTCTCAGGTCGAGGGGGTGAAGAGTAGGGGTTAGGGTTTGAACTGAAGTATATATAAAGAAGCGGGGGGGGGGGGGGCTTTTGGGTTATGGATTGCGGGTAGGATTAGTAATGGGTTTGGGTTAGGAAATTAGTTAGGGTTTGGGTTTTAATTCATTTAGAATTCTTTTTCTTTTTCCTTTTTCTTTTTCTTTTCTTTTCTAATTTTATTTCTTTCTTTTCTCTTCTTTTTATTAACATTATTATTATTATTACTACTACTACTACTACTACTACTACTACTACTACTACTAATAATAATAATAATAATAATATTATTATTATTATTAGTATATTTATTATTATCACTAGTATATTTATTATAATTATAATTTATTACTATTTCTTTTATTCTTTTCTATTAATAGACTTTATATATATATATATATATATATATATATATATATATATATATATATATATATATATATATATATATATATATATATATATATATATATATATATATATATATATATATATAATTCGAGGAATTTATATTGGTGCATACAATAAATCTATCAACTGTCCACAGGGTCTCCTACATGAAAATAATTAAGAAAAAATTATAATTGCTCCATAAATCTTCTATTGCGCAATCACCTCGAAATAAAAAAAATTAAATAAATTCTATTACTTCTAATTAGCTAATAAATGTTATAAATCAATTAAATAATTAATTAAATAATTAATACGATTTTAAAAATTTTGGGGTTTTACAACTTATTTTGGACTTGTGTAGTGGACCTAACCATTTAATTATATAGCATGAAACAAACTTTTGGACTAGTCTAAGTTGAGCCCATGAATTAGGCCCACGGATTAAGAAACTTGATTAATTAGTGAAACCATTAGACTAAAACCTTTCCTCCCTAATTATTTCTTCATGAGAGGCCCCAAGGGGTATTTGTTACTTTGTACATTGCTTGGAGAGGGGTTTATGACCAGCCATAATTAGGAGGAGAGAGAGTGCTCTCATTTTATTTCTTTCCCAAATTTCTACATCTACATTTTCCCTCTTCAAATTTCCCTCCATTCCCTCATCATTTCTCTACCAAATCTTCACCAAACTTATTCTAAATTCAACATTGAAACCTCTACATCAAGGATCTACAAGCAAGGAGCAAGGAGCAAGGAGCAAGGAGCAAGGAGCAAGGAGGAGGAGGCCAAGATCTACAAGGAGATGAACTACTTGTCATTTGGGACCTTTTCATTGGGAATCCATCTCCCAATAGGTACAATTCAGTTTCTCCCCTTCTTTTAGACTCTAGATCTGATATTTTACCATGAAAAACTATTCCACATGCATAGGCTACCCATAGGATTTGGTTTGGATTCATTTGGAGACCCACGGTGGAAGTTATGACCAAATTGGTGCCAATTTTGGAAGAATTCCGAGATTGGCACATGTAGTGCTTGTCATTAGATCTAATAGATCTAATTGACACTTGATTGTGTGTTTGTGACTAGTTTTGTGTCCACAATTGGATACGTGTAGGCCGTATCTCGTCAATTTGACGAAACGGGTTAATTTTGGGGGTTTTCCTCCGACACGGAGCCTTGTGCATATCGCATTGTGACATGGACACGTAGACACTCTAATTTCTATACATATTGTTCATAAATTATGTATTAGACTTGTACGTGTCCTCCGGGATGCGTGTGGTTGTGTATTGGGGCCGTATCACAAACATATCATAGAGGAAGTGTGATACAGGTGCGATGTGCTCCATGTGTTTGTGTTTTGGCTCATTTTACTATACGTACATATGTAATTATATATGTATATACTATCTATATATTATATAGAGTATATAATAGTGTAATTTGGGTTTTTGTGTTTATGTGTGTCTATGTGTATATAATAGAGTATCTACATAAATCTATATGTGTATATATATATATATATATATATATATATATATATATATATATATATATGGGCTTATATGATTTCAGGTGATATATATATATATCTATATGGGGATAGCTACATATATATGGTTATCTTCGTATACGTAGTTGTGTATAGGTGTAGATGTCTGTGAGTTTGTGTTTGTGTGAACCTTAGTGTGTTGTGTGTGTTTGAGTTAGTGAGGGGATAGGGCTCGACACAGGTGAACCACCAATCGCTGTGTGCGGGTCGTGACAAGTTCGGTTTAATATATATAGGTCATAAAAAATAGTTTTGGAGTCCAATAAATTCCAGAAAAAGTACACAATATTCTATTATTAATTATACACCAAAAAATTTAATTTTTACAATATTTTAATAATTAATTTAATACACAAAAATATAAATTCATGAAAAATATTTATTATAATTAACTAAAAATAATAAAAATTTCTACAATAATAATTAATGAAAATTTTAAATTAAAATTTAAAAATATGGGTGTTTACACTTATATATGAAACTTGTCAAAAAATTGTTAAGAAATTTCCTAATTCACTATCATTCAACTTAAAATTTTTATGATCAATTGTTAATGACATATCATTTGAAATCCATAAACTCATTTTTATAACACTTGCTCTTATTCGATTGCAAACCGACTTTTTAGCTTCTTGACCTCGAATTAGACCTAAAATTAAACAAAGTTAAGAAAGAGCCGAACCAAGATGAATCGAGAGCCTACAAAAGCCGATCCAATCTGACCCAATCATAATTTTTGGGTTTGGTTCGATTCTTGCAAATCTTTAGATAACCATTTTGACAGGTGAACCAAGTGATGTAAACATGTAGCTCTTGCCTGGATCATGTTATAGTGGTCATTGATAAGGGTGTGGGAAACTATGCCAAAGCTGTCTAGTGGGTTGGTCTTTCATTAGGGTAAGAGATGATCATTTGCACAAGGTATGACTCGTAAAACCTCAAGATTTAGTCCAATAAGAGACAATTGTTTGATTGATTTATACTGAGATGCTCAGGTCTCATATGTACATTTGAATTAAATATTTTTAGAAATGACCCAAGTGATGCACAATAACTCCAGGCATAGTCATATCCTGATAGCATGTATGCCAGGTCCAATGGACCTATCGGTCAATTTCTTGAAATGTTGTCGCTCATCGAGAAAAATCAACACATAAAATTCATTGGATGAAATCGAACATGATGAATATAATCTTACTTTTATAAACTGAGTTACACTAGGCTTACTGGGAATCGACTAATGTATTTTAATGGACCGAGTAGGCGATTGTCGATCACAGTCCAATCTGCTTCGTAGAAGTCGGGTCGCTCAAACGGTTCCGATTGGACCGTTACGATTGAACCGATTTGTAAAAAAACCACACCCTTGACATTTTCTTTCAATCTTTTTATTTATTTATTATTACATAACAAACTCCCCCCAATAAAGAAAAAGGGGGGGGGGGGGGAGAGGGGGGGGGGGGGTTTGAGATTTTCCTTTCCTTCTAGTATAGCATAGCATAGCGTGGGGTGGTGGTTCCTTTCCTAATAGTATAGCATACGGTCATTTTCAAAGAAGGAAACCAAACAAATCCATCATCACCAAGAAGAAGGTATGGGCAGTATCCAGCCCCCTTTCCCCTCCTCACCAAACCCCTTTCCCACAACTCTTCTTCTTGTCATTCATAGCTAGACCAGAATTTGTATTCTTTGACATATTTGTTGCTGAAATAGTCTCAGAAATGTTCAGATAGCTCATACTTTCATGAGTTTGTAGAGTATAATCATTTTGTTGGTAGCTAAATAAATAATGTTCAGTAGTTGATAGTTTGGAAGAAGAAGAAATGATGGATAGCAGGGTTCTGACCATTGCCACCCAGATCATGGTCATCTCGATCATCTTGTCTGTCATGTTATTGTTTATCGGTATGGGCGTCCTGGTCCTCCTCCACATTTGCATCGTGGGGAGGGCCTTCCGGAGGGGGCTGAGCACCGTCTCGAGAGGGGAGAGGCGCGGTGGCGACGTGCCGGGCGGGCTGTCCCCCGAGGACGTCGAGAGCCTCCCCTGCTACGAGTTCGATGCCCGGGCAAACGACTGCGCGGTGTGCCTGGAGGGGTTCCAGAAGGGCGATCGCTGCCGGCTTCTGCCGCTGTGTGGGCATAGCTTCCACGCCGTGTGCGTGGACTCTTGGCTTATGAGGACCCCGATTTGCCCGCTGTGTCGGGCTAGGGTTTGCCACCGGAAGGGCGAGGAGGAGGAGGGGTTGGAGTTGGGGGAGTTCCGGGCGGTTGTCGCTGTGGGTTCTTGAACCGACTTTTCGGTAGGGTCAATCAGTACTTGTTTAGGCTGTTGTAGTACAACAAAGTATCATTATGTTCAAAGTAGTATCACATGCTTCACTGAATTGCTGGTTTAGTTAGGCTACGTGATCAATGCTATTTCCTGTTGTCATGTTTAGTGCTCCCTTTTATCTATCTTCTTTTATTGTATGTGAATATGACTTGGAAATTTCCCAATTTAACTACGACATATGTAATTGATGATACTTGCTTCATAAATATCAACCTCTTTGGCAAGCAGCACTATGTACTTGATGATGTTTTGTGTTTACAATCCAAGTTTATTGCTCACTGGACTTGCATTCCATATTTATAATTCTCGTGAGGCACTACTATTGAAATTTACTAATTCTGATTTACTGAAGCAGTGTGCCCTTATGGTGCATATCATTTTCTAGTGTCAGATCATTAAAAGATAAGATAAGAAATTAATGTATTCGTAGGAAGTTGGAGATGGTGCCAATTGATGACAATATGAGAGAAAATAATTTTAGGTCCGTTTGGACATGTGCAACACAACCAAATAGATGCACCAAGGCGATAAGATTGTAGTTCAAGGAGACCTTAGGACAAGGGTAGGCCCAAACAAACATTGATTGAAGCTCCAAAGAAGGATATGATTTTTGTTAGTGTTATTGACGACATTACCCTTGAGGGCGTTGCTTGGCGTTATGGGGCGAGGATTGTTGCTTGCATCTTGGAGGGTGCTACTTCGAGTCACGAAAAAATCTCTCTATATATTTTCTTATGGGTTAAGGCTTCACCAGTGTGCTAAATAGCGGTTGAGGCAGGCACCTAAGTGGCGCCTAGACGTTAGACGGTCGCTCTTCGCACCGCTTTTGTAGTTGACGGTGGAGTAGGCAGCCGATGGTAGTTTGGCGGCGTAGGCGGAGGTGAGACGACATGGACAATCATCTAGGTGGAGCAATACCTGACTACATGTTTTGGAAAAACAGTTTTGCAAGTATTATGGATATATGGTTCACTTTTACAAGACTGATATTTTATAAATTTTTGCTCTACAACTTAGTTATACATAAAATGCCCCTAAAATATGCATATTATGCAATAAATAGTGGTAAAATAGTAAAAAAATGTCCAAAATGTATCAAGCTCCTAGGCGGCGCCTTGGTGACGCCTAGGTGGTAGACGGACCCTCTCCGCCGCGCACCCGCCTATGGCCGTTTAGAACCTTGGTCTTGACCCTCCCTAGTCCTTGCATAAGCGGGGACTTCGTTGCAATGTGACACCCTTTTTTTAAGGACATTGCCCTTAGTAGAGCTCAATAGTAGAAAAGGATTCAAACAACCAAGCCCAAAAATTTGGGATAAACACTTTGTTGTTGTATTTTTGTTAAAGTTGTCTTTTCTTTATCAAAGTCGACTACCAATTTTCTCTACCAAATATAACTTATATTTATGTTCTTTTAACAACTTTAGACCTTATCCACTTATTTTCTTCTCTATCCTAAGATTTATTTTATATCCATTTTGCAACTTAGGGGCTCAATATATTTACTTTACATCCCCCATTTATTTCAAATTTATTTTGTATCTGATTACCAATTTATTTTATATCCCCAGACCTTGCATAAGTTGTGTGTACGTGGAGGTGGGGGTGGGGGTGGGGGTGGGGGGTGGATGGGGGTTGTGCTACTTTATTACTGTTTCTAGGCTGAGAGGTTCCACCAGGTAGAGTTGTCTATGCAAACGTAATCTAATATAGTAAAAAATTCTTTAGTCTTTGGCCATGGACGTAGACAAAATTCTGGACAATATAGTTTCTGGGTTCTCGTTCTGTTTTTCAATGCTATGTTTTCTAACACAATTGCTGTTATAATCATTTCACCAGTTAGGGATAGAAACAGGAAATCCAAAATCAAATACCAATCATATAATTTATTGTTATCGACGTGTTTGTCCTCCCCATTTGTCTTGTAGTACGGGCCTTGTGTGTGTGAGCTGAGCACTATCTCAAGTGGATAGGTACCATGACGAGTGCAGCGGGTTGTCCCTTGAGGATGTCGGGAAGCTCCTCTGCTATGACTTCAATACCTGTGGAGTCAGAAGCATACAGTTTGATGATTGCACAGTGTGTTTGGAGAGCTTTCAAGAGGGAGACAGGTGTCGACTGCTGCCACTGTGCCGGCATAGCTTCCATGCTATATACATGGATACTAGCTTATGAGAACCCCGATAGGCCCGAAATGGCGGACTAGGGCTTGCCGGCGGAAGGGTGAGGAGGGGTTGGAGAGCGGGGGTGTTGGGTTCGAGTTGGGAGAGCAGGTTGGTTGTCATAGGGTTTCCAGTATGTTCTTGAACCATTTTCTTGGTACATCGTGCTCTACTTACATAGGCTTTTGTAGTACACACTATCTTTATGTTGAAGTAGTATCAGATGTTCCATGAACTGCTGGTTTAGGCTAATCAATGTAATTTCCTGCAGTGTGTTTTATGCTTATTGAGGACATTCATGTTTAATGCTCTCTTCTGTGTAAGATGAATCAGAAATTTCCCAATTTAACTTGTCATATAAACTGATGATACTTTGGCCTTAATCAACCTTTTCGGTAATTGTTTGTTTGTTTAGTATTTACAATCTAAGTTTCCTGTTCATCTGGTAAATATTGATTTGAACCATTTTCTTGGGATTTGCATGCCCTATTTACAATTTTCAGTTGTGAGGCACTGCCATTAAAAGTTCTAAATCTAGTTTGAAGTAGTAGGCCTTTTTGGTGAGTATTTTAGTTAAAATATTCTTTTTATTTAGCAAAGTCTGTAAACAATTTTTTCTCTGTCAAATGAAAGTTATATCTCGGTTCTTTCAAAAGCTTTATACTTTTTTTAACCTTTTTTTTTTCTTGTAGAAGAATATGCTCAATGTTTGATGATCATTCTGTTTAGTCATGATCAAAATTTCGGTCAAGTGTCAAAATTTTGAAGTCGACAAAATTTGGTCTGTTTTTAGTATATTTTAAGAGTAGATTATTTGGGTCTATTGGACTTGGTCAAAGATTCGATCTATCTTTATAGATTGCGTTGGAGTCAACATTTCCATAGTGAGTCCATCATTGTATTCTTCACAATTATAAATAAGAAGAAACTCTCCTGTCAAGAGTATGCTAGTTTCGGTCCCCTGCAGTTTGTTTAGGCTATGTGGTTACTGCAATTTCCTGCAGTTTGTTTCCTGCTTATTGACAGAATTCATGTTTGGTACGCTCTATTACGAATTTCTACTAGTATGACAGAAATTGCCAATTTTACTACGACATATAACTGATGCCACTTTGTTCATATTAAACCTGTTTGGTAAACATAATCTACTTGATCTTTGTCTACTATTTATAATCTAAGTTTATTGTTTACGTAGTAAATATTTAAGCCAATATCAATGGACTTGCAGGCTCCATTTATGATTGTTCAGTTGTGAGGCACTGCCATTAAAAATTCTAAATCTGGTTTGCTGAAGCATATGCCTTTTTGGTGCATATTTTAGTTAACATATTCTTTGATAGTTTAGTGGACAATAAATTAAAAGATAGGACAAAAAATTGATTGTATTCGTAGGAAGTTGGAGGTGGTGTTAATTGAGGACAAGATGGCTTGGGTGGTTTGGACATGTGAAACACAAAGAAATAGATGCACTAGTAAGGAACAATGATATACTAGTTGAAGGGGACCCTAGGAATAGGGTTAGGCCGAAACGAACATGAATTGAACCTGTAAAGAAGCATTCGCTTTTTTAGTTTTATAGAGGAAATGACCCATTAGCAGAGCTCAATGGAAGAAAATGATTCAAACAATTGACCCAAATTTTTTTTGGATAAAGGTTTTTCTTTATCAAAGCCAATTACCAGTTTTCCACTAGATCAGCCATAAGTTATATTTTCGACAACTTTAGATCTTTTCCACTTATTTTCGTCCTCTATCCTAAGATTTTTTTTTAATCCATTTTGCTATTAGCTCAATACTCCAACACCAATTTTTCAGTTTATGGAGATCATATACTTCAAAACCTTAACTAGTCGTCTAACCCCGAAGCTAATAACTTAATTTCCATGTGAGACATGTTTGACAGATTACTACATGAACAATGGCCATCCTCGAGGTTGGGAAAGAGGTCTTCCTCAAGCATGCAATTTGTCAGAATGCCCTCCCATTTCGTGATGCTATTGACCTACTTGGCTGTTGTTAGAGCAAGGAATTACATCATCCCTTCATTTGGAAGAGAGAATGTAATATTGTGACTAACGATATGTAAGTTTACAGAATTATTTATGCTTTTTGACTCATATTTGTCACTAGGTCCATTTTCTGGACAAGTATTGTGGGAAATGGTGTGAATTAGGATTTAGGATAGGACAGAAGTTGATTCCATGATAGGCTGAGAGGTTCCACCAGGTAGAGTTCCTTTGCAACCCTAATCTGATATAGTAAAAAAATTCTTCAGTCCTTGGCCATGGATGTAGACAATCCGGGAACATTTGTAGTTTACATGTGTATCTTTCTGTTTTTCAACATTATGTTTTCATTATTTCTACCACAATACATCTTCAATCATTTCACCAGCTAGGAATAAAATTAGGAAAGCCAAATACCAATTATGTAGTTTCTAACACAAAAAAAAAGCCTTCCCGGTTAATTATTGTTGAACTAATTAAATTATGGTACTCAATTCTTTATAGCTGCTGCAAAAGACCCAACTATAGATCCTGTGCCCATTTCTTTTTCTAAGATTATCAGCGGTAAAGCCCATTATAAATTTATAGTACACTTCCTAAAATTTAAAATTACCTTTGACGCAAAATCTACTTTCTAGATAGTATTAATAACATTACTTTAATGGGATTGTTATTCCTTTTCACTCTTTGGCTTAATTTGCGATGGGGATAAATGCAATTCCCAATAACAAATAATCGAACCTCTTCGTCTAGACTCTTCATAATCTAGGGGAACTTTGAAGGTTGCTTTTTGTTTGCATGAGCTTAAACCACATATCCAAAAGTTAGGTCTACCTACCTTGAAACTGGCCGACGAGGTCTTATGGCATGATCCTCTCATTCTTATAGAAACCTTGGTTAGTAATTTGACACCAACATAAAAGGTTGACATTAGGTCGATAGTCACTCATAAGAACTTCACAAATCTCTTATGGAGAGTTTTTATCTCCATAGCCGCCCCAATAAGAGAAGGCTTGGATGATTATTAATTTACTATAACTCTGGACTTAATTAAGAAAATTAGCATAGGGATACAACATTCCATTTGGCTAACAATTTAATTCCCATAGATTCAACTAACCAAAATAAATACTCATGATTAACAATTTTCTTAATAACTCATGTAGGTTTAAGTAAAAAAGATATCATATAGAGAGGGATAGATGACAACACAAAAATTGACTAAAATAGGGCTTCCTCCTTTAGACAGATTATTTCTTTTCCAATTTGATAGTATTTTCAATCTAAGCTATTAAAGTTTGCTGATCCCTCATTTATAACTAATCACGAGGAATACCTCAATAGCTAATGAGGAAAGTAGCATACTGGTAGTTTAGTGAAGAAGGGGATTGTTTCTCCTTAGTTTGATCATATGCAGCCAAATAACAAGTCATACTATAACTATTAGACAAACCATAAACCCTTCTAACATGGACTGTTTAAAATTAAGATTAGGTAAAGATGGAAAGCAGATTAAACAAAGCAATCGTCAGTTTACTTAAAATTCTAATGTCTTAGTTACAAAGCTACCCTTGATTTCTTGGATTCATATTAGGTAGCCATTTCTTGGATTAATATTAGATACCTCAGCAAATGTCATCTTCTGCTTGAAATATCAATCAAAAAGGAAATAGACTTGCCTCAAAACTGTAACCAAGTTCAGATCTGAAATTTCTTTGTTAGCAAATTTGCTACCATATTCGGCAGATTCCTCTAGCGGCAACCATCTATCCAAGAGCCATTCCACTCCACTTGAAGTTATTATGCTCTTGGTCGTTTCCTTGTTCTTTTTGCTAGAATATAAGCTCTCCTCTAAAAAGAGACTCCTTAATAGTGTTGAGTCAATCCCAAAGGCGAGACAAACAAAAGAGATGATTCCAGTAGCAGCAAGCTATTTGCAATATCCCAACCTTTTCTCCTTACCAAACCCTTTTCAACACACTGGCCTCTCCTTCCTTAATATTCATTCATTATATACATCTCTTCTCAAAAATCCCCTCCTTATCTCCTCTCAGTGTCAGTAGCCCTACCCTAATTCTCGTACTACTCATCTTTTTGTTAAAGTACAGGGAAATGTTGTGAATGTCATTTGACCCGAGCTTTTCCTTGCTTGGCTGCTTCTTTTTTGAGTTTCTAAATCCTATCTGAATCAGCATTCTTGCTTGGCTTCTTTTTTCCAATTTCTGAAAACATATGCCTGAACCAGATATAATTCAAGGTTTTGGTGGGTTTCTCGAAGGGAGTCAATAAATCGTTTTGTTGTTTCTGAATGTTCATATACCTTACAATTTCAAATAAGAGGCAAACTTTCTTGGTTCTATAAATTGGAATGATCTGCTCCATAATATTTTGGTGTCCAAGTTTATTCTGAGAAAAAGAGGAAGAGGGGAATGGTCAGAACTAGAAGAGTTTAAAAAAAAGAAAGGGAAGAAGGGAAGAGAAGAAATGGACGCCTTTTCAACCATGGCTACCCAGACCGTCATCATACTACTATTTATTTTCATGGGTGCCTTGGTTCTCTTCCACATTTGCATCGCTGGAAGGGCATTTCGTCAGGGGATGTGGACCTACTCAAGTGGGGAGAGGTCTAGCAACAAGTCAGCTGGGTTATCTCCTAATGACTTGGAGAAGCTCCCATGCTACGAGTTCAAGGCTGAAGGGCAAGGCATGGGCTGCAGGCACATAGCCTCTACAGATTGTGTTGTGCTTGGATAGTTTCTGCTGAGAGTATTAGTGGATGTTTAGTCCCACATCTAGTAGAATAGTAGAGAGAGGGATTAGCCTCTCCTATATATATGTAGTCCCACCAATCAATAAAATTAAGCCAAGTATTAAACCAAGTTTCTATTTGGTATCAGAGCCAAATCTTTCCACCCTTCTTCAAATCCTAACCCTAACCCTCTCACAGCCCCCCTCCCTTCTTTCCCCGCTGGCCCCGACGACCGCCTGGCCACGCGCCGCCGGCCCCTGCGACCGTCTGGCCGTGCGCCGCCGGCCTGCCTCGCCGTCGCGGCGGTTGTTGTTGTCGCGACTGCTGCTGTTGCTGCTGCGATCCCGGCGACCCCCGACCCCGACGATCTTCTTCTTCGTCTTCTCTCTTGCAAGTTGTAACTCGGTTCTGTCCATATGCAACTGTGATTGCACGGAAGACCGAAAAATTTAATTTCTGATTATTGTTTTGTAGCAGTAAGTTGTAATGGGATATTAATTATATAGTTGCTTGTTGGATCAAGATATATCAGTGAGGGAACTCTTGTGTGAACTCCCGATCTCGACTACAACTGTCGGTTCCTCCTTCTCGTTAGGCCATGCGACCTCGGGTCGAAGTCGTGCACGGGACGTAAGCAGCGGACTCTCAGGGACACCGCTGCCGCTGAAGAAGAAACAGTAGACGTGGAGAAGACGACGATCAAAGGTGGAGACAATCTAGATCTGCCACCGTCTTGCTGATCTTGCTGAAGGAAGAGGACAAGAAGAAAACGATGGAGACGATCTACGACAAGCTGACGGCCCAATAGATGAAGGCTTTGGTGGACGATCTCTTCTCCAAGAGAGTGACCGAGACTAGCTCCCGTGGTGCACACGCATATGTGGATCCTTCACTATACAAAATGGGGACGTTGGAGAAACTGGAGATAAAGTTGGAGGGTACTTCCAACTACTTGAAGTGGTCGCGTCAGGCGATGCGGACTCTGAAGGCAAGAGGCTTGGTGGGCTATCTGAATGGCCAAACCAAGGCACCTGAAGATCACTCCTCACATGAATTTGCTGTGTGGGAGATTGTCAATAATGTAGTTGCTGGATGGTTGACAACCTCATTGACCGACCAAGTGTCGGACAACGTGGAAGCAATGGAGGGTGCTGGCGTTGTGTGTATGACGCTGAGAGATATGTACTTAGGATCGGGCAACCCTATGAGGGTTTTTCAACTACAAGATGAACTTGATAAGGTGGTCCACGAAGATCACACAATCTCTGAGTATGCGGCTCTGTTGAAGAAGTATTGGTCAGATTTCGACCACTATGACCCCATTGGCGTGGAAGATGAGCAAGTGGAACCGACATTTGGGAAACATTATAAGATGTTCATGGAGTATGTTTCGCGACAGAGGATGATGAAGTTCCTGAAGGGGCTCAACCCAGTATTCGAGCAGAGGAGGAATATCCTACTTGCTCAACCCAGGCTGCCATCACTGGAGGAGGCCATAGCTGCTATGGCACAAGAAGAGGCACGACTGAAGCTGATGTCTAGCACCACTAGCTCTCTGGGGTATAAATCAGCTATAGCAGTTTTTAACCCAAATCCTTCCGGAGGGGGAGGGTGATACAACTGTGGAGACCCTGGATACTTTATCAGATTATGTACGAAATCTCTGAGAGGCCAATCCAGCGGCTGCGGACGCAGCCGTGGAGGACGTAGGGGTGGCAGAGAAGGCTATGCTGGTGGCAGAAATCATTCCGGAGGACACAAAGCAAATCTGGCAGAAGAGGAAAGTGAGAGTCAGTCACCCGATATGACCCCTAGTGAGAGAAAAATGCTAGAGATACGGAGAAGCATGAAGCTTGGAACCAGCGACAATCGAGCCAACACCTCTGGGACATCAACTCCAACCACCTTCGGGGGTAAAATCATCCACTATGCCCATACAAGCACATGTATACCTGCTCATGCCCTAGCATCTATCCACAGACCAGGTTGGATAATTGACTTTGGGACATCCCGCCATATCACGGGTGCCCATGATGAGTTCCAAGAATACACTTACCTGACGACGCCTGAAAGCATTCAGACTGCTGATGGTACGGCTAGACCCATTATGGATAAAGGCACAGTTTAATGCACCCATTCCATAACCCTTATTGATGTCTTGCATGTTCCATCTTTTTTCGTTAATCTATTATCCATTAGTACCATTGTTCTTCAACTTAATTGTATTGTTTCCTTTGACATTCCTAAGATAATTTTTGAGGAGAAGGGAACGGAGAGACCGTTGGGGACTGACACTGGCATAAGGGGCTATGGTACTTAGACATGGGTGGGCTGGACGCAACACTAGCGTCACTGGTGGAAGAAGCACAACTGGAGGAGCCACGAAAAACAGTGGAAGCAGAATTATTACTTCAACATCAGCGCATGGGACACTCTTCATTCAGTCTACTGAGTCAGATGTATTCATCTATGTATCAAAAGGCTAATAAACAAAAGTTGGTTTGTGATGCTTTTGGAAAACATACCAGAAGCTCTTATGTGAGTTCTAGAAATAGAAGTTTAGCTGCATTTGATATGATACACTCTGATGTGTGGGGACCTTGTCCTACAACTGGAGTTAATGGTTTTAAATGGTTTGTCACCTTTATTGACTGCTACACTTGTGTCACCTGAGTATACCTAATGAAGGGTAAGAGTGATGTATTTGCATGCTTTCAAGATTTTTCACTATAGGGTTACATCACAGTACAGTGCTAAAGTGAAGATTTTGAGATCTGACAATGAGACATAATACACCAACAAGGCTATTGAA
Source organism: Iris macrosiphon (assembly GCA_036927795.1). Taxonomy (NCBI): domain Eukaryota; kingdom Viridiplantae; phylum Streptophyta; class Magnoliopsida; order Asparagales; family Iridaceae; genus Iris; species Iris macrosiphon. Next base: position 19,846,819 of record JAYESA010000017.1, read on the forward strand.
GAGTACTTATTAGCCCATGGGATACAGCATCAGACTTCGTGTGCCTATACACCAGCACAAAATGGCGTGACAGAGCGGAAGAACAGGCACCTGTTGGAAGTAGCACGGTCAATAATGTTTGCCATGAATGTTCCTAAACACTTGTGGGGGTATGCCGTGTTGACGACTGCATATCTCATCAATATGATGCCCTCTCAGGTGTTACGATGGAAGACACCATTTGGGATGCTTACAGGAGAATAAGTACATTGTTCCCCCAAAGATATTTGGATCTGTATGTTTTGTGAAAGATAACAGACCTGCGGTGGAAAAGGTGGACCCTCGGGCAGTGAAGTACATCTTTGTTGGCTACTCAGGGACTCAGAAGGGATACTCTTGTTGGAGTTCGGTGGAGCGAAGGCTCATTGTAAGCATGGACGTTACATTCAGAGAGATGAAACCATACTACCACAATGGTTCAGGTGAAGGCTCCGCATTTGGTGACACACCTAACACAGGAGGTGTTAGGAGTGAGGGAAAGATGGGCCCAAGCGTGATTGTCGGGTCAGTTCCATGTCCAATGATGGAAGCTGGTCCAAGGGAACAAAGGGGATATAGCGAGGATGAGGAAAGTGACGAGGATGCACAATCTCAGGAGGAAGAAAGTGGTGACAATCAGAAGGATGAAAGTGATGCTCCAGTGCAGGGGGAGGAACATACTACATAACAATATACAGAGCTCCAAGTCTACAGAAGGAGAAAGCAGCAGTCCACTACTGTGCTTATTACTGTGCCTATTGCCCCACCGTGCCATGTCCCTCGCCTAACCCTGTCCCAACTCTTGAAGATGCACCTTCCGCACCGGATCCCTCTGATTCATATGCGGATCCCTCTGATTCGAATGGTATGATCTCTTCACCACTTTCTCATATTCCCTTAAGGAAATCTTCTTGCAGTAATGCGGAAAAAGTCCTTAATCGTTATAGTCATGAACATGACATTGCCAATTTCTTATCCTACTCTAATATATCCCCTACCTATTGAGCATTCATTGCATCGTTAGACATAACCTCTTTGCCTAAGTGTTGGCAGGAAGCGAAGGAAGATCCAAGGTGGGAGAGCTACAATGTTGGAGGAACTTGGGCCACTCGAAAGAAATAGGACATGGGAGTTTGTTCCGTTGCCTAAAGGAAAGAGAGCAGTTGGATACAAATGGGTCTTCACAGTAAAGGAGACGCCAAAAGGAAAGGTGGAGCGGTACAAGGCAAGATTAGTTGCAAAGGGATTCACTCAATCCTATGGCATCGACTATGATGAGACATTTGCTCCAGTGGTAAAGATGAGCACTGTGAGAGCCCTGGTCTTCCTTGAAGCAAAGCATGGGTGGCAGCTGTATCAATTGGATGTGAAGAACGCTTTTTTTTGTGGGGACCTATAAGTGGAAGTATAAATGGAGACCCCCTCGGGGTTTTGCACGAAGCAGTCGATGGAAAATGTGTGCAAGCTAAAAGAAATCACTGTATGGGCTCAAGCAATCACCTCGAGCCTGGTTTGATAGATTCAGAAAGGCTGTTACAGGCATGAGGTACCGCCAGACCAATACAGATCACATAATTTTCTTCCAGCATGCAAGATGCCACATCACCATACTTGCAGTGTATGTGGATGATATAGTGATCACATGTGATAATGAGGAGGAGATAACCCAGCTGAAGTTAAAACTCGCCAAGGAGTTTGAAGTGAAGGACTTGAGAATGATGAGGTATTTTCTCGGGATCGAGGTGGCTCGAGGAAGAGATGGGATCGTCCTCTCTCAGAGGAAGTATGTACTAGACCTGCTCACAGAGACTGGTATGCTGGGACGTCGATCGACAGTCACTCCAATCGATCAGAAAGGTAAGTTAGGTGCAGAGGAAGGGGATCCTGTTGATCGTGAGAGATATCAGAGACTTGTAGGCAGATTGATTTATCTAGGCCACACTCGTCCTGATATCTCATTTGCTGTGAGTGTAGTGAGTCGCTACATGCATGATCCAAGGAAGGGTCACATGGATGCAGTTTTTCGTATTATGAGATATCTGAAGGGGACTCCTGGAAGAGGGCTATGGTTCAAGAAAAATGAACACCTGGGTGTTGAGGGGTATTGCGATGCAGATTGGACAAGCTGCATGGACGACAGGTCTACCTCAGGGTAATGTATCTTTGTGGAGGGTAACATAATCTCATGGAGAAGCAAGAAACAGTCTGTGGTAGCACGATCGACTGCTGAAGTAGAGTATAGAGCTATGGCTCTGGGAGTTTCAGAGTTGTTGTGGGTAAGAGCACTGCTGACGAGTTGAAGCTGGACCAGGGAACACTGTTGCTGCTTCTGAGTGATAGTCAAGCTGCAATAAGTATAGCTAACAATCCAGTCCAGCATGACAAAACTAAGCACACCGTGATCGATCGGTTCTTCATCAAAGAGAAGCTAGAAAAAGGGATATTAAAGCTCGATCATGTTCGTTCAGAAGAACAAGTTGCAGATTGTCTGACTAAGGGCCTTAATTCATCGAGTCTTTCTAAACTATGTGACAAGATGAGGATAATAGATATCTATCGCCCATCTTGAGAGGGAGTGTTGAGAGTATTAGTGGGTGTTTAGTCCCGCATCTAGTACAATAGTAGAGAGAGGGGTTAGCCTCTCCTATATATATGTAGCCCCATCCATCAATAAAATTAAGCCAAGTATTAAACTAAGTTTCTATTGTTTCCACGAAGGTGATCAATGTCGGATCTTGCCAATATGTGTGCATAGCTTCCATGCTTGAATGTGTGGATTCTTGGCTTATGAGGAGCAGAATTTGCCCAATATGTCGGACTAGAGTTTGTCAATCGAAACGGGAGGAGGTATTGGAGGGTGGTGTCAGATCCGAGATGAGGGAGAATGGGTCTGTTATGACCGGATCTCTAATGAGTTCTTGAACCAACCCCATGATATGTCGTGGAATGAGTTCTAACTCAATACAAAGTAATTTCTTGCTTTATGTTATATAGAGATTTTAGCATTCATGATTTCTGTTTAGACTGTATTGAGTTCTAACTCAATACAAAGTACCTATCTTGTATGAAATTGCATCAGATGTTTCCATGAGAGGCTGGTTTAGGCTATGTAATCAATACAAATTTCAGTAGTTTGTTTCTTTTTTTTTTATTGACTCCATGTTTAATGCATTGTTTCCTAGTATGACCTAAACGAATTTCATTTTGACACGACAGATAAATTTATGGTGCTTGGTTTAAACCTGTTTAGCTCAGTGTATACATGTACTTGATTGCTATTTAGTATTTACAATCCAAGTTTATTGTCAATATTAGAAGTCTTGTGTTCTATTTACAATTGATCGGTTGTGAGGGATTGCTATTTAATTCCAAATTGGATTTGGGATGACTATAGTGAGGAGAACAACATACCAAATCGACATCTCGCTCATGTTTTCCGGTCGGCCCTGTTTGTGACTGGGGGAGAGGCCCCAGGTGGAAATGGGACAGCCTTTGCTATCGCTCATTACTTGTATTATAGCATCTGTAGTTTGAGTCGGCCTGCCTTCTTCATTCGTTAAGCAATAGCTTCCGAGACGTTAAACTTCATTTTCCCCGACCTTTGAAAACTACTAGTGGCTTGCTAACCAGTATTGTAAAGGCAACGTTAATATATCCGAATCTGTATCTTTCGCTTGTACCTTATGTAAGAACAAAAAATGATTCTATCCTCTTTAGATGATAGGGAGTATAGTCGTTTGTCTTTCACTTGAGTAAACTTAAGCGCTTTACAGTATAGCTTGACTTTAATAGCAAATCGGTATATGGATCTAGGTGAATCATGAGTGCATAGCATATGTAATAAGGATAATTCATGAGGAAGAATTAGCCATAATGTTTTGATAACGACAGAGAAAGAGGTCGGGACGACCGGGCTTAGCAAGGAAGAATGGTAGTAGGAAGGTGGCATAGTTGCAACAAGAAAAAAAAAGAAGATTCGAAACTTAGAGAATAGTGAGTCATAATAGATGGGCGGGAGAGTGAGTCATAATAGATGGGCGGGAGAGATTAGTCTTTGGTTAAAGTGAAGAAAGAATAGAAAGAATGTTAGAAGTATGATTCTCAAAATAGATCTAATGGGTAGAAATGCTAACCCTCCCGTCTTTGAGAGAATGAAAGCTAAGAAGGAAAAACGCACTCCTAGTGCATTCAACCAAGCAGTCGAATGATCCGTAAGAAACATAGAATGAAGGAGCTCGACCAACATTTCTTTTTTATCGACTCCGTATCCTATTGCTTTTCCTTACTCGGGTATACCGTCCCTTGCTTCTATTAGCTCCCAACACCTCCCCATGTGTTCGCTCGCCTTATTTTGTTCTCATTCTCGTTGCGTTCGCCTTCACTTTGACTATTCAATATTCGTTTCTTTCGGAACCTATTTTTTAATGTTTTGGCGGGACTAGGCTTGACTACTGTTGTACCTTGACCTATGCTTGATTAAGACATGTTGCTTATACTACTTTTATTTTTATTTTTCCTTATCATTCTGCTTGTCCTGTCCTTTGGCTTTTTCTTTCAAAGGAGCTTGGCTTTCACTTTCCGAACTCCTGACTGAACTACTTGACACTACCACTTAGCCAACCTTCCACTGACCTAGTTGAACCAAGCATCAGACACTACTATAGTAGATAGCCAAAGGTACCCTCTTATTGACCTGCATGTCAGAAAGGAAAGAAATGTTGTCGTCGACCAATGAAAGTCATGATATTGGGTCAATCTGGATACTATACATGTATCATTCTTCGTTAGTTATCAAGCACGCAAGAATTCGTCTTTACTTGTACAATGGGGCCATACACTAGTCCTTTCTCGACCCTTCGATTGGAGTGAAATTGGAACCACACTACTAGAGTACTTTCCTCGTAGGCAAAGGGATCCTTCCCTTGTAGCAGAATATAAGGGTTGCTGCTTTAGTTACTAGTTGAGCTGTCTATCTCCACTCTCCTTAACCTGCAAGCCAAAAAGGGAAGAATTGCTTTCGTCAACCAATGAAAGTCATAATAGTGAATCAATCTTGATACTATACCTATATTTTTTTGTGAGTTGTCAAACAAGCAAGAATTTCACCTTTACTTGATAATAGGGCCATACATAAGTCATTTCACAACCCTTCTGGTAGAGTAAAATTGGAAATTGTGGCTTTAATTGCTCAGTGGTTTAGCCGTAACTTTCAAATCTTAGGCTTGTAAGAGACTCCGATCACGCTCAATATCACTTGTTGTTGGATCTGTGCTCATAAGGTAGCATATGATCGAAAGACCGATCACGACATGATTGTCAGATTATAGCTGTCTTCGTCACAGAGTGCCAAACCTTGGTCTTAGATCTTGTGAGACTGAAAGAGAGTCAAGCCAACCGTCTTTCCATTCTTTGGATGATCCCTAGGATATGGAAACACAATCTCGTCTCCATCCATCGACTGGCAAGCCAACCAAACCAACTTATTGCCACGAAGAGATCCTCGATCTCCGGTACCGTCATAAAAAGGGCATGCAGTACAACTGGAGGAAACAAAGTTCATTCTTTTTGAGTTTGAATGAACACTCGGTAGCCAATCAATTAGGACTAGGACCTGCACCAAGACAGGTTAGCTCGCCTTCAGGTTCTTAAGACGAAAAAGAAGTGAGTTCAGTTGAGGAGATTGATTTGACTTTCTTGTTAACCCTATTCGAAAGAGTGAGCGGCGAATACAAAAAATGGGCATTCTTTCTTCAAGATCGCAAAGGGAAAGGCAAAGTCACAAGTCTAGGAATAAGCTATGCTATTGAATTGTCGATCCTCTTTTATAAGCAAAGAAGAAGAATGAGTTGAGATGTGAGAAAAAGAGAGATCGACCTAAGATGAATTGTTTTCTTTTGTGGAACTGTTTGCTCATACTATTTATTAGTGAAAGTGGAATCACAAATGTGCTTAAATCTCTACTTCCACCGAAGCTCGTGTAATAGTAACCATCCGATTAGTTTTTTATAGTGCACATTTAAAAGAGTGCGTTGATGTAGCAGAGGAGCTCTTAGAAACAATTGAATCAGAATATGTTGCCCTTAGCTGATTGCCGAATTAGACATAAGAAAAAAAATGCCATTGATGGAGAATTGACTCTTTAAAGGAAGAATTTGACTACCACATAACTTCAGACAAACTCGGATAAATATCAGGCATTGAGCCAACGTGCTTAGGAGTCCTAGATAATTAAATAAACCAAGATCTTGCCATGACTTCCAATTAGAGAGAGGCTAAAGTGAAAGCCTATGGGGTTGCTTATGCAACTTCTGCAACTGGATAATCAACACTGAAAGTTTTATATTGGATGGTTTGATCTTTTGTCTTACCTTATTAACGCCAATTTCTGTATTTAGCATCGCCTTCATTACGGACGTAACCGTAGTGATTATTGAAGTTGATATTTTGTCCATCCTAAGGAGAGGGAGAATGAGAGCAAGAAGTGGAAGGTGGTATACCCAAAACCCTATGGCTCGTTCTCCTTAGATATTTTTATTCCTTCCGGGTTAACATAAGGATCATTGGTCCGAACAACTAGTAGATTGGCGAGCTTCTAGGACTTTGACGACTAATATTTCTCAGAAGTCCTAATTCTTTGATTAGTTGAATCAGAGCAATTTCATTGTCTAGCTTTAAACAGGGGAGAACGATGAACACGATCAATTCATATCGTGCGGAAGCAATTTTCATGTTCATTTCTCAAACCTTAAAGTCTCAATCCACGTCATCTACCATGAAATTTAGTAGAACATGACCGACAAGTTATATGAGGGTATACCTATCTCAAGCACCCATTCCTGGTGGTTGGTGGGATCTCTAAAGCGTCTACGGAAATAAAGAATTTCTACACTTCATATATGTAGGTATCTTCAATCACTTGCATATGTTTTAGTAGTACACGATCGCGAGAAATGGTTGATGAATGCCTATATTATGCTATGACTCTATTTGGTTCACAAATTCATCTTTATCTCGAACCTTTTGGAAGGCAAAGACGAGATATATCGAAGTGAGATAAGCGACAGTGAGGTGACGATAGGAAGGTAAAGCAAGAGCAACGTGAGGAAGGAAGGAGTTCGAAGGAAGCATAAGGAGTCTGGTTAAGCCCTTTATTATGTAAGGCATCGCAAGCTCCTCGCTTTCCGCCAGAAAGCTAAGGAGCAAGATAAGACATAGAACATATCGTGAAATAGATATAATTGGAATTATGAAAGCCCTATATAAGCAACATGACCTTTCATAGAGACAAACCTCCAGCAACCGACATGTCTAGTTGAATGACTCTTTCATACAATATGTTGAGTATTTGCTTCAGCTCTAGCTACTAAAGCCAACCAATATACCTGCAAGCTATGAAAGAATTGGAAATTCTTTACGGGAACAAATAGAATAATATTTGAAGGAACACAGTTACTCCAAAGAGTATCATATCGAACAAATACGAGAAAATACCTTCTCAATCGTTTGCCCATTATGTTCAAAAGGTCTATTAAAACAAACCTTTACCAATTATCCAATTCTAATGTTAAATATCCAGTCTTAAGAGTTTTCTAGAGCTCAAGAAAACTTCACGAAGGCACATATTCGTTCTTTGCATTTTTTGATGAATTCAACAAACTGGACAGCGAAAGCACACTAATAGGCACCACGTCTGAGAAAGATTAGAAAAAATAGGACTGTAGATAAGAATCCTCCGAATAACTAAGGTCAACTTCAAGGAAAAGACTAGCAACTGAAGCCCCTTACCGGATTATCCACGACATACCCAAGATTGGATACAAATAATAACTTGAAACAACATAGGCGGTAAATAAATTAACATTGGATACCCGAACACTGCTAGGGGATAGGAAATGGTCTGAACCCAATCTGCTAGAAGAGCTTGGATCAATCATGCAAAAACGAGTTATGTCACACGTGCAAAAACTGTCTTTATGAGTCGCATGGGAAATATTTTTGTCTTTCGTGCAGAAATGAGCATTGTCATCTTTTACGTGAAAATGTTGTTAGTCCCACGAGATTTGTTTTTGTTGCTCGTGCGAAAATGGACATTGTCATTTGAGCATAAACAAACTTGCTGTGTTGCGTGGTTATGAGCACTGTCATCTTATGTGCGAAAATGAGTTGCTAGCTGCACGGTAAACACTTCTATCATTCACGCGAAAATGAGTTTGCTGCTTCACGTTGCCTACTCGTGCAGAAATGAGTAATGGGACCAGAAACTTCACTTGGCATCTTTTCGTTGAAGCACTTTTGTTTGTGCGACCGCATTCTGACTTTGCCACTGGCATCAAGATTTTCACGTGAATTTTGCTGTTTGTTGCTGCATAAACGTTGTGTGGCAGCGTTGTGTTTCACCAATTTTTCCAGAGTGCGACTCTCTCCGAGTTGGATTTTCTCCAAGGTCAGCATCATAGTGGTTTCTTCTGCCGAGATCGTTGTGACATAGATTTGGCTTCTTTTGAAACTTGTTACGTTTACGTCACAACCCTCTTGCCTCCATCGTCACCTTAGCCTTGCTAAGGATGTCTTCCACTGACTTGTGGACTTTTAAGGCTGTCATTAGAGTAGGCTAGCAATGTAGCCTCACCATCATTTGATATGATTCCCTTACCCTTGTTATTAGCAACAACGGAGTAGGTGAATCGAGGCTTAGGTAGCAAAACTTTCCGTACCTTCCCTTGCTTGAGCGTTGAACAAGGAGTAGGATTTGCATAGCCCTCAAAGAGCATCTCCCCAAAAACTTCTTAGTCAAATTCTATAACCAACGAATCTTGAACGGTTCCCATCTTAGCAACATCGAACTGCGCTACGACCTTCTCGTCGATGGTAAAGGTTATTCCCAGCAGAGTCGTCATTTTGTTTTCGTTAGAAAAAGAGACTTTTCTATGAGAAAACTTTTATAACTTGTGTATGATGAAGAATTCTTATTACAATACTTTGTAATTACAAAAAAAATTCTAGACACAAGAAAGAGAGATCTGGAGAGTGCTGCGGTGGAAAACTCGATTAATGTGTGATCGTTTTGCTCCGTTGACTATCTGTTGCAAGATGGGAAGTTGCTAAGTCCTCTTGATGCTCTCAAATGCTGTTGGACCGAGTGCTCTTTCAAAGTATGCTATGGATGTTCATGGATTGTACCTTGGTTGCACAAAAATTGATGCTATTTATAGACAAATCAACAAAATTGGCTTATTTGTTTATTTCTCCACGAAAATAAGCAATTATATACTGTTTTGCTTATTTTCGTGCAGGCTTCAATGGCGCAAAAATAATAATTTCAGCAGTGTTGTGCCTTCTTGCGCGTAACTAACGCGAATGTCCACGTGATACGCTATCAGCGGGACACGTGTACGATAGTTACACTACCGAAGTAAATCACCATGATTACGACGACGTAATCATGGTTGTCTTTTTGAATTTTGTAATGAATCTTTTTAAAAGTCATGCCTCCTCGGGATTCGTAACAACAATCATTACTCCCCGTCTTTACTCGAAGAATGCGAAGAGATTTTCAACGAGGGAGCGTCCCACGCGCAAACTTGGATTTCAGCGTGGAGACCTCCCATGCTTAAACTGGAATTTCATCGTTGGAGCATCCCATGCTTAAACTATAATTTTAGCGTAGGAGCGTCCTACTCTAGCCTCCAGATTTTTGCTTGGAGGCCTACCACGCGAAAATTGTTCTTCATATAGGGACTTGCATATTTTCGCACAAGGAGTTTTCTCCTTGTCTTCAGCGAAACACCTGTGTATGGGTGAGGGGGGGTCGCTTTGTGCTACCTGTCGGGCAATATCTCATGAGAGGTTTGAAGTAAGGTTCACATTATCGGAATCGGTATTGGATCATTCCTATGAGTATCCGAATCGGCGGTATCATTAGTATCGACGGGTTCGGATCGGACTGTCGGATTTTTTGGTATCGGAAAACAAATGATTATTAATAAATTATTAACATTTTAGAAAATATAATTCATACATTTAGGCATAATTTTAAGTATTATTTTTTAGTGGTTTTGAAATTAAATGAATAGTAGTCACCCTTGTCGATTGGTTTACATGTGATAAATAAGTTTTCTTTATTTACATGTTTTTACAAGCTTACTATTTTTTTACACCATTGCTGATTGGTATTTTCATTCAATTTGTTTGTCAAATTGACCAAAAAAGAGACACCAAATGTCGGTATCGGTCAGTATCGATTATCGGTTGGTATCGGTCAGTATTGGTTATCGGTTGGTATCGAATCGGGACATGCCAAACTGTTGGTATATTAGAATATATTAGGGGGGTTTATGTAAGATGGAGGATTGTAAGGCTATATATATATATATATATATATATATATATATAGCCAAGAGATTAAAAATAAATATAGAACTCCAAAATATTCTACTTGGTATCAGAGCACAAACCATAGACGCTAAACCCTAGCTGCCACCACCGCTGTCGGGCCGCCGCCACCGCTGCATCACTCGCCCACCACCACCGTCGCCGCTGCCGCCACCACACTTCCGCCACCACCGCGAAGCCGCGACTCCTGCGGATCCCGCAGGAGCCTTCTGCCGTGGTTTCCGGCGTCTCCCTCGGGTCGTTTTGGACGTTGATATCGAAGGCCTAGATCTGATGGGAGAGAGTCATAATCGGGTTAGGAGAGGACGAAGAGGACGAACGTGAATCGTGGGACGGGTGTGAGGTTATCGGACAAGAGGATGATCGATGAAGGAGATCATCAAGAAGTTGGACCTTGCGGAGGTCGCAACGTTGATGAAGCTGATGAAACTGTCGGCTGGTGAGAGCGCGACACAAACACCGGCGAAGTTGGAGCTTCCCTCCATTGATATGAAGCTTGATGGACCGGCCACCTACCTGAGTTGGTCACGACGGGTGAGGAGAACCCTCGCAGGGAAGAACCTGGAGGGTTTCTTGTCAGGAGAGATGACAGAGCCGGATGAGGGCTCGGTAGGACGCGACGAGTGGAAGTCCACTCATATGGTGATATATATTTGGCTCCTCAATTATTTAGTCTAGTCGATCGTCGCCACAGTGGAAGACCTTGAGATGGTAAATGACGTGTTGGAGAAGGTGAGGAGGACCTACGATGGTGTGGGGAATAACTTGAGGGTTTTCCAGATCAAGGGGGAGATCGACGACACCGTACAGGGAGAGAAGACGGTGCAGGAGTATACCACGGAGTTGGAGCATCTGTGGTTGGATTACGATCACTCCTCAGATCGGACGAGCTGCGAGGACCTGAAGTGTAAGGAGTGACAGGTATGTCTGCAGGAGAGGACGATGAAGTTTTTTAAGGGGCCTGGCCGCAGTGTTTGCTCAGAGGACAACACTACTTCTAGCCCAACCGAAGATCCCTACACTTAGGAGGCTATCTCGGCCATGATCCAGGAGGAGACTCGCATCAAGATGCAAGCAGGGACATGTGGTCCTCCTGAAGTGATGTTAGCACTGGCGGTTGCCAATTCAGGCGGCACAGGTGTCACGCCCCAGTCCCAAAATACGTAGGACCAGGAATACGTGACACGCCAGCTACGCATTCGACCAGACTCTGGTCTGACTCGAATACGTATAAGCTGTAATATAAAGGGCACAATCTAGATATCCCATAAATGTAAACCTCTGTCTCAATCCACAATGTACAGAAGTATACAAGAAAGAGCTATATGTGCTAAAGTCGGCCGTCCAATAACACACTAACTCGAATAGATTCGAGAAGAAGTACGAGTCTATAAAAACTAGGCTACAACAGCAGATAAATAATCAATGTAAAATAACCATAATGTCGGTAGATAAGATGTGAGTACCTGGTACCATGTCCGCAAGACATGCAACTCCAACAACAACTCCAAATGCTCCGTAATCATCTATGCTGCAAAACTGGCAGGGAACCAGGTCCTCAGAGGGACGTAACAAGGTACAAAAATACAGCATGCCAAGTATACAAAAAAGTACAAGTGCAACAATAGGGCACTTTATCATAACCAAACAAGTGTGACACAGTTTAAAGACAATGTTCGACGCGTGGGCTGTCCAAAATAAAATCGTAGCTCCGGACACGGAAACACACGGGACGTACCGCAGCTCCGGGCAAAGAGTCACACGGGTGATACCACTACACTAGATACAGGATCACTACATAGATACTACATACATATATAAGCGCGTGCAGAGGAGCCCAAACGTCTAGTAACTGTCTTCCCCTTCCCAAGCGGTCAACGATGGTGCGCTGAACCTGAACCTCTATCTAACAGTCTCGACACACAGAAGTAATCTCAACAGATGCGACCCTAAGGTCGTCCCAGTCTCTGGTCATGATGTCAGTATCAGGATACAGGAAACTGGCACGATCACAGTGTATGAGTGTGTCCTGGGGTGTCGATATACTCAGGTACGTACATCGAGGTGCTACGAAGCATCTAACAATTATTCTAAAACGTTACGACGAATGTCAGCACCCGGTTGTGATCCGGACGCGAAGTATCGAGCGTCAACATAAATACGTGCACAATGTACATAAAGAACAACAAATATCTGTAATCTGAAATACAGGGTGGCAAGGTACACTTGCCTGCGTGCGGCTGCTGATGACGGGGTCCCGGTACCACGTCCAAGTTCTTAGGTCCCGCAGTACCTAGAGATGAGATACAAACCAATAATCAATAATCTATTCCACGACAGACAGGGATGCGACACGCATCTACACCTAAACTCAATCTCAGCTACGACTCACAGGAACAAGACACTAGGGGGGTTGACCACAGTTGACTATCGGTACGATAGTCAAAACATCTAGTCATCTGTACCATATCACCAAACCATCCTCAAAAATACAATTAATGATTATTAACCTTTCGTTTCATAACATTGTTACAAAATCACAAAAGTACCACTCTAATTTAACCCATCATTAATTTCCAGTCCCCACATTACCGATCAATGGTTTTATACTACACACTAGTTCACAATCCAACACGTGCTCCTCAGTGTTCATCAGTGTTCAAAATATTATCATCTCATTTCTCATTAAATTAATCTTCATTAATTGATTTAGCATTCTTTCCATATTCATAACATCTCGTCAAAAATCAAATCCCATACCTCCATGCAAATCATTTAAATCTATTTTAATTTATGTAAACATAAACCCTAACCTACATTAACCCGAAATCAACCATACATACATATATGCTCAAAACACTACACTACACTTATACCAATATAACCCTAACAACACATTAAATCCTATTTCTCATGTCATTAGCCCATGCTCATCAACAACACTACATCTTATACAAACATTTATACTTAAACCCTAGCTATTGCAAGTCCAAATAAAATTAAACATAGAGAGGGGGAGGGAGTCGATACCTCGTCGAGGCTAGCTGGCCGGAGGGGTGATGGCCGGAGAACAAGCTGGAGGTGGACGAGCTGAGGGTGGTCGAATGGATGATGTAAGGAGCTTGTGGTGGTGTAACCGGACAGGGAGGAGATGGGATGGGAAAGTCGGCCGGACGGGGGTGCACAGACCGGACGGGGAAGCGCTGGACAGGGGGCTGCACTTGTCGTCGGACTGGAAGCTGGGGGTACTGCAGACCGGACGGGGAAGCGCCGGACAGGGAGCTGCACTTGTCGCCGGACTGAACGCGGGGGGAAGCTACAGACCGGACGGGGATGCTACTGTTGGCAGTAGGCGGCCGGAGTCGGGAGTAGAACCGTCGGAGTAGGCGGGTCAGCAGTGCACTTTGCCGGAGCGGTCGCGGGGTGGGGGAACTCGTCGGAGTCGATAGCGGGAAGAGATGGAATGGGGGAGGCCGGATGCTCGACAGTTGGAAGCAGCCGGCTCGTGCTGCAGTGGGGAAACTAAGGGTGGCCAACAGCAGCTCGGGTGGAGGAGCAGTCCGGTCCGGGTGGTGACGTTGGCCGCCGGAGGTGAGGGGCTTGGCCGGAGTAGGAGTAGGGAAGAAGATGGTGAAGGGAAGAATAAGAAGAAAAAAAGAAGAGGAAGAAAATGGGAATGGGTGATCGATTTTTTTACATGGAGAAGTGGGAGGAGAGAGAGAGGGGGTAGGGGTTTCTCTAGACATGGGGATTAGGGCCTGCCTTGGGAAAAGAGGAGGAAACGACATTATATAGGGGGTTGTGTAGGGGGTTGGATGGTGTGGATGAGCACATTTGAAATGAGTGGTGGAGATTACATATGGAGGAATTTATTTCTTCATCCAAATGAAAGGGAGGAGGGATGTTGACTTGGTCAAAGGAGGGGGCTTCTCCATTTGGCCTAGACCAATGGGGGTGATGACACCTAAAATCAATAAATTGCAACTAAGCCCCTTAAATTCGAGAAATTGCACAAACACATAAAATGATGCAAAAATTGTGGAGATAATTGTGTTTGGTGATTTGCATGGTGAGGGGTTGTTGGGTGTTTGGCACGGGTTTAATTAATGGCCATTGGGATTAATTGGAGATTAAAATAGGATTAGGCAAAATTGGTATCCTCGATTTAAATAGAATTAAAGTGTCCCGCGCTTTTAAATTAAATAGGGGCACTTGGGGTCAAAATTCGGAAATGACACAAGGTCAAAAATGGTGGGGGCTTGGAGTCAGTCTTGGACCCTTTAGTTGGTCCGGCTCAACGGGTTAAGTTGGTATCTCAAAATTGAGGGTAACGACACAGGTGTCTGACACGAAATTTAATTATGGGATTTCGGTTACGAAAAATTGTGCAATTAATTTAGAGCACTAGGAAATAAGATTTTGAGTGACGGAAAAGTCCAGCGCCTAAATTGGCGTGTCAAGTCAAGAGTGCAACAATCTGTTGGAATTTATGGGCTGATGTTGGGCTCCGAATATTTCAACAACGGTAGTGCGCGCCAAGGGTTTAATTAAATAAAATAACAGATAACTCTACTCTAAACCTCAACATCCGCTGAAAAATCCAAAATTTTCCAAATCCAACCTGACTATCTATAGAATTAATCGAGAGGGTTTACAACAGGACCTAAGGGAGACCCTCGGCAGTGCGACAACTGCTGGAAGGTAGGTCATCTGAGGTATGCTTGCACCAAACCACCCAAGGAGGAAGATTCAGGTGGTGGACGTGGACAGTTTGGAGGACGTAGCCATGGTCGTGGGGGTCAACGGGGTGGTCGATGAGGTTATCGGACGAACCTGCTGGTAGCAGAAGGCGAGGAGGGAACTGATAACGTCTATACTGAGGAAGATCAGGTACTGCTGGGCATGCTGGAGGTACTCAGGAGAAAGCAGAGAGCGTCAAGCGATGAAGACAGGAGGAGTGGGGCTGAGGAGGCGTCCACCTCAGTCTTCGCCAGAGGCAACGCTGCCATGTATGCCCATCCATCGGAAGGTACTGACGACTCACTCACCCTTGCATCTATGTCTTCCCTTAGATCGTCGGACTGGATTGTCGATTCGGGTGCGTCTCGACACATGGCAGGGAATGCTAGTGAGTTCTCTTCCTACACTCACCTAGCATCGGCGAACAACATTCAAACAGCCGATGGTACTTTTCAGCCAGTGGTCGGTAAGAGTACTGTCGATTGGACATGTTCATTAAAATTATCCAATGTTTTGCATGCTCCTTTTTCAGTCATTCTTTTGTCCATTAGTTCTATAATCCTCTAACTAAAATGCATCGTCTCTTTTGATATTCCTAAGGTGATCTTCCAGGAGAAGGAGACGGGACGAAGACTTGAGACTGAAACTTGGCATGATGGACTGTGGTACCTGAATCGGGAAGGGCTAGATTCGACATTGGTGTCTGTGGCAGAGAGTGCAGGAATGAGAGGACCGAAGATGAGTGTCGAGGATACACTGATACTCCACCACAGACGGTTGGGGCACTCTTTTGGTATTTTGAGTAGGTTGTATCTATCTATTTATGAGAAAACAAATAAGGAGAAACTAGTATGTGATACATGTGATTTAGGCAAACTTACTAGGAGCTCATATGTTAGTGCGGGCCATAGGAGCTTTTATGTTTTTGATATTATACATTCTGATGTTTGGGGGCCGTGCACCACAACTTCTATGAATGATTACAAGTATTTCGTTTCTTTTATTGATTGTTCCTCTCGTGTCACCTGGCTGTATTTGATGAAGAATAAGAGTGATGTCTTTGCCTGTTTTCGGGACTTTCATAAACATGTCCAGACTCAGTACAGAGCAGTGGTGAAGGTACTTAGGTCTGACAATTGGATAGTATACCAACAAAGCACTTGAGGAATACCTGTCAGTCCAAGGGATACAATATCAGACCACTTGTACATGCACACCAGCACATAATGGAGTGACAGAAAGGAAGAACAGACACCTTCTGGAGGTGGCAAGGAGCATGTTGATCGCTATGAATGTCCCACAGAGTATGTGGGGGCATGCAGTGTTGACAACAGCTCAACTGATCAACATGATGCCCTTGAAAGTACTAAGATGAAAGTCTCCATGTGAGATATTTCAAGAAAATAATAGTGGGATACTTCCGCTGAAGGTGTTTGGCTGCGTATGTTTTGTGAAGGACAACAGATCGTCAGTTGAAAAACTTGACCCTAGAGCAGTCAAGTGTCTTCGTGGGCTATTCGGCGACTCAGAAGGGGTATGTGTGCTGGAGCCCAGTAGAGAAGAAGAGGTTTGTGAGCATGTACACTTCAGGGAGCTTGAGCCATACTACCGTCAGAAGGAAACCTCATCCATGGACAACTCACCTGACACTAAGAGTATGAGGCGAGAGGGAGATTGGTGAGAGTTTGGTGACCGATTTAGGAGTATGACATAGAGGAACGGTTGAGGAGGAGAGTGAAGAGGAACATGGGGAGGAGATGAGAGGTGTTAGGCCCACGGCTCAGGGGGAGTTACTTACCTACAACAGAAAAGAGAAGCAAACTGCAGGACCAGTACCTATAGTGCCAATGACAAGTCCCTTGCCTGCGTCCGTCTCGACTCCTGAGACACCTACACCACCACCACCACCACCAGATTTTCCTTCAGGTGATATCATTCTTCCTACCACTCCCATACCATTATCAGTACGGAGGACCACTCGCAGCAATTCAGAAAATCCTCCTGATAGGTATGGTTGGACCTTGCTCAGTTTGTTTCATATGATAACATCTATTCTTCTCATGGAGCATTCATTGCGTCTTTGGATAGTATTACTGTACCTAACAATTGACAGGTTGCCAAGAACGATCCAAAGTGGAAAGCGGCGATACACGAGGAGTTAGGGGCTCTTGAGAAGAACCACACTTGGGAACTGGTAAAACTGCCCGAGGGGAAGAGGGTAGTCGGATGTAAGTGAGTCTTTACTGTGAAGCAGAACCCAGATGGACAGGTTGAGCGCTACAAGGATCGACTGGTGGCAAAATGATACAGTCAGGCGTACGACATTGACTACGACGAGACTTTTGCACCAGTGGCGAAGATGAGCACCGCCATGACCCAGATTTCTTTGGCAGCGAATGTTGGATGGAAGCTGCACCAACTGGATGTGAAGAATGCGTTTCTTCATGAGGATCTAGTGGATGAGGTATACATGGAGATACCACCAGGATTCTGCACTGATAAGACAGTGGACAAGGTCTGCAGGTTGAAAAAGTTTCTCTATGGACTGAAGCAGTCTCCTTGAGCGTGATTTGACAGATTCAGGAGGGCGATGATAGGGATGGAATATCGGCAGATTAACGCTGATCACACTGTATTTTTCTGTCGGAGTGGAGGCCACATCACCATGCTCGCGATGTATGTGGATGATATGATTATCACAGGAGATGATGAGCAGGAGATTGTCCGACTCAAGGGGAAGCTTGGCAAGGAGTTCGAGGTGAAGGACCTTGGCCTTCTTCGGTACTTCCTTGAGATTGAGATTGCTCGAGAAGCAGAGGGGATTGTTCATTCTCAGAGAAAGTATGTGCTGAACCTTCTCACAGAGACAGGGATGTTGGGATGCAAACCTGCAGCGACGCCGATCAATCAGAGGTTCAAGCTGGGTGCTGAGGCTGGAGAACCAGTTGACCGGGACAGATACCAGAGACTGGTGGGCAAGTTGATCTATTTGAGCCACAGTCCTGATATCTGTTTTGCAGTGAGTGTGGTGAGCCGCTACATGTATGACCCAAGGAAGGGTCATATGGACACAGTGTACCAGATTCTGAGATACTTGAAGGGTGTCTCCGGAAATGGGCTGATATTCAGAAAGAATGATCACGTGAGCATCGAGGGCTACTGTGACTCTGACTGGTTAGCTGTGCTGATGATAGGAGGTCTACTTCGAGCTATTGCATATTTGTAGGAGGCAACTTGGTCTCTTGGAGGAGTAAGAAACAGTCAGTGGTTGCCAGATCGACAGCTGAAGCGGAGTACAGAGCTATGGTCTTGGGAGTTGCAGAGCTGCTATGGCTGAAGAGTATGCTGGTGGAGCTAAAGATGGATCAAGGAGCCAAGATGAAGCTGTGGTGTGACAACCAGTCAGCCATCAGTATCGCCAACAATCCAGTGCAACATGACAGGACCAAACACATCGAGATCGATAGGTTCTTCATCAAGGAGAAGTTGGACAGTGGATTACTGGAGCTAGGCCACGTTCCAACTAAGGATTAGATAGCAGACAGTCTGACAAAGGGACTTAGCTCTATAGATATGATTAGAGGATGTGACAATATGGGCTTAGTGAATATATTTCGTCCATCTTGAGGAGGAGTGTTGGTATATTAGAATGTATTAGGGGGTATATATATATATAGCCAAGAAATTAAAAATAAATATAGAACTCCAAAAAATTCTACACAAAGTGTATCAGTATCCGGACGATATTGCAAACTATGAATAAAGATTGCAGGACCGGAACTTGGTCATTTTTTGAGCGCCAACAACAATCCCAACTGTCTTATATCAAGTTTCAATTTAGGATTGCAGGATAGTTATCTCTGTCCTGCATCTATCAATTTATATGTGCTTTTTCTACTTTAAGTACACCACATTTTTGGCAATTTGTTGATAAATCCTGGTTATCGAGAAGAATTGAGACCGCATGTTTCCTGAAGGTGCAAAAACAAGCAAATCACTGGTTAAATGAAATTTTCTTTTTGTTAGTAGTCCTATAAATGTCTCATCTATAAAGATTTGATAACCAGCCGGAGAATGGCAATTACTACTTCTTTCACAATCTTTCTTTGAGTGTGCTTGAACTGGAGCTGGTAGAATTAACCTGCAAGGTGGTGAGAAATCATAAGCTACATTGAGCTTAACCTAAAACAGGGAACTAAAATAATAATAACAGAGAAAAAGTGGGGAACTAAACATTTGCATTTCTTGAACAAATATTTACATTGAGCTTAACCTAAAACAGGGAACTAAAATAATAACAGCAGCGAAAAAGTTGAGGTCCGGCACCTGTTCACGCTTTGCACAATGGGACATTCCCAGTCGCCCATGAGGTGGGAGATTTTGGTGAAGTGCCCCGAAGTTTAAGGCAGTGTATTTGTCTCTCAGACGAACTTGATGATATTATTGCTCACTTCTTCCGCAGTAGCTGAAAAACCAAGAACTTAGTGAAGTTACGCAAAATCATATCATCTCAAAGAACTGTCATGGGGATTGCTTAAAACAGATTGGAGGAGGATCATTGAACATATTAGTAACCACAATCATATGAAGAACGTAAAATAATCCACCCTATTTTATATGGTGCTTGTGCAAATATATCATCGTCTTGAGCTTGATTATGTTGGTGAATATTCTCCCTTGGCATAGAAGTTATCCTATTTCCACTCCCAGTTGTTCTTCTGCAGTCTCTCAGATTCTTCTTCGATACTTTGTTTTGTAGGATCCATAGACAGTGTGCTCTTGACGAGCGTATGGAGACAGCAGGAGTCCGCATGTGCAGGAGGCAGGGGAATTGCTGTCTCAAAGCAAAGCATGTTGATAAATAAAGCTTCTCCACTGCATATTCACACCTTACCCACACACAAATTCTGTGTCGTCGCCAACTGTTATGTCTTGTATTATGTTCCCTTTTCGTTCAGTTTCATGTAGCGTCCAGCAACCAAACTTGTAATGGTGAACTAAAAAAGTTTTCAGAGTCAATATATGTATGAGACAGTTGCGAGAACTTGACAACTAAACTTTCAGGTTATGGAACTTGATATATTTTCTTTGGTATATTTTGTGGAGGGGTTGCAATATAGTTTTATTGCCAGAAAACTATTGGTCAGATTACAAATTTTTTCGTGATTGCGATTTCGTGCTAATCCCAGGAAAATATCAGTTGATATATTTCTATTTAAGTGCAGCAGCAGAGAGTATGCTACCAACATTGCAGGTCAAACAGGAATTTGCTACTTTTGATTAATGGAAGACGCAATGGATGTTGTTGTAGTCTGATTAGTTTGAATGGTTCAATTGCCAATTCCAGGACTTTGAACAGCTCGAAGAAAGTTTCTTATGATCTGCAACAAAGTTTTCCTCTGTTTGCACTTCTTTTGTGAGAGTTTTGAAGTGCTTTTATGGAGTTGGGCCTAAAGGTTTCACTCATGAAGTAGTCCTGGTCAAAATTATCCATTGTTTTGAACAAAGCACTTTGGAATGGGGCCATTTATTGATGTTACTTCACTTCACATTAGTCAAAGTGTTAAAAAGAAAAGTTATTTGTATTTTCCTCCGTTGTTAATCCATAACTTTGTTTTCCCTCCCGTATTCATTTTATTAATACTCTCTCATTTCTCACGAGTTAGGCATTATTAATGGGGAGGGGAGGGGTGGTAAATACAAATAATACTTGAGAAAGGAATAAAATGTGAGGTTGTAG
Organism: Iris macrosiphon; assembly: GCA_036927795.1. Taxonomy (NCBI): domain Eukaryota; kingdom Viridiplantae; phylum Streptophyta; class Magnoliopsida; order Asparagales; family Iridaceae; genus Iris; species Iris macrosiphon. The sequence goes on from JAYESA010000017.1 coordinate 19,867,709, forward strand.
GGGGGGGGGGGGGGGAAGGGTAAATATAAATAACTCTAAGAAAAAATTAGTCAAAATATATTTTAGGAGCATGGAAAACATGGAGATTAAGGAGAAAAATATGTACAACTAATAATTTGTAACATATTGTTTTCTTAATGATATGTATTTTTGCTAAAATAACAAATAACAGTGTGAAAATGCGAGATATATTTTGAAAGACTTATTTTCAGCCAAAGTTTCTTGTCAATGAAAAGAATTATGAGGGTTCAGTTCCCACATTCCAAGATTTCCTAGTCGAAGTTGGATATGGAACAAGTCCAACAACAAAGCCTATCTTTCTGAAATCATGTATTAGCGGGAGCCTTAACCAATATAAATATATTGTGTGAAATAAAATTCTAAAAGAAATCCTGATTTGAAATTTCTTACTTCTATTTGCAAAACCAATTATTGGAATTTGAATACCATATACTTAAAACCTTATCTAGATTAGCAATCACTGTCGTGAGGATTTGTTTATGTCCCTGTGTAACCCCTCGCACATGCTCATAATAGAAACAATACTTCTATGTAGCAGTTGGTAAATGTATACTTATATTATTTTTTCTGAGAATTTTTTATGTTATATTAATTACAATTGGTTCCTATCAATCATATAAGACATGTTTTATGTGCAGCCTCCACAATGGACTGATAGTCTTGGGAATGCTAACAAAATAAGTAGGGACAAGTCAAGTCTGGTGAGCTTAACTACTCCACATATGAACCACATCAAATCTCAAGACCCCACGTTTAACCTGAATTTGTCTTTTTTTTGGTCTCCTAGAGAGCAAGGTAAAATAAAGAATAAATTATAATTTTTTTTACATGTTTTCTGTTGGTCCCGAAACTTAACCAAAGATGGAAGAACGCGTGGTCGAGATCAAAGGTTTACACAATAGTTTCCACTATGACTATTTTCGATTTCCACGAAGAACTATATAAGGATCATGAGTACAACTTACTCTCAAGATTACAAAAGAATCAGAATTAACCAAACTTCTCGTTATTTCTTGCAATCGCAGTTGCAGACGGACAGAACATAGTTACAATAAAACGAAAACTATCTTCGTTCTTTCTTGCAAAACGCAATTGCAATCAGACAGAACGAACCAAGAAGAAAAAGGAGAAGAAGACAGAATAAAAAATTATTCTTGCTGAGGCGGTGAAGACCACCATTGCTCAAAGCAAAATTCGTCCTCTATCGACGATCTGCTCCCAGGAGCCAACAAGTTCACAAGAGAACTTCTGGAACGCTCGTAGTCACCTCTTTGTGTGACTCAAACGGACTCCTTTGGACTCCATCTTTCTCAACTTTTGGTGTGTCTCAAAAGGAGGCTAGAGTGCTCTTTATATAGGGAAGGATGAAAGCCCATCCTCATCTTCTTTCCGATGTGGGACTAAAAAGCCAATATACAAAATTGATATCCCACAATCTCAGCCCAATGCATAACCCGCTCAACGCCCGTTCAGCACCCACTCAGCGTCCGTCCAGTGCCCATTTAGCACCCGCTTATGCAACAAGCGCATGCAACACGCGCATGCAACACGCGCATGTAACCCGAGCATAAAACTCGCACATAAAACGAGCGCAACAACAACGCACAAGCGCCTTGTGACGATGCTGACGTGCTAATTGCAAAGTATGCCAACAAACCGTCACTTTACGCCCTTGAGCCCGAGTCCGAGTCCGAGTCGCTAAGCCCCTTTGGGGCTTAGCTGCTATAGAATAATATCCAAGAGCATGACAAAAAGCATAAATGCTTTCATGAGGAGTTAATCATTTTTTCTCCTAGGAAAATACCCCCACATGGTACCCATGTGCCCCACCACACCCCATGTGCATACCTCAATTCATACAAAGTATTATATTAGATACCCACTTGGTGGTGTAGCCAATGTGAAACTATCTTTACTAGTCCAAAGGTAAAAATACCATTAATCCCCAACGAATCTCAATATATATGGGTTAAGCGTTCCCCACAGTGACTGTCCATCATGCATTAGGATAGATGTCGCTTCGACTTGAATCTTTTCGCATGGGTCGAACAACAGTATGATACAAGAATGGACTAAGCCTTAAATTTTGTACCATAGCTGCAATTCTTTTCACTCACATAATGACATCAGCTATGCTTTCGGTTACACATTAAAGGCCCTGTGCACTCCTGGTTTCGGTGTATGGCATCTACAAATTTTTCTTCAAGAGACGACCTATATCTCTTTCCATACACTCTAGGTGAGTTCTTTTAAAGAGTCCTTGGCATGAAGCCTCGAGCTTCCTTGCGGTGCTACTCCGCTATGACATGGTCCAGAGCCGAGGCTAAACCTCATCGTGGTATCATGCCACTGTAGCATGAGGTCCCAGCCTCTTTGTAGTGCCAAACTATCCAGCATGAAGCCTTGCGCTTCCTTGCAGTATTATGCCGCTGTGACATGGCTCACGTAGCCGAGGATTTATATCTTTTACCTCTGTGGTGTCACACCACTGTAACATGAGGACACCAGTCTCTTTGTAGTGCTTCCTACACTTTTCATTCTACAGCATTAGGCTACCTGCCTATGTGCGGTGCTACGTCGCTGTGACATGGTTTGTGAAGTCGAGGCATTACCCTTACCGAGGAACCTCTTGGTAGTGTCACCTACTGTAGCATGGAGACCTTACGCTCCTTTGTATGCTGCGCTATCGTGTTTCCTGTTAAGCACACCAGACATTCAAAATGCCTGAGAACTCATTAAGGCATCTAAGCCATCCTCCCACATGACTTGTTCTACACAAAAGAATAATTAGTAGACAATAGTGGTTCTGGGTTGGTAATCCCTCAATGTCTCTAAGGACTACCCACTATTTCTGATATTCTTTCAGTCAATGGTCCTCCCTTGAACCAATATCTAGATGCCTAGTAGATTTCTCTTTGAACTAATAACATAAAACTAAATGGTAGGATTGCAAAGACACAATATTAGAGGTCCTCCAAGCCCATATATGTTGTATCATTGACTATATGCGGTATTATGTCGCTGTGACATGACCCAAAGCCGAGGTTCACTCTCTCGTGTGGTGTCACGCCACTGTAACATGGAGTAATACCCTCCTTTATAGTTCTTGGGATCAGCTGGCGCTGGAGGTCTTACATGAACGGATCTGCCAGACTCTCTTAGCTCCGATCATCAAACATTATAATGATCTACGCTAGCTGCGCTCATTCAGTATCCTATATTGGCCTTTGAGGCCTATCATGAAGCCAGATTTACCTGACTCTGATTATTAAAGTACTATAATGATCTATGCAATCTGCACTCATTCAGTGTCATGTGTTCTATCCACATAGTTCTCTTCAAACCGTTGAAGAGATGAACAGATGCCACTGCTGCAGCTTCTTGGTTTTTACAGTATGTCAGTATTACCCAAATCTGTGTACTAACCATAAGAAGATCATCTGAGAGATTTCAGAGCCATTCTTCTTTATATGCTGCATCTTGATAGTACAAAGAACTATGAGAGTAAAGACTGCTGCTTCAACTTCCACGATATAACAACACCACCCCTAGAGAAGTCACGTCCTTTTGTAGATCTTTCACTCTTCTTTTATGAGCACCAACTGGCATCACCGAAGCCTTCATTCATATTTGGATAAATGCTATAGCACAGGATATACTACTGTGTTCTCTTGAGAATTCTGACGACTCTCTTCACAGCTTTCAGTATTCAATACATATACTGCTTGTGAACTGACTTAGTATCCCTATAACAAAAGCTATGTTAGGCCTGGTGGTACACGTAGCTTGAATCATTTACCTAATGATGCTCGAGTACACCAACTGTTTGATGCTTTTTCTTGGATTTGACTTCATATTCATGTCACACCTGAGGAGTATCATTCTTGATACCCAAAGCGTATGATCAGCATTTTATGCTGAGAGGTTATGACTAAGCAAGCCCACCTGGCATCCGGATTATCTTATATCCTCAGGATAACATCCGCAATCCCATGTCCTGAGTTTGGACAAAAATGACATTTTTCTTAGTGACACTTCTGTGTCCACAACTAGGACTAGCAAGTCATCCACATAGATACAAATGATGACTCCTCCATTATCAATGAACTTTGTGTACACACACTTGTCCGTCTCGCTGATCCTGCGACAACTTTGACTAGATAGGTTGTCAAACTCCTGCTACAACATCCTGGGAATTGCTTCAGGCCGTATCAAGTATCACCAACTCGCAGACTGTCTTCAAACCTGAATGACAATAATTTTGACTATTGTCCGTGAATATCTCATGTCTGTCTTCATACAAGACTTGCTGTCTTTCCATCATCTGATAAATAATCAGCTTGTGAATAGCAGCTACGACAATCATCATCCTGATCTATGACACCCTCATCGAGGTGCCAAAGAACTCAATCCTCTATTGTCTGATAAAACCCCTAGGAAGATAGCCTTGTCTTGAACTCAACGGTTTCATCTACTTTCATCTTCATCGACTTGAAGATCTGATAAGCATCTGATTGGTTTATCTCCTTCAGGCAGATTGACTAACACCCAAGTGTGGTTGGAGGTTATTGAGTCATACTCATTATTTATAGCCTTCCTCTAAAAGACAACATCTCTGGTCTTCATCGCCCCATCATAGGTAAACGAATCTGCTTTCACATGATAGGTGACAAAATCTTCTTCGAAGTCCTTCACTCTCCTCTCCCGCTTAGATACCAGCTCTGCGAGTTCTGGTTCGATCGTTGTCGTTCTGATGACAACTTCTTCTTGGATTACATCTTCGTTGGAAGCTTCAGCCTCCTGTGCACCCACACTATTTTCCAAAATATTCGCGATAATAATTTTTTTGTGCCTTGCAAATTTATCTTCGAAGATTTTTATGTCGCGAGATTCAATGATATGATTTAATTCGATATCAAGAAATCTTCGAGCATTACTCTTCTCAGCATCACCCTGAAAGATTGTCTTTGTAGTCCTCGATTACAACTTCTGAATCTTTAATTTCGAAAGCTTCACAGATGCTAGATACCCCTACACTCGAATAACATTCAAGTTGGGTCTGACTTTGAACCAGAGTTCCTGAGGAGTGACATCGAAAGTTGCATATGGTACTCTGTTCATAATGAACATAGTCGTAAGCACAGCTTCTTCCCAGAAGTAGTTTGGAAGATCCGTAGTCAACAGTATTGAGTTCATTATCTCTGTCAACGTCATATTCTTCCTTTCAACTACTATATTTGATTGAGAAAAATACGGAGCAGTTATCTCATTGATAATTCTATTTTCTTTGTAGAATGATATGAATTCAATAAACCTATACTCTCCGCCTAGATCACTTCTGAGTCTCTTGAGTTATTTCTCCATTTGAAGTTCAGCCTCAACCCTGAACTTCTTGAACTTCTTGAATGTTTCGTCTTTTAACTAGAGCAGATAGACGAATGCGTACATCGAGTAGTCGTCGATGAAAGTAATGAAGTACTTTCTTTTGGCCTTTATGGAGAACTGCTTAAAGTCACATATATCTGAGTGAACCAACTCCAGGAGATCTGTATTTTGGTTTACCCATTTGAATAATTTTTTTGTGATCTTTGTCTACGAACAGACATTACACTTTTTTTACCTCCTTACCCCCACATTTGGGGATAAATCCTAGACTATACATCTGGCAGTACAAAGTACATATCCTAGTCTGAGGTCCCATAACTCTTATAATGAGACTTCAGTCACAAGCAGAAGCTCGAACATCTATTTGAAACTGAACACCTTATTTCAAAGTATGTCTCATGCCAAGATATCACCATATGACAAACATAGATGTTCACCCTCAAGTCTGCAACAGACTTCCTGAGATCAGGTCCTTGATAATCACTGGTACGTTGCTACACGCACTTCTTTGACTGTAACTTCTCAAACTTCATAACCATTGTCCCAATCCCCAGATCCTCTGCTTGCCATCAAAATCTTCATCACTGAAAGGTTCGACCTTGATAAATAGCTCTTCCTAAAGCACATATGGCTAGATGCACCAGTTTTTATCCACTGGCCAGTAACCACGCCATAGGAATTAACCTGTGCAATCATAGCAACCAAGTTAAGTAATCAAAGAAACCAAGTTTAGTTATACCTTGCTATATTGGTTCAGATTGGTTCTACTTTCAAGTTCCAATTTCAGCCATGTGTCAAGTCCTATATAGTGCAGTAACCTTCATGTGCATAGGCCACCATGCACCAATCCATGTGCATAAGCCACCATGCGTTAATCCATACACATAAGCCACCATGCGTTATTCTATGCACATAAGCCACCATTCACCAATCCATGTGCATAAGCCTTCATGCGCGTCCTGCATGCGCAGAGACCATCATGCACATTGAGATACTATGCACCCAGCTCTGCCATGTGCCAAGATGCCTAGACTTCAAATGCGCTACCATGCGCCAAGTCTTGCAAAGCGCCAAGTCTTGTCATGTACAAAGGTTGCCCCTTGTACGCATACTCTGTAATCCTTTGTCATCTTGTAATCTTTCTTCCAACTGGAATACACGTCCTTCAGTCGCTATCTCCTCCATCCTCAAAAATGGTAGGTACTGACAACTCACTTTCAATATTTGACAACAGACTCTTCCCTTATCCAAATGTTCGAAGTGAATTTCGTCAATCGTTGATTTTAGACTCACTAGTAATTTCTCCAAAGTGCTGACCCACCAATAATTTACTTGTTCGTAGGTGCTGGATCGTCCGAGAAAGTGATAGCCGTACCTCATCCCTAGGACCCGGAGATATGGTTTCGATGCCTTGAGCCGTATCGAGTTTTGTTTTGAGTTTCTTTTGTATATATGGACATAATATATGAAACGATGACATTGTATTCAGAGAATCTTGTGCTTTATGATTTATCCTATATACTCAGATAGATTTATTATTTGCAATACTGTCCCTCCATTGCGTACTCGATCGATTCGATGATAGCCACAACTTTAACGATATTGCCTTATGCGGGCGCAACCCCAGGCTCGCACAATATTACGTCCTGATAGCAAACGATAATATGCCCCGCGGGAGCACCGATGCACGGTGATTAGCGTCCGGCGGGAGCATTGTCGGGACCTTCAGGATTGGGACATGATATAATGGTATCAGAGCAACTCGATCTTCTGACCTTACGCCCATCTCGCTGCAAGTTTGTTAGATGACGATTTCTTGTGCATTGATATCGTTACTGAGTTGAACATTCTATACAATAAGTCCATAGATATTCTCAAAGATGCTAGCTAATTTTTTTCTGGATTTGATTTATTGCTTGAGAGTTGTGCTTTCGTGCTTGTGGTTTGCTAGAGTTTTTGATTGAGGATGGTGAGGGATGAGGACTATTGTTGCTCTGGATATCGAAAGTTTCTCCTTGAGTTTCGATGAAAAAACTTTTTCTTGGTGGGTAAGTATGTAGTGCCACACTCCATGTTGGCACTATGTACAAGAGATATCGGTTTGCTGACTCAAAAATGATATCTTCCTTAAGAGCTCCTTGTTGAAGCAGAAGATGACTGATCTAGGTGAGTAAGCAGAAACTTCATCCTCTGATTCTTGCACGTCTTAATAATGAATCTGAGTTTTTGAATTACTTGTTTGCTTAATAAGATAAGTTTGCATTAATGATAGAACGAGAACCTGCCTGCCTAAAAGAGATAGAACCATTGCCATGCTAAGTATAAAAAATATTGCATGTTAGTTACACTGACAAGCTATCAAACGAACCTTGCCATGCTAGAGAAATAAAGAGTAGAACTATATACTAACTTGAAGAGATAAATAGACCCGTGCCATACTAGCTTCAATTAAAAGATCGTTCATATGTTTGGTTGTCATCATGTATTGTCACGACCCGCACCCAGAATTTGGGCATTAGCCGTGGGTACGACCAGCCTACGGCGGAGCATCGATGGTAGAACGCTGTCTAGGTCTCAAATATACTAAACATAACTCACAGTCTGTCAATGATATCAACTCCATAAGGAGGACAATGAATAATGTATTTCTCAACAGTTCACAATATGTACTCAATCATAATAACTATAAGAAATAAATGGCACGATGAGATAAAAAGATAAGGAGTACTGACATAGTTAAGAACAACAACTCAAAACAGAGATAAAACTAAAGTTTAGCTATCCAACATAAATAGTCTTAACAAAGTCTTAACATAAACTCAACATAAACTCGACATAAGTCTCAAACGATGCATAAAATAACTGTCTAAATAGTTGCAGATAGTGTCTCCTCTAAAGGAAGGGACTCCTTTAAGATCTCTGGTATGTAGTCTCCCTCTATACCTGGTCCATGGTGTGTGGGACAGAAGTTCTCATGATCCTCTGAAAAAATATATTCAGTCAGGATTGGAGCAAAGTACAAGCACTAACAACAATTTTATGTATATTGACAAAAACTATAATATAGTGTAAAGAAATACAAGATGGAGATAAATACTGGAAATAAGAAATATTGGTGAGTATGAAATACTGGAATAAGAAATACTGGAGAATATATCATCATCAATAGTACAACTAGCAATGAACAAAAATACAAGTGCATGCTAGAACAATGAACTGAAAATACATGAATAGAATATCTAGCTAAGTGTGTGAAACATCAATCTATGATGTGATCAGCTTGGGACATATCAGGCTTGTTACATATGATTAGCTATGATTCATGTAAGATTAGGCTAACCATCCGGTCAGCTATGATGCAAGCAATAGTCAAGCTAATTATACATAACAGGCTATAAGGCATGTAATGGTCAGAATGCACCCGATATGATGTATGATGTGAGCTATAATGCATGTAGAGTGGGGTATGATCATAAAATCTACTAATATCTCCCCGTCCCCAGCTAGCACGATGGATTCCAATCACGACTCCTCGTGACAGGACTTGATGATGCTAACCTGTATATCCATAGTGTCAGAATCAAGTATGCTATACAACTAGAATCATAGAGATGATCAACATAATAAAAACTGTCAGATAATGTACTCGCTTGTGGTCCTGAGCTGGCAATACCAATATCCTATTTCCGAAGTCTTGTCTGAACAATCCAACAGTCCTATATACATAATATAATAATAAGATAGCATCAGTCGTTACACTAGCACACACACAACATAATTATACTGAACTCAGAGACTACGCTAGGGGTAATAACTGGTCAACTAGCAGGGTCAAGTGTGCGTCTAAATGAACGGGTGTCATATCCTCGATTACTGTGCATAATAAGACATTAATTCACTAACATATGTCTAAAGCTCTAATTCTCATGTAACACCAACACATGTTTAAGCCAGTACGTTAGTGTACACAAGGCAGATAGTTCACTAATACTCAGGGTCATATAGTCATATGTAATTATGGGATATCCACAATTAACACTTATGGCCATACACATATATAATACTGTCATACATAGTACTAGCAATCAATTTCCCACGATATATATATATATATATATATATATATATATTATACACACACGCAACTAGTTATTAGGTTTACCAACATAGGGTCTTGCACTCAACCAAACCTTCATGAAATAACATGCTAGCCCTAATTATTATTCGTACATGTACGCACAAAATCATGAAAGAGGGTATGTTCGACCTGTGCGTGCACGTGAACGTGGAGGGTGTAGTCGACGTTGAGGGGGTTGTTGACTGGAGATGGTGCTCGAGCTACGGCGAGGGTGCCGCGTAGTCGGCTGTGCATGGCGGTCGGGATCGGAGATGGCGTTGCTCGGGACATCGGGGTGATCGACAGGATAGGGTAGTGTCGTAGGGTTATGATGATGATGATGATGGTGGTGTCGCTGCTGTAAGGGGAGAGGCTCAGGCGATGATGGGGATGTCGACGATGGCGGTAGGGCTCGGGCTCCGGCGAGCTGCTGTGATATCGAGATGGAGAGGTCGACTATCATGGTGGAGGCAATGTAGATAATGGTGGATCTGGCGGGCTGCTGTGTCGTCGAGGAGATCGACGAGAAGGCTGTCGGTGGTGGATGGCCGCAGTGTCGTTCAGGCGACCGGGTCAGGGCGGTGGCGATGGTGTAGATGATGATGGGGAAGTCGGTGGCTAGCGGTGCAGTCGAGGGAGACTCAGGCGAGGTGATGGGTCGGCTGGTGGCGTGGTCGGGGTTGCTGTTGGGGTCTAAGGTGAGGAGAAGTTGTGGCAGTGTCAGTCGTGGTGGAGTGGAGGAGAACGGGTTATGATGTTTAATGGTGGTGGTGGTGAAGATCCAGGCGGTCGGCTGCTCCGTTGGAGGTCGACGGCGTGGGAGGTTGCTGCTGTTGGAGAGTAAGGTCGGCGAGGATGAGTCGAACAACGAGGCTCAATAACGGTTGCTGTCGGCGGTGGAGCGGTGGTTGGGTTCAGGCGGTCTGGGGTCCGACGGGATGGATGAGGGGATCGGCTGCTATATGAGTTTTAGGGTTTGATGTTGAGATGGTGATGAAAATAATAGGAGAAAAATATTTATATATGGGAAGAAAATTGTGATAACTACCTAGGGAATTAGGCCACCCAAGTACTCCTTGGGGTTGGGGTTGTTGTTTTTACATGAAATAATTTGAATGACTAGGATGGTGTTGGGTTGAATGGAGGGCCAAGATGGTTAGGGTGAGGTGTTTGAGTGTTGCACACTCCAAAACAAAGGAAATTCATGCATGTGACCGGTCAATGAAGAAAAGGAATGCTTCTTTATGTGTTGGATCCAATGAGAGGTGGACATCTTAATGCACTTTTGCATAAAAGTCTCAAACAATTAGAAAATTACACAAAAAATGAGAATTTTGATTGAATGAGGAAAAACACCGTATTTGGTGTGATATAATGGTTAAAAAGGGTGTGTGGTGTTTAGTATGAGTCTTGAGGGTGTGAATGGGGGCTTGGCTTGGCTTGGGTCTAGTTTTGGGTCAAGTTGGGTCCTTACACCAATTTAATTAAAATTAATGTAAATGGTGTTCTAAAATAAATTGAAAGTACATAGGGTTAAAATTAGGTGGGACACAAGTATCATGGATGTAGAAGACTCAGAATAGAATATTATCATAATTTGGGTTGCACAAAATTGGTCGAGATTGTGTCTCCAATTTTGATTGGAACAGACAAAGATGCAAAGTTGGATTTATTTGGAATTAAAAATAAACGTTTGCGACGAATATTGTGCGACTAAAATAAAGCAAAAAAGAGAATATATATGAGTTACACAAAGATCAGAATGGAAGACTGGCACATCTAGGACAAGGGTATAAAATTTGTTGGAAGGCAAAAGCTAGTATAGCGCTCCAAATATCGAAGCAACGGTAAGGTACAACAATTGGATAAAATTACAGTAATAAATTATAACCTCAAAAATTAATCCCGAATGATACAAATTAAAATCCATAATCCTATAATTTGGCCAGGGGTTCATCTAGTGGGTTTCTAGGTCCAGTCCACTAACCCATACATTAAAGAATAATATATATATATATATATATATATATATATATATATATATATATATATATAATATCATACAATATATAAAATAAAATATACACAATACTTATAAATAATAAAAAGAAAAAAATATTCCTATTTTAGAATGTGGTAGTGACAAGTCTACCCCCATTAGAAAAATTTTGTCCTCGAAATTTAAGATCCTCAATAGTTGTATTTTTTTTTTACCATCAAAATTTAAATTCATCAAACCATATAATCATAAAGTAAATCCATATTGTTATCTCACAAAATTTTTAAAATTCTATAAATATCATATTCCTAAAAATCTTCAAATTTAAAGTCAAATTCTATTCTTATCACAATCTCCTCCAAAATTTTAAGTTAATAACTAAATAAAAAAATTTAATATCCAATCCTCTAATTTAAATCCAACAATGCATATTTATAAAATTTAAAATCTTATCCCAAAAATTTGAATTCAAACACTAATCCATTAGTGATCTTATTCCTCGATTCTTTTTTCACACAATACTCAAACAATGTAATACTTACGAAATCTTCAAATGTAACATTCAAAATATAAATTTTAAATTTATATCTTGTAGTCAAATAAATATAATGATAATCTTCTTAAATTCCTCAAAATTTAATGACAAATTCAATCATATCATAATCTTCATAAAAATTAATGATTTAACAAAATCGTCAATTCTGCCATATTAAATTCTCAACTCTTTATTTAAATTAATATTTTATCCTCAAAATTTAAGATATTTTGTCTCTCTCTGTCCATTCATAACCTCGTCATTAATCTTTACTAGGATCAAACCCTCAACAATCAAGGTCTAAGAAAATCCTACCTATAGTCATACAACATGCAATCTAGAGAAAACATGCGTGGTTATGGTCTATTTTGTCATACTATTGTAGTCTCTGTCAGGGTGTACTACTAATTACATTCTAGCAAGAAAATTACTTATACAAGCTATGTTACTAAGGAATCAATCAATTAATCAATTAATCAAATAGACGGAAAAGGAACAGAAGGAAAAGAAAAGAACAGAACCTGCTAACACAACCATAGGTTAAATGATGCATCCAAAGTTGATACCCCTATCCCTTTAAGTACCACTGTTTCAACTACTAGCACACCCACTGCTAGCTTTCTTACCTACTATAATTGTTTATACTAGTTGTCCTTATCACTCAAGTGCACACCAAGTACAGCACAGCACACTAAGTACTTCTCCCTCTAATACAACTCTAGATGGACACCCAAGTCAGTTTGTAGTGCCATCTCAGGCATGCTCAAGCCAACAGATCCTTACACATGTACATCATCCACTCATATACTAATACACATTTTTAACCCACATCTATCTAAGTATACATATATATACTCACAGTCTCTAACACTCAAGGTACACACAATATACCAATTGTCTACACCCCTCAACTATGTACTGGAATTTGTACTGCCTGGATTACTTGCACTATTACTTCCAATAATTTTTTATCCATATTAACTGATACAACAATCTAATATTATCACACGAGGTACTTACTGTTACTAGCATATTTCTCAACTAATCCTTGATATAGAAATACTAGCACTATTGGTATAGTAATACTAGCTTCATCATTAGATTACCTCATCACACTCACTAGAACTCATGATTACTTGCACTAGTTATTAACTTTTATAATACACATGCTTTACTTCACTCCCAAAGGCAGACATATGGTTCCATATCTCTATTGATGTATAAGTCCCCTTAACCTTTTATAGACTAATACACTAATCAGTGATACACTTCATACCTTACATGTCCAATCTTGAATTTCTCAACCCATCACACACTATTAGAATTTTCTAATACTCATGCTTCCACTTTCATGAACTCCCACACTGACACTCATCACCCACTGTGTATCTTGCACATAATTTCTAGACACTCTTCCATCTATTGCTTCCAACCCATCACTGGCCACAATATCAGGTGATACATCCATCATTAGTCATATACCGGTACACTCAGATCAAATCACATCAAGGCCCTACTTTTATCCGTAATACAAGTCTTACTACTTAGCATAATGTATTCTTATTCTCTCACACTCTTCTATCCACTTATGGGTACCCTCCTACTATGGTATACTCATTAATACCCTTTATGCATATATATTTCTTTATTCTTGACATACCTAAGTATCAACCAACAAATTGAACATCATGTTCCATTAATTTTTGACATAATTTTCTTGATACTTAGTTGTTTACATGGATCACCCAACTACATGAATTTATGACTATCTAGGACTGGCATGCTGACTTTGATACTAACTCCTGGAATCCTCACTGATACTCTTCACTCCTGTCACTACCCAATTCTAGAAAATAGGATTTTTTTAATTTTTATTTGGTAAATTATGCATTGTTTATAATTAATTATATTTATATTTAATTGATGGTTGTATTATTTTTCTATTGATTGTTTTAGGATTTTTGCTAGTCTGGATCCGTGTCAGACCCTAGTGGACCCATGTCCAACCCAACCAATACCCTTGTGAGGCCTATTTTTGGGTTTAGAATTATTATTATATTTTATTTTAGTTAGTTGGAGTGATTAAGAGTTAATTTGAGTACTTTTGGAACCTCAAACCCAAATCCCAATTAGCATGACTATTAGGAGAGGGCTTTTTAGTTATTTTCATTCATGTAACCTATTTCTATGCACTTGGCCGGCCCTATCCAGACCTGGACAACAGCCCCCCCATTCTCTTCTTCATTCCTTCACTTCTTCTTCTTCTTCTTCTCTATTTTTTTCTTCTTCCTTTTTCCAACAAGCTTCAAGTAAGTCATTTCTTCTCTTTCTTCTTCTATTCTTCATGGATATAAACTCTAACCCTATATTTTTCCCTAACCTAGGTGTGTAGAGCCTAGACTTAGTATGGAGGCTTAATTTGGAGGCTTGGAGGCTTGGAGGCTTGAGGGTGATGATTTCAAGGGTTTTGGAGACTTTGGCCTTGGGATTCCAACTCCCAAGAGGTAAACCCTAACTTTCTTCTTAGTAGTTGCTATTATATAGTATAATTAGTGGTTTAGAATCTTCTTAGACCCTAAGACTACCAGTGGGAGGAAGTTAGAACAAGTTTGGTTGTGTTTGGAGACTTTGACATTAGGTTTTGTATCAATTTTGGGTGAAATCCGAGATTGGCCCAATTTTGGATGATGCCCTAGGTTAAACGGACCTAGGTAAACGTGCTTGGGTGTCTTGGAGGTTAGTACGTGTCTCCGTTCGGACACGTGAAGTCGTGTCGCGGAGAAATGGGTGTTTCGGGCGATTTAGGGGTTTTTGTCGTCGAAGGTTCTATGTACGTGCACATTTTTGCCACGGACCTAGAATCGATGTGTTAGCATTTTTTCTAGGATGTAGACATCGTTTAGAACCTGTGAATAAATTTTAGGCCAATTTCGAGTAGGTTTGGTATGCGTTTCACGAGGTGTCATACCCCAGTCCCAAAAGTATACGGGACCAGGCCACGTGGCAATAGCCAGCTGACACTCTCCGAGGATATCCCAATTTAATAGATCCATGAAGAGTGCTACGCTGTCCTAAAATACTAACATGTCCAATATCAGTCAACGACAGGTAATCTAATCTCATCCACAATAATAAGAGCAAGAAGTACTAAATAAACTGCTGGAAGATAAATACCAGTCTCAAGATATCATAGTACAAGCAGTAAGTCTGGTGGAAAAAAACCCACTACTATGACGTAATAAAAGTACTAAAATGAATGATAAAAAAAAAGACTAAGGCATCGGCTGTCTAGATAATGATGTACCCAATCTAGGCGGAAGGCCTACCAACTGATCACGGGAACTCTGACGGCTGCACCTATAACTCCTCAGTTGTAGCGAATCTCGTCTCCTGTCCGGGGCCATATACTGTGGGGTAATAAGCCTCGTCTAAATCTGGAAAGGTACCAGGTCCTCAGAGGGACGTAACAAGATACATAGAAGCATGCCATATATATAAATACTGAATAAAATAAATACAACAAGGGTGTGCTAGTCATCTAAGTGAATGCAATGTGAGAACAACTGTGAGTATATGGGAAGGTGTAGGCTAGACATATACTGACATAATTCACCAGTCGTGGCAACCGGCTAGTATATGCCACACATGCCCCCTATAACACGGGCGTAAGAATACAATAACGTCCGACGTTCTATAGAGTGTGGTATCTGCAATATGACCAAGCAACGTCCAACTCTCTACAAAATGTGGTATCAGTAATATATAAATACGTTCGTATCACTCCGTCGAGTGCGGTATCAGTGTAAAGGAGTGGGGTGTCCCATATGCCTACTAGTCGTCCTCCCCGCCCAATGTAGATATACAAGTCAAATAAATCAACGTGCATACCCCTTATCTAAATGCCAAGTCTCTATACTGAAATAGTCCTAAATTGCTTGCTAACTGTGATGCATGTCACATGCGGTGATAGCTAGTCGAACACACGAACTCGTATCCCAACATGAGATTTGTCACTATGAATACGTGTAAAAGTGTCAGGTCTTGGAAGATAACAGAGTATTATCCAATGAGGTGAGTCTACTAATGACTAAGTCCATGTATACTAACCATCGATGTATCCGTCGAATGCACCCGAGACAATCTCGGACGCGCATAGTTGTATAAAGCAAAACAACAAGCATACAATACAACATTTGCATAATTTAAATTAGACAGTAAATATAGCAAGGTATCTTGCCTGAGTCTTCAAGAGGTGAATGCCAAAAGCCTGCTCCTGTAGCATCTCCTGGCTGATCCAAAGACCCTAGACATACAATATAACACAACAATACAGACATCAGATACTATGCATTATCTACATACGGTTAAGACGCTATTCTTGAATATTGTCGCGAGTTTACTGTTGCTTGAGTACAGCGTCACGTGTGCACATAGCTAGGGTGTACACGTGTTCTGTCTTCGGTTAACAGGTATCCCGAGGGAATAATTATCTAGTTACGGGTTATTCATGATTTCTGTTCTGTGCGCACATGTCTCTAATCTCCATGTTTGAACATACTAGGATTTATATCCAGGTGTTTCTACCGAATTACCTGTCCTTGGTAACTGGTCGCTAATTTAGAATTATTATTTATTAATTAATATCTAATTAATAATCACTTCCATGCATAAAATATTAACTAGGTTTAGAAGCTATTAATATATATCCATATCGATACGGCGACACGAAGGAGAATACTAGGACACAAGAGGGACGGGTTCCACGAACGAGTACCTAATCGACCGAGCGAGGGGGTTCGCTCGCTGGTCGGCTGTTCCCTCCGACGAGGGTGGCCCAGGTCGACGTGGACGGATCCGGCCTCGCGGGTGGTAGGGCAATCAGGATCGGGGCAGCGGCTCGGGTGGCGTCAGGCGGGTTCAGGCGTAGTCGGGGAGCAGCCGGGCGGGTTCAGGCGTAGTCGGGCGGAGTCGGGCGGCGTCGAGCTGAGTCGGGCGGCGTCGGAAGTAGTCGGGTTAGCGGGTTGAGGGCTGTGGGCGGTCAAAACTGTAAGGGTGGGTGTCCGGCCGGTTGGAGGGGCTCGGTTTGGATAGGGAGGTCGGCTAGGATTTGAAGGGGATGATAAATAGTGGGTTTTTAGGGTTTTGCATGAGAAGGTTGGTATTTATATATGGTGATGGGGTTATGGGCTGGCCTCGAGTGTGGCCCTGTCCTGCCTTGTTGAGGGCTGGTCCACGTTATAGAGTGCAATATGGGCTTGGTCGGGCTTGTTTGAGGTGAACTTGACCTCGAATTTAATTAAATTAATAAATACAAGGCGTTCTCTTAAGAAATGTTGCGTAGCTAAGGCGAGACACAATAGCGAGTATCTAAGGTTGCACAATGGTTAAAGGGGTAGTCTGGCACGTCTAAAAGATGTTCGTAACTTCGAGTGGAAGATACTAATGGTGGGATGCTCTAACCTCGAAGCAATGACAAGGTGTATTAAGACGTTTAATTGACGCACATTAATCATAATTAATTCTAAATAAATCCTAGTCTCTTGAGTTAATTCTAATTAATTCTGAATTTGTCGAGGGAGTTTACAATCTACCCTCCTTAGAGCATTTCGTCCTCGAAATTAAAGCATACGCATGGTAAGAAGTTCTGACTGAATTTAAAAATGCTAATATGTACCTAGTCCTTCGAAGAGATGGGGATAGCACTGTCTAATGTCCTCCTCGCGTTCCCAAGTTGACTCGCCTGGTGCATGATGTCTCCATGCGATGCGAACTAAGGAAATAGTTTGTCCTCGCAGTACTTTCTCACTCCTGTCTAGAATCTCGACAGGCTCCTCTTGGTATGATAAGCTTGGGCCAACTGTGATCTTTGAGTGGTCAAGTATGTGACTCGGATCCGGTATTTATCTCCTCAGCTGAGATACATGGAAGACGTCATGAACTCCTTCCAAGGTCTGCGATAAGGCTAATCTGTAAGCAACCTCTCCGACGCGTTCCAATACGTCGAATGGTCCAATATATCTCGGGCTCAGCTTCCCTCTGCCTCCGAATCTGATAGTCCCTCGAGTAGGCGAGATCTTTAGAAATACGTGATCTCCAACCTAAAATTCTGAGGGTCGACGATGCGCATTTGCCCAATGCTTCTGTCTGTCTTGTGCTGCTCGAAGGTGCCCTTGGATCTTCTTCACCTTTTTTACTGTATGAACAACCAACTCTGGTCCGAGGATCTGTCGCTCACCTATATCACTCCAGCATACTGGAGAATGGCACTTCCTTCCATACAACGCTTCATAAGGAGCCATCTGGATACTCGCCTGATAGCTGTTGTTGTAGGAAAACTCGACCAGATGCAAATAATCCTCCCATGATCCTCCGAAGTCAAGCATGCACGTTCTCAATATGTCTTCTAGCGTCTGAATGGTGCGCTCCGACTGGCCATCTGTTTGTGGGTGATACGCTCTGTTAAACTTTAGGCGAGTACCGAGACTCTCTTGCATACTCCGCCAAAAGTAAGACGTGAACCTCGTATCCCTGTCAGACACGATGCTAACTGGCACTCCATGTAGGCGTATAATCTCCCTCATGTACATATCTGCTAAGGCCTCCATCGATTACCCAACTCTGAAGGGTAAAAAGTTTACGGACTTGGTGAGTCTATCCACGATTACCCATACTGCATTGCGCCCACTAGGACTTCTCGGGAAGCCCGTAACAAAGTCTATAGTGATATGCTCCTATTTCTGCTCCGGTATAGGGAGCGGCTGAAGCAATCCTGCAGATCTCTGATGCTCAGCCTTGACTTGCTGACACACCAGGCACTTGGCCACAAAGCGTGCTATCTCCCTCTTTATTCTATGCCACTAGTAGTACTGTCTCAAGTCCCTGTACATCTTCGTGCCTCCTGAATGAATAGAATAGGTTGAACTGTGTGCCTCTGTCATCAACTCCTGACGAAGTTCTCCATTTGGAACATAAAGACGATCTTCGCATCTCAAAGTCCCATCTTCATGTATTCGCAGTCCTGTCTGCATTCCAGCCCCTGTCCTCTATCTAAGCCTCTGAAATCTAGCGTCTGTTGGCAAAACAGCCTTAATTCTCTCCACTAATATCGATTGCAACTGGAAACTAGACAACTGTCCATCTATTCCGGGCATAACGACCTCTATACCCATCTGCTCTAGCTCTCTCAACAGATGTTGTTGTGTGGTCATGAAGAATGCCATGGATCTTTTGTTCAACACGTCAGCTACTACGTTGGCCTTTCCCGGGTGGTACTGTAGCTCGATCTCGAAGTCTGTCATCACCTTGAGCCATCGTCTCTGCCTCTGGTTAAGATCCTTCTGAGTATAGACGTACTTTAGGCTCTTATGATTAGTAAATATCTCCACTCTCTCTTCATATAGATAGTGCCTCCAAAGCTTCAAGGCAATGATTACTGCTGCAAGCTCCAAGTCGTGGGTGGGATAGTTCTTCTCATATGTCCTCAACTGTCTAGAAGCATAAGCTATAACCTTTCCATGCTGTATCAAGATGCATCCTAGCCCTTTTTCGGACATATTGCTATAGATTACGAATCCTCCAGGTCCAGAAGGTATGGTCATGATAGGTGCAGTAGTCAAACGCTTCTTCAGTTCGTCGAATGCCTTCTGACACTCCTCTATCCAAGTGAACTCCTGCTCCTTACGGGTCAAGTGGGTCATCGGCTCTGCAATCTTCACGAAGTTTTCTACGAACCTCCGATAATATCCTGCAAGTCCTAGGAAACTCCTCACTTCTGAGACATTGGTAGGGGTTGGCCATGTCACTACTGATGAAATCTTCGTCGGATCTACTGAAATTCCATCTCCTGAGATGACATGTCCAAGGAAAGCAACACGATCTAGGAGAAACTCATATTTTCTCAGCTTGGCATAAAGCCTCTCTCTTCTTAGAGTCTCTAACACTAGTCTCAGATGCCCTTCGTGCTCCTCGTGGCTCTTTGAATACACCAAAATGTCGTCGATGAAGACTACCACGAACTGGTCTAAGTATTGGTGGAATACTCTGTTCATCAAGTTCATAAATACAGCTGGTGCATTCGTCAGTCTAAAAGGCATTACTAAGAACTCGTAGTGACCATAACGAGTCCTGAATGCTGTCTTTTGAATGTCTTCTCTTCGCACCTTCACTTGATGATAACCCGATCTTAAGGCAATCTTTGTGAACACTACTGCTCCTGTCAATTGGTCGAATAAATTATCGATTCGCGGCAGGGGATACTTGTTCTTGATAGTCAGGGCATTAAGGGCTATGTAACCAATGCACATGCATACTATTCTATCCTTCTTGGGTACGAACAATACTGGCGCTCCCCACGGTGATGCACTAGGATGGATAAATTCTTTGCCCTGCAACTCCTCTAATTGTAGCTTTAGCTCAACTAATTCCTTCTTCGTCAGTCGGTATACATTAGAAGATACTGGTGCTGCTCCGGGTACTAGCTCGATGGTGAACTCCACGTCTCTATCTGGCGGTAAGCCTGGCAGTTCTTCGGGAAATATATCCTCAAATTCTGTAATTATTGGAGGGGGTGCAATCTCCATAGCCATTCAAGTTTCTGCTGTCTGTCCTACTCCTTGTTAGACGGTCCCTCGTATGTACTCGAACTTCGATTGATCTGGTGGTCTAAAAGTGACGCTACCCTTCTGGAAGTTCAGTAAGACGTTATACTGGCTTAACCAGTCCATACCTAACACAACATCAAAGTACGGCATAGGCAATACCAGGAATCACGCTCTCATCTCTCTACCATATACGACTACCGAGCACGTTCTGATAGTGCTGGTAACCGGCACGATACCTCATCCGGTAAGAATCTTCCAACTCTTAGGTAAAGGAGAGGTCGCTACTCTATGTATTGCTACGAATCTACTAGACATAAATGACAACGTAGCTCCAGAATCAAACAATGCAGTCGTAGGTAAAGATACAACTAAAATGGTACCTGTGATAGCTTCCCCTTCTGTTTCCTCCTCAGTAGCTGCTAAAGCAAAGGCTTTTCCCTGCCTCTGTCCTCATGTCTGCTATCGGTTCCGATTGAACTGTACTTCCTGTGGGGCCAAGGGTGTTCCCCTTTGAAATCTTTCGGGTACTGGTGGTCGCTTGCCTCCTGGTGGAGGTAGTATCCTCGGGACTGGTGCTGCTGGCCTCTGTCCTGTCTGTAGTGCTACCTCTCTGCGCTGTGGGCAATCCCGAACAAGGTATTGACTGGACCCACATATCATGCATAATCCTAACTTCTTCCGACAATCTTCAATGACGTGTCCCTTCTTGCCACAATGGTGACAAGTCGGAAGCTCCTGCTGTAGGTATGGCGCTGCCCTCTACTGTATCTGTGCTTCGGGACGACGGATCGGTCCTCCTGCTCCGGGATGTGCTCTGGCTGGTGTAGTCACGCTGGAACGTCTAGCTCCTCTGACGATGGCCTCCTGGATTCTTGCCTCTGCAAGAACCTCTTCATAAGAAATCCTCGCCTGTGTAGTGGTATACCTCTGTAGCTCAAAATTGAGGCCGTGATAAAATCGCTGAGCTTTCTCGAGCTCGGTGGGTATCAAGATGGCACTAAATCTGCTAAGGCGGCTGAACTCCGCGTCATATGCGTCAACAGTCATAGTTTCCTGCTCTAGATATAGAAACTGGGAGTACAGGGCATTTCTGACTGTAGCTGGAAAATACTTCGTGTTGAAGTACTCTAAGAACTGTTCCTACGTCTGGTTCTTGCCTACACTGCGCTCAATAGAATCCCACCAGTGATGGGCGTTGCCTTTCAGTTGGCCCTCACTGCGGTCATCCAAAGGTCGGGGTATAGTTGTGAAGCCTCTAGTAACATCTCCATGTTGGCGACCCAATCGAAGATCTGCTCGGCAGTCTTATTGCCCGAGAAATTATTTGGTCCCATCTGTAGGAACCATCTAACAGTGCCACCTGTCTGGGCTGGTGGAGGTGCTGGTACTGGTGTTGGGGCAGGTGTCCTCTCTAGTACTGTTATCAGACTCTGTCGTAATATCTCTGTCTGCTGCCACTGTGCTTGCATCATTGCCTGGAAGAACTAAAGCATCTGTGGCTGGTCATCTAGCTGTGGCATCTGGGGTGGAGGCGGTGGTAGTGGAATCTTCGACTGTGCAGTAGGCATCTCCTCAGATGTCGGCCTCTCAGTCTGCGACATCGATGTAGCTCCTGAAGTCTGGCCCCCATAATGTTGCGTGGGGATTGTCAGGGAAGTCTGTCCCTCAGGCTGCGGTGTAGGATCGCCCTACAATGTCTCGTGCCAATGTATCAGCGGGGTCTGTAGCAGGGGTTGCCCTTGGGGTACCTCCTCTCCTTGAGTGGTATTATTCGGCACCGCGGCACGGGGTACTCCTCGTCCATTGCGCAAATTCATCTTGCTGCAAGAGATAGGACTTTATTAAAAGAGTACGAGAACAAACAAATAGGATACAGATATTTAGGAGCAGTATGAAGAAAGTTCAAAGACGAATCAAAAGTGGATGAGACCTAATAATTTCTATCATATTGTAGGCTCGCTGGGCATGTTACCATATCATAAGCAAAAAGTCGACCTACATGGGCCACCACTAAAACTATGTCACGCCCCAGTCCCAAAAGTACACGGGACCAGGCCACGTGGCAATAGCCAGCT